>VCRD01000651.1:173602-227411 GCA_006783055.1 Trinorchestia longiramus | reverse complement strand
GTCACCGACTTGGTCTCTCCTTCTGGGACGACCTGCACGAATGTAAGTTTTTGTAAATTTCACTCACTGAAATCTAGTATTGTTTGGTTTTAGAAGAATGTGAATAGTTGCCTGAGAACCAGGCGAGTAATTTGCGTTCATTACTACCAAACATTTTTCACTTAACATTGATCGTTACTTGATTAACCTGTAAACTTTGCTTTCCTCTCTTTATAAAAAAAATGCCTGTATACTATCCACTGGTGTCCAGAACTTTGATATTCAAGTTACAGATCCTACAACACATAAAATCAGTCAATATGACCAGCTTCAATGTATGACTAATTCATCGGGGTCTAAAATTTAGTTCCAAATCTAGTTGTCCAGACGTGGTCATGTTTATCAAAGTTTGCTACGCAGACAACTTCATGAGACAAAATAATAATCTATCTATATAATATACAGTGCATTTTCATCTCAATCTGTGTGTGTGTGTGTGTGTCCCATTTCTTCCAATCTATTTCTGATGAAAAATTATTGAACTGGTGGTGGTGGTGGTCGGTATTTGGACACTTCACTGAACCAATATACCGACCTCAATACCGACCACTGGTGGTGGTCGGTATTGAACTGAAATCAGAACAGGTATACATGTACTACAAGCACTGTATTATGGATACCATGGGTTCCAGATTACGATAAAATACGCCATTTCCCCGTTATTAGCCATCTCTTAGCCATGTTATCGGTAGATAACGTACAGAATGAAAGTCTTGTATACATTCATGGAAAATATGTGAGTTCAAAGCCACCATGGTCGAGTGGTCTATGGCTTGTGTTGTGTATCAGGTCTCTGCTTCATGCGGAAAGACTGCAGGTTTGAATGCCGCCATGAACACGTTGTTTCTCATTGCTTCTTCGTGCCGTTAGCTTCGTGAGACACGCCCATGGACACGCCCCATCATCAAATCTCCCAGGATCATGGAGCTTCATCATCACCCTACTCTAAGAATGTTAACCTTAAGAATTTGAAAAACCAATGTACTAAATGTCTATGTACTGTGTACTCGATTGGAAATAAAGACTGTTTTTTGTTACGGTCAAAACTGAAGGATTTTTTTCATAGATCCTGAGTTTCATCATTTTTAAACCATGGAATTTCCACGGGTACTTTCTTGTGCATGTTTCAGTAGATAAGATACACAATGGAAGTTTTGTATGCATTCATGAAAAATATTTATTTGAAACCCACTAATTTGTCGTAAATCTTCACTACATTCGTCTGTAGGATAATTTCAAATTAATGAAATCTAAACCGCAGAATTTTCACGGAAACTATCTATCTCCAACATAACGACTGACCTCAGCCTCGAAGGTAATGTGTTTCCAACAGTTGGAGTTTAGTTTCAAAGACTTGGGGGTGGCTTCCAATTTGGCGAAATACTCATTGCCGAGGTAGCTGGCATTGGCGTCGAACAAGGCCTTCTGTTCGTCAGCTGAGAGAACGAGGTCCAGGTTTATATTACGCTCGTTCAATACACTCTCCATACCGAAGACGTAATGGACTGACTGTCCTCGAACCGACGCATCCCGGAAGCTGACCTCCAATTTCGATTGATCGAGGCCGCGGTCGCTGAAGATCTTTAAAAAAGACACAAGTACTCGATTAAATGCAAAGGTCTTGTAACTATAAACGCTACAATAACACTGTAGCAGTGATCGATGAAACGAAATAAGTTATAAATGAACTGAAGCTGCGTTCGAAACATTCTTATCAATTGTCAAACACTCCAAGGAGAAAGAAAGCGTATAGATGGCTAACAAGCTGTAACTGTTCTACTAAATTAAGTTGTCAGCAGCGTCATGCAAGCAGTGATGATGAATTTCAAATACCGAACTTAGACAAGATGGTGAGTTCTCACTCGTTTATAAATTAACAAAAATGTATGGTATTTGTAAATTGTTATCCGATCATACGAAAAAATTATCAAAATCTCAAGGACAGAATGATGTAACTTGATACTGCTTGCTTACTCTTTGTCAAATTCCATTAATAGACTTGAAACATATTAAAACTAACGTTTATATAACTTCAAAGAGTAGTCAAACATAGAGCCACTGACTTAAGGCATCATTACAAAGTTCTTAAATACCTGATGAAGTCAGTGTATCACCTGCGGTAATATCCAGTTATCTCATTAACGATGCGCACCTACTCTAATCATTTTTCTAAACTTTTTGAACAATCTGAGGTAAGCCCACCATAGCCGTACAAATAATTTGTCCATGGTCAATCAAATACCTGAGCGGTGTAATGGTTGTCAGAAATCTTCGTGTAGCTGATTTCGTTGGCGATGTTCAGATCTCCCCACGAGAAGCTGTTTCGGGCGAACCCTTCCACATCACTGTATCCAAGCTCAACTTTGCTCTTGATTTCGTTTAAGGGTGAAAGTCTCAACTGAGAATCCTGCAAAAAGTAGTTTCGGCGGAGAATCATCTTTTCATTGAGGAGAGCGTCCACACCGTGAGTCGGACTGACAATGGTAACGTGCGTTTCGAAATGTCTTGCAGTGTCGTCAGTTGAGTAAGTGATCACTTTATCAACGTCGAGCACGAAAGTATCAACTCCATAATTTAAGGAAAACGAGGATTCTATGCGACCATGGATGCTGTAATATTTTGCTTTGGAATGCACCGACATCCGAGGGAATTGCGAAGAAGAAATGGAGAAACCAGCACCATATGTACTGCTGGAACCTCGAATTATTTTATTAAACCTAATGACGTTGCTGAACGAGTGCTCTCTGTACCCAATTTTAGAATATTTCAGGTCAATTTGAGACAAAAAACCGTCTTCTCTGTTGATATTTCCAGATGCTTCACCTGACGCAATTTCTGTTACCAGTTTCGAGTTGAAGTTAGTAGCCCTCGATGTTCTTGTGGATGAAACTGAAATCATTGAAAGCGTTAGCTCTAATCTGGAAACGATAGACTAATGAAAATTTAATAATGCATAATTTTGTTACATCACTAAAACAGAGGATAATTTGTTGAGAGAGCATACAAACGTCCTCTCTTCAATAACAATACTTACATGAAAATGTGAATTCAGTCATTCCAGTGTTCTTTAGGTTGATGCTGGTAGTCCCGCTGTCAGGATTGGACTCAAAGGCTCCATTGAAGTCGACGAGAGCACGAGAAGGAGTTCGAATTACGAGTGTGGGTTCCAATTTCATGTATGATCCTTCGCTATCTAAAGAGTACCCAGCAGATACTTGGTATTTGTGAACGCTGTCTAACGCAAATTCCAGCTCGTAAAAGTTCCCAGAGTCTCCGACGATTCGAGCTCCAGAGGCTTTCATGGATTTCCAAGGAGTGTGGATATCGACCTTAACTTCATCATCTTCTCTCATCGCAACAAGTGAGAATTTTCGATCAACCTTCGAACCAGGTGTGTCAATTAGGAACGAGATGCTGTTATCTTGGTTGAGGTACCTGAAAGTGTATTCACTGTGGGAGTCCGTTGCTTCTGCGAAAATGCTGGCATCAATGGATGCTTCATCGATGCTGTATTCCAAGCACCATTGCATTCCAAGGACGGTAGACGTTGGTGTACATTCCTTTTGAACAAATTTTGGGTACTCCGGTGTTATTTCGTGATCATCTTTGATGAAGATTCTTTCAGCGTTGACTTTGAGCAGCTCAATCTTTTCTTTCGGTGTTTGAATTGAAATATCAGCCACCTTTCCGCCTTCAATTCTTATTTTTCCATCAAAGTGCGCAGAAGAGAAAACGTTCGATGTAACTTTCACGCCAGATTTTGATACATGAGCATCAACGAGCATTGTTGCGTCGATCTGAACAGCTGCAGATGGAGCAATGACACTGTTGATATCAATGTTACTGAACGATGTCATAGCAAATTGCCCGCTGAGGACAAAACCAAGATTTGCTGTGCTGTTCAGCTTCAAGATCACCGGGAAACCAATAATCGTAGGATATGTGAGTTCAGTGTCAATTAGCTTGTATGATTTAGTGTACTGAGTCTTTCCAGTTTTTGCAAAGTCAGAAAGCATTTGAACTAGACTAAAATCTGGTTTCTTTTCGAAGAAGTTGTCTATGCCTCGGAAGTGGTGATACTTGACATCATTATCCAGGATACGCAGGTAGTAAGACCCTTCTGGTTCACTTGTAACCACATCAAGCATATGTTCAAGAGTAGTTTCAGGTCCATTTTGACTTTTCCTAAGACTTTGAAGTATGGCTTCCACTGTTTCTTCCGGATAATATCCGTTAGGACCGAAGAATTTTTCAGCAAAGATTTCAAAACCTTCGATGCGGCCTCCAATTTCAAACATGTTAATTGATTCACCGAAGAGATCGAGAGTGAAGTTGAGCATTGCTGATCTAGGGAGAAAAGATTTGCTCGAGAAAATCAGATTACTATCGAAGGTAGCACCGTAACCAGATTCTTCCATGTAGAATGAGGATTCAAAATTTCTTGAAAGTTTCAAGCCAGTGCTGTTGAACTTACTATTCAACATTTCTTCTCCAATAAGTGCCCTTATCCATTGTTTTTCATGCGATGCCGACTCTTGAAGGTTGGTCAAGTGAGACCAAATGAAGGAACCAACTTGATTGACGCTCTCTGAGATGAGTCTGTCTTTGACCGTGTCGATAAGTTCTTGAGTAGGACAGGCCATCAGAGACAAGTAAGCAGCAATGCGGATCTCCGAATCTTCTTGAGTGTTCTCGAATAGTCTCAGGAGCCCTGATCGATCATAGGAGCACGGAGCTCTGCGCCAGGCTTGCAGAGCTGCAACTCTAACCTCTGTAGGATTGCTTTCTTCTGTGTAACAGTTTTCGACAATTTCCGAATTCATGAAGTGCCCAGCGTTTCCAAGTGCCTTGAGTACGACAAGAATCTTTTCTTTTTCTTCAAAGCTGAAACTCCTGCACGCAGATCCAAGATGGAATTCGAGTAAAGAAACGAGTTCTTTTACTGGATTTTTCTCCAAGCAGGTACCATCGATTTTGCAATACGTATTCACCATAGCCGAGACTCCAAGTAAAGCTTCCTTTGAGAACTGGCTTGTCATGAGTTCCTGGGGATGTCAATGAAATCATTAAAATTCTGGAACTGAAAAAAATACAGAAGAAATCAAATTTCAGTAAACGTCAGTTCATACCACTGATATATTTACATTAAACGTAAACTCACCGGCAGAGGTTGGAACATTTCAATTGTAGGTTTGGGAATGAACGCAAGGGATGTGAACCAAGCTCGAGTTTCCTGATCGGCCATTTGGTCTGAAAGAATGAGATCCTTCACGATGAGCATGGACGCTGGAGTGGCAACCAAAGGAGCGGCGTCCACAAGATACTTCCAAACTGGCGAGTTACGGTTAGCTTCATACACAATGCTCATTTGTCTTTGATTCAAATGGCGCAAATTTTCCACCAGTTGGGAGAATAACTCTGGCATCTCTGGCTTCACGAGTGACAGAGAAGCTTGATCCAGGGCCGATAGAGTAGTCTCAACAGAACGAATGTGACCTTCAATCGTTTCTTCGTCCGGGCTATCGTCATACATCAAAGAGGATTTCGCCATGGGAAACTCTGCAATAAAATATGGTAGATCAATCATTAACTAAGACATCCTGTTATAGAATGTCATTTTTTATACATCTAAATCACCACCTGACGAAAAAAAATTAAAATTTGTATCTCTGACACATTAATACGAAGTCTAATAATTCAACTACGTGCACACACCGTTATACTGTCCTTATTGTTTCATTTCCTCACTAAGTTATGTATTACCAGGAATAAGTTCCGAAGGCGCCACGTTGACGAGTTCCAAGGTTGATTTGCCGTAGTTGATCGCACCTCCAGCGCCGCCAGACACAGCTTTCAGTTCAAGTTGGTAATGGCTTTCTACCTTTTGGATGATTCCAGCAACGACGGTCTGCTTGCTCTCGAAACTTGACGAAACAAGTGGTACTCGCTGAATGGCAAGAGGCAGGGAAGTGGTAGAGGAAACTGGAATGTTAGAACACTCATTGGAACTGCGGTTGATGACGTACGTATCTTCGGATGCCTCTTCCAATTCGTATCGAGCTTCGCACTCTCCGACAATGCCGACTTCGTCCAAATACTGAATCTGATATAATAAGCAGAATTAGTTATTTGATATAATCTAATATATCTATAGTAGGTTTCGGTCAGGTTTTCTAATGTGTTTATTTCGAATTCTATGAGAATAGCAAGTTCGAACATTTTTCCATGAGCGTATATTACCAATGATCGCATCTCCCAATGCTTACCTTTTTCTTTTCATCAAAAGAGTCGAGATTGTTCTGGAATGTACTGAGAACACCTCTCTTGAAGTTCGTCACCCAGACCGGCTCATTTTCATTGCTGCAGATCGTCGCGATGTGGCCGTCGTCGAACGCAAACCTCAAAGGCGTCTTCGTCAGCTGTGAGCTGAACTCTGAGCTGTGAGAGCCATCGAGAACCACGTTTTCCAACTGTCACGAGATAGGGAAATGATTATTGATAATAAATCATAATTAAACAGCAATAAGTTGAAATAAGTTGCCATCATAAAAAGGAAATTTCAATATACTGTTTTTAGACGAGAACGTACCGACAGTGAATATTCGCACGGAGCCAGCACACTGACGATTGCCTTGGCTTCCACATCTGTCCTGGCCACCTCCGTCTCGACGCCTGTGGCCACGTCCGTCATCACCTTGTAGTCGTACTCGTAACTCATGCCTGTTCCAAGTGTCAGCTATATTAATACAAGCGTAATGGTTAAATGTCCTTTCACCCCCGTTTGCCTCGTGGCTGCTTGCGAGGATATGTTATTATATATCGATTATCAGTGTAGTGATAATTATTTCTGCTCTTCTCACTAACTTTGTGGCTTATCGACAGAGATTATAATCGATCTAATTCGTTCACAGGATCAAGAGGTAAATTTTCCAATTTGACATTTTGCGAGTGGTCTTCCTTTCCCTTTCGTGAGCACCCAGAGCACTAACTTTGTGGCTTATCGACAGAGATTATAATCGATCTAATTCGTTCACAGGATCAAGAGGTAAATTTTCCAATTTGACATTTTGCGAGTGGTCTTCCTTTCCCTTTCGTGAGCACCCAGTCTCAATTCATGGGCGTCTGAACATAAATGTTCTAATATCTGTATCAATTCCGCCATAATATACAGTAATCAACGGACCGATACACAGTTTTCACAGTTAATAGACCCAAAAACTCAGATTAGGAATGCTGAACTCTTCCAGAGGAACGCCATTGCATCTTCGCACACTTACCTCTTTGAAAGGCGAACTTAGATGCTTCTCCGCAGGTACTGGCGCAGTTGTAGCGAAGCCCCGTTGGTACTGAGGACATAATATTAAAAAATTGTATTATTTAAACGACAAACACAATTTTGCTGTTGTAGATGGAGTTGGCTAGGTCTTTGCGATACCTCTGTTGTCAGATTTTATTATCATTCTGTGGATTATTTCGCAAGATAAATCACGTTTTGTTAAAACAGGTTAACTAAAAGAGAAAAATATGAATATTTGAAAAGACACATTACTAAACATCAACACCACAGGATTGGTGATGCTGTTTAAAATTCTTCCCAGCACTTTAGCTCTGACATATGCACATGCACACAGCACCAAAACAATGCACTTACTTATCTGCATGTACACTTACGCAATGCATTTTACGCTAAACGATTTTTTGACTGAATATACTAAGTTGAATGATTTACCCACTGGATATGTGTACCTTGCTTAGTGAGGTCTGAACTCAATGAAAAGTGAACCAATTCTGGGTATGAAGAATTCGTGGGCACACTTGAGTTGTATAAAACGAAATTAAATGGGGGAGAGGTAGAACAAACAAACTAATGTTGTATAAATAATTTCATTTTTGTACATGATTATGATAATGCAGAAGCTTTCAAAATGTTAAGTGATAGAATTTTGATGAAAATATTTGATGCAATAAAAAAGAGTGGATAATATTTCTTACCGTTGTAGTGGAATTAAAGGAAATTCGACAAGCAAGCAGAACTTTATACAATCAAACTAAATGTATCAAAATATTTCAATGCAATGAAATACGTTAGTCAAGACAACTAAATATGCCCTCATATGCTTCTCAGTTTCTGACAATAATTGTTAGGCAATTATTAGATCATCTGACTGTTTCACACAATCAGTGAGAACGATAAACGTGGAAGCTAGTTCAATTATAACATATGGATTGCCAAATTTAAAATATATGATCAGACATTTACTGATAAATAAGCATAAATGTTCTTTAGAACTAATAACGACGAATTTTTTATTGCCTTTTTACAAATTCAAGTATAATGTCTAAGACTATTGCACTGAAAAATGGGTTATTTCTAATAATATTTCAACACAGAGTTTGAGCACAACTACGAGTTCCGTTAGATCATATGTATACATCAGTGATGGTCATCTTAACACGTTTGTTGCGATTGCCTAGCCAGTGCAAATGTTTGCTTTGTACACATAATCACTAAAAGACTTGGAAAAAATTACAGAACCTAACCTAAGTGACCCACCGGTGGGTCGCATCGCAACAAACGTGTTAATCCTGACTGAAGCCATAGAAGCAAAATTACACCAAGTTCTTGGCAGTACCTCTTTATTTTACAATATCTGAGACGCTGAAAGCAGAAACACAACAAGTACCTGCAGTGGCTGTAGCCACGAAGGCAGCGAGCAAAAGGGGCGTTACGATCCCCATGGTTGCGGCTCCACAAGCAAACAACCACTTTCTATTCAACACTTCACTGCACTGAGTACTGTGGCACTGCTTACCTTTACCCTTCCTTTTATACTCTCCAGAGGCTCTTATGAGAGGACTTTTTTATCACTACACCCTCGTAAAGCACTTCAGAACTTCGATATCTTCTCGTTAATCAGCCGTCCATCTTAACCTCAATTGACTTGTTAGTCCTACGTCCCCAAACCACTTGAACAGTAGCAGATTTTGTACGGCAACACCATTTTCTATATTCAACATTACGCCAAAATTTAAGTAATCCTGTAAAAAGTCTATAATTTTTGCATGATTTACTGTGTCAAAATTTATTATTGTTTCTTGGGTCGGGTGCTACTTGATTTTTCTCTTATTTTATTGACAGTGAGTAGCATCAAACTCTTGAGAGCAGCGTTGGCAACAGCCTTCGGACTTCAGACTCGCATGTTCATTGCGTAGCATGGGGGTTCGATCGTATTATTTTTACAGTACTGCAAGACAAAGGATATGTTTTAGTTTTAAGTGTGTTATCTGAAATGGAGGACAGATTTCCTATTCTTGCTCAGCATTCAAAACCAAAGAAAAAATTTACGGACAGGCATCGGAAAACCGCGGATAATACAGCAAATAGTTTAGGCAGCTGCATTTAAGGGTGCCTGTCTAACTACAGCGCATGTAGCTAGACGGTTTCCTGCAAAAAGGAACTGAGACTGAGAAAGTTACCTGATCGCACATTGCATGAAACGTTGGTCACAAAACTTGTACTAAGTGTAGGTGCCGAAAATGAGAGAGTAGCATGATTGAAAGTGTGCCCAATTACTGTTAAAATATTGATGCTTAGAATTTTATCCATATTGAAAATCACATTCACAAAACTTCTTGTATGTATTAAATGCAATTATACTCGGCGTTATTACAGAACTTTTATTAAGTGAGCTGTTTGTTTCTGTAACTCATTCCTTTATAATATTTGATGAGTTAATGTACTTAATTTCTATGAAAATACCTTCTCATTCGACAAATATTCTTAGCTTGTGATTGGACCAGTTCACAAAAATCCAACAGAAAGCGAAAAAGGAAAATTTTACTTTTAATTTTCTCTATCACACCTGGTTACCATGCACTACTGATCCTGTGAATTCATGTAAGGGAGAGAAGAGGTGATATATACTAATAAGGTCAAGTACATGAAGCAATTGATCAAGTTTGACTTATTTCGATCATAGGAAAACGCGAGTCTCTTACTTTTGATGCGAAACGCTTGAATGTGAATGGAGAAAAGCCCCATAAGAATAAAAATAGGACAATGGCTCCTTATTGTTTAAATTATTTAAATACTTTTATTCAATTTTCTCACAAAATGTCTTCATTTAAAGAGACCTATCGTCTGGGTCGAGAAACTAATTTTAAAGAGATAAGTTTTTTAAATTCACTGCTAAGAATTAGCGTTTTTGGTGGTCTTCTTTTAAAAGACTTCCTAAAACATCGCTGGAATGGAACACGAAGAGACTGCTTCCGAAAACTGGTTCCTTCTAAAAAACTGGTTCCCATTAACGAATTCTCTACACTTCGTTATTGAAAGTTTTCTGTCTTATAGACTTCCACTTGATATGAGTTGAATTACTGATTTAATGCGTAACTTTTTTATACATTGCTGCAGTTGCCACGAGCACATGAAGGTAATACAGTAGATGCGAAATGCATCTCAATCATTGCTTAGAAACAGAGCCTATGTCGTCTGACGGTAGCCCTAAATTACAAGTTTTTAAAGGGCTTCGAGCTGGGCTATCTTTTATACTATACCAAGACGTGGTATTGCTACCTAGTTCTTATTTTAACCTCAAATCTAAATATTGAAAACAGGCTTTACTGTTAATCAAGGATCTCAACGAGCAGGACCTGCTTTCACTTAATTGCTGCTTACGAAGGAAATGAAGCGATTTCCATATCATACGTAGGAAAAATAGAATGCACTGTCGACAAAGAAAGCTATACTTATGTTTCAGTGACATAATACACATCTCAAATTCATAACACGGTTCAAGGAACGTACGTGTAACTCAAATTTGTTTACGTCCGTAAAAGCTCCGAACGATCATCACCTCTTTGTCCTAGTTCATAGATACCCTTGTCTTCCAGGAGTGGATAGCCAAGTGGTTGACTTCCTTCTTGGAATTCCTAGAGAGTCAAATAACTTCACAGCTTACTTTCAAAGCAGACATGTAAGATAGTCCCTTTGATGAAGCTGTCGGTTTCCACAGGTAAGTTTTAACGGAAATGTCGGTGCTAATACCCAATAATGCCGACTGGCAAAGCAGGTTGGCCTCATCATAAAAGCTATATAATTTCAATACTAGGAAGATTATCATTAACAATGGAATGTAAACGCAAGACGTTTACTAAACGTGTTCAGAACAAGTTACAGTATCCTACTATGCTTTTTTCGATATTGTATCGAAATTATATAACAGTTTTCATGTGTCAAGTTGACTTGCCAGTTTGTATTAATGGGTTAAGTTATGTGATGAGCTCTTCAGAAAGTGGGTGAGTTCTTTTAGTTGTGTGGGCAGTTTTATTCCATCAACTATACATTGTGATTTAAAACTGGGGCTTATACTACTTCTATATAGAACTAATTTACAGGTTATTCAGAGTAAAAAATTTTTTTTCTTCGTAGACAAATTGAGTTTGAAAAAAACAATGAACGACTGAAACTTTCCAACAATACAAATATTGTGTACTCTAAATGTTTTCATTTGCTCTATGCATTCATTTTTCCTTGATCATTAACCTACAAGAATTCCAAAAGAAATGCAACAAACTGTAACATTTGCATTTGTGAAAGTTGGCTTTAAATAGATCAGTAACTATAACCCTGATTTTTAATTTCAGGGTTTCAAATGTGTTTTTAAGTTCAGCAATTAAGTCTCGGAATTTTTTCGCCGTCGTAATGTAACTTCTTATGGTCCGGACGTTGACCCAAGCTCTAAAGCTTTAAATTACCTGGCAGTTGCAGAAGGTACTTCACTGGACCTTGAGTCAGCGAACTGGTGCTTATTATCTATAGCTCTCATAAGCTATCTGCAGTGCCGTGTGTGGACATAGAAATGATGACATGACAAGGACTTGCTAGCAAAAAGAACTAAGAAACACATCAAAGACTATTTCCACTAAAGAGTTATATAACGCGTCTGTACCTTCCTGAATAAGTCATGAACAATTCATGCGAATGGATTCCAAATTTTCGACGCTCCTATAGAACGAGAGTCTCGTCTCCAGCATCTCAAGCATTAGTTAGATGATAAAGAATGAGGACAATGATCCAAACATTCGTAGGTATCATAGCAGCGAAATAGAGTGAAAACTAAAACTGTAGTCACGAAATGAAACAAACTAGATGGAAAAATGACAATTGAAATTAATTATGCATGTTTCGTTTTTTACTTTATTTCACTTCTATTAAACCTCCAAAACATCATAATACGACCCTTATTTTTGACTATTGGCACTATGTTTATGGGGAGAAAACCCTCACTTTTTAGATATCAAATGCTGTTTATATCAATATTTCCAAATAACTCAATTTTGATTTCACCAGTACTCATTCCCGAAAAAAATTTTCTTTCTCCAAGAAAGTTCTCGCAAAATTTAGGCGTACTGAAAGATGATATGGCTTGTGACAAGACGTCTGTCGTGGTCTGTGTCCATGTGAGTCATTACTACTTAATTAAACAACGTTGAATTGCACGCGTACATACGCTGATACCCTGTGCATCCAAATCGTTGGTAATGTGTTTCAACACAGCTTTTGAGTTCATTTTAACCTTGCAACATACTTTGCGAGCAGCTCTTGGCCACAATTTCGACGGCCTTCCACACCCAAGCAAAGTCACTGTCGTTTCAAACTATTTAAACTTCTTGGTGATGTATTGTACTGTACATATAAGGATGGTTAAGCATTTTGAAAAAGAATATTAAAATATTTTTTTTAAATATTTTGGCGAAAATCAAAATGGGAACTTCTTATGATGACATGAATTGTTTCCTATAAAGCGAATATTTTTATTGTGTGAGCATTTTCTCAATTCATCGATGTTTTTATTGTTTGCTCCACTAAACATGGAGTCTTGAAAGCTCAGTTTTAAAATTCTTTTCATCTAGTTAATCATATAGAGAGTTTGAAATCGTACGAGCATTAAATTCTAAGAGATAGCAAAAAGCATTGAACAAATATTTTCGTAGCTTGCTGTACATGAATACTCGTTTAGACCCGTGCACGTTGTTTCGAGTGTATTTGTAAAGCGTTTTCTATTGGATGCTGTACGACACCAGTTTTAATCGAAGCAGTCCCAGAAGAACTTCCTGTGCTTTCCGTCGGTATAAAATTCGATCTACCTCATGAAGTTAATTGGAGAGGACAGATACGCAGAGTATTGATGTCAGTCATCCGTCAGCACGAACCTGTTTTCCCACTTCCTCCTACGCCAATCTCTAAAATGAAAGCCACTGCATGCATACTGCAAATAGCAAAATAACCTTCACATCTAGTCACCTCTTTGGCAAAACCTAACTATGATACGTATATGTATTGCCGTGCTTAAAGGCTTAAAGCTACCGCCAGGCCTACACGGTCGGTCCCACTTACGAGAGAACAAAGAGTAGGCGAAATGATGCTGACTGAAAAAAGTCTAGAAAGAGTTGGTAGGCTTACCAAATAAGAAATGTGTACACATCGACGCCACATACAGCGTAACATAAAGTTACACTGTATTAATTAATGTACGTTCTTATAATATAAGTTGAAGACGACTGTTTTTTTTGTTATTCAGTGAGTGAGACGATGGGCGTCTCACTCACGAGACGCCTTTCAGCGTCTTTTAAAATGAAGTGTGCGTTACTAAATTTAATAGCAATAACATGTCAAAAATTCAAGGGCTAAATATAAGGAAAGAGAAAATCTTAACGGTTTGTTAAGTTTCTGGTGTATTATGTACACTGTTTCGTTTTTAAATTTACAACTCAAAATAGGAAACTTGATATAATATCTAAGTGGCTTACTTACGTTTTCAGCAGTAACGTGAAATGAAGTAGAGTAGACATATTCCTACCAGTTTTTAATCTGACCATCACAACATAGCTCAATATGAGAGCTCGACTTTTAAAGACGCGGACAACACATGTGTGAGTCATCACTCTGTGGCCCTCTTCCTCTCCTTTCTCCACTTCCTAGCACTTTGATTACTAGAATAGAATAGAATAGAGTGAGGCTATAGGAACGAACCTTCTGGCCCATTCTTGGGTCGGATAATTACTTCGATAATTATTCGGTTGTTTACCCAAGTCCCATGCCGTATTTCTAGCCGCGTCAACCATGTCGGCAGCGGGTTTCGAACCCGGGTCTTTCCGCTCGCCAGCAGATTCGCTCACCAGTCGACCAAGCTGGTGATACCAGTCGACCAAGCTGGTGATATACGATGCGAGATATATGATATATTTTGCGAGAACTAGTGATATGATTTAACATAACTCGATGCGGTCAGAGAACACGTGGTGAGGGTGGCAAGCTAATTTTACGATGCAAACAGCACCATTAAATGCAAGAGCTTACTAAACAGTAGGAAACCTCAGTGAGTATAACAGAGGTTTTAGTCAAAAATAATTAATGAAGATGATATTTTCTCCGAATTTGTTACCTGCAAAGTACAAAACATATGAAAGCCTTCGATAACTTTTAATATTTTTGGAATATATTAAATTCAAAAGAACTATTTAACAGTACAAACAGCTTTTGCTAACAAATAATATATTTTTACAATTCAGATATGAAACCACAAGGACTCTCGCAATGAACAATTGTTATTTATGTTACTTTTAGCATCTAAATATCCACCGAAACTTGAAGTTGCTGAAGAAATATAAAGTTTTCAAACTTTTTTCTAACGATACTATCGATATTGGACATCAACCTACATATAAACTCTTTGTTAACCCTTTACTGCACAATGGATTTTGAATGTTATACACAAATTCTAGGGCAGTTATTGTGGTAGGAAAACTGCACCATTTTTAGAAATTGTACCATGCATGATACATTGCGCAATCTAGGGCAAACTAGATAAAACTAAATCGGCGCGACTCTTGTCATAATTACGCAAAAGGGAAATAGATGTTATGATATTATAGCTCTTGGGTGCCTCACATTTTCTACGCACAATAAATGACAGTCTGTGTACAGAAGGTAGAGCAGGTTCTTCTGTTTGTGAAACGTGTGCAGTAGCTTAGCTTATGGAGAGCTGCAGGCCAGATTATTTGACAAAACTTTTCATTTAGTTGCTGTAGCGCTTCATTTGGGAACACAAGTGACGACTGACTACTAAATCATTAGTAAGTTTCTAATTCATTGCGTTTACGAGTCAAAATACTTTTATTCACATGCTCTTTATGTCTTCACGTAACAGCTGTGTACGTACACGTATACGTATATATACGTGTTTAAGTGTGTATATATATATATATATATATGCATACATAATATACTCATTTATATATATTTACGCTGTTATTTACAGTACCATCCATAATTAGGGAACAACTAATTAAACTTCCAAATCTTAAACACTAGTAGATGAATTTTTCTGAAATTTTAGCTGAATGTAGACATAACGTAACTGAACTATTTTGTGAATTTTCGAGTTACTTGAAATAATACAATAAAAGTTATTGATGATTTTATCGAGGGCAGGTGTCCAAAATTAAGGAACAAAATAACGTCTATAACTAAGAATGATCACAAAACAGAACACCACAATTTTTTTCCAATATTAGGTGCTGCGACCTTTGTTTTCAATCACTGCAGCGCACTTACGCCCGCAGGATTTCAGGAAATATTGGCATTCGGCAACTGTAATATTTGCCTATTCCTCTCGTAATTTCAGCCACAAATCTTCAACGTTTGCTGGATTTCTTGCCATAACATTTTGTCCTAGAGTCTTCCATAGGTTTTTTATTGGATTGATGTCTGGACTCTTAGCAGGCTAGTTCATAACCTCTACTCCTTGATCATTTAGATAATTCATAACCACCTTTGCCTTGTGGCAGGGAACATTATCCTGCATTAATATAGGAGTTTCAATTCCAGAATTCTGTAAGACTGGTACAACACGTTGATGTAATACATTCTTGTACACAGCGGCATTAACTTTAGTGTTTAAACGTACAAGAGGTGATGTGGCCTGGCCTGATATACCGAATACCATCACGCTGCCTCCACCAGACTTCACAGTTTTCTTTATATAGTTTGAATTTAAACTTTCCCCAATTCTTCTTCTTACAAACTGTTTGCCATCACTGCCAATTACATTAAATTTAGATTCATCACTGAAAAATACTTTTTGCCAATCGCCTTCTGACCAAATGACATGCTTCTTTGCAAATGCCAATCTTGATGCCTGGTTCTTTTTACTAATCAGTGTTTTTTTCCGAGGAGATCTTGCATAAAGACTTGTTTCATGCAATCGTCTGGACACAGTTTGTTGTGAAACATTTGTGTCTTCATCAATTTGGCGATAAATTTTACCCGCAGTCAGAAAACGGTCTTTTAGTGCTAGGCGTTGCACACCTCTGTCCTCTCTTGGTGTAGTTTTCCTTGGTCTACACGGCTTCTTTGTATTAGTTAGCCTACCAGTTTCATATACAGTTTCAGAATTCGACTCACAACACTTTTAGAACGCTTCGCCAGTTTACCAATTTGTTCAATTGTCTGATTTTCCTTGCGTAATTTAACAATTTTTGATTTAACAGCTGCATCAACTTTCAACCGTTTGGCCATGGTTACAATTGTTGCAGTGATGTTAAATGATGTTTATCTTCTTTATCGCTGTCTTTACGTACAAGAAAATCGCTCTTTTTACAATTTTAACGCATCTTTTGTTATTATGTTCCTTAAGTTTGGGTACTTAAAATTATTAAAATCATCAATAATTTTCATTTTATTTTTTAAAGTAACCTGAAAATTTACAAATAGTTCAGTTACGTTATGTCTACATTCAATTAAAATTTCAGAAAAATTGATTCGCTAGTTTTTAAGATTTGAAAGTTTAATTACTTGTTCCTTAATTATGGACGGTACTGTATGTATGTATTTATATATAAGTAACAAATTTTCGTAACACTAAAATATCAAAGTTTCATCACCCCGTCGGCAAAGAGCTGAATAAAGTTTTTCTTATCGTAACTCTTCACCTAAACAGGCATTTGCAATAGCTGTGTTGCAGTCTCAAGTATGCAAACTCTACATTGTGGTCCAGAAGTTCGGGCAGACATGCAGCAACCTCGTGCACAACCTCACGCTTTCCGCGGGTCAAAAGGAAAGTCAAGTGGGGACATTTTTTCTTGTGCAGCGCTAGCAGATACAGCGATCACATATCTCCAGTAAGATAAATATTTTTGTCAACAGATAGCGGCAACGTTCGAACTGATGCAATTTGACGTTAAAGAACTCTATTCCCTTGTGTAGTGAAGGAATACAGTCTGGAAGGGATTTTTGACGTACTTGCTTTCTTCAAAATTGCTGATTCTCAGAGCGAAAAAATTTCGTTTTCTTAGAACTGTGAATGCTTATTCTTAAAGTGCAAGGTTGAAATAAATATTAAAACTCATTTACTTCTATTATTTTACCTCACCCCTCACGTACAGCCTTGAAAGGCTCACCTAAAATATTATTTATCAAATATCCTACTGATAAACGCCATCGTTCGTCATGATTGTAATCGCTAGCACTTCACGCTCAACTACAATGGCTAATGTTGGTCTTGCATTAGGCTTAGTAGGTGTTACACGACCACACCATTACCACCATCATCCACACTCACGGCATCACTTCGAGGAAATCTTCACGTAAAGTAACCATTAAAAACTCTATAATACGTGTACTTCGTAGATTCCGAAATTAATTTTTGTAAAAATAAAGTTCTACCTAAGTAAATATTCTGTAGTTGTAGGTTTGTTATTTTGCATACCTTATAATAACTACAAAGATGTGCGCCGGTATTGTTAGTTTAAACCTGTCTTTCTCGAGAAGCTTGAATTGCGTAAGTAAAGGGAAAGAATTCTCAGTTCCGTTGCTCCCTAGTACTTGAGGTAAAAGCCCAAGTCTGGCTGGCTGGCTGCTACTGCATCACTCAGTGGGAAAATCGTTGTTGCCACGAGGAATTGATCTTGCTGAACGTGAATCTGTCACTTTGCCAACATACCATACTTTTATCCACTAGAATATTACTAAAAAATTTATAGAACTTTGAAATAAACTGAATTTCCCAAAGAAAAAAGATTATTGCCATTAATGCAAGTTTCTTTGTGAGCTTGCATTAATCTTCACGTAAAGTAACGTGTGCGAAAATTTAGCCCGCAAGGAAAAAATCTCAATTTTTCAGCTCTGTTGTTACTCCCATGATGTTTAAAAATAGCAGGTCTTCTATTTTCTCAATGAAAATCAATAAAAAAAGTTGCTCAGTATTTTTTCTGATGCATTAATTCCATTCCAACTTCTGACTTAATATTTCTTTCATTGCCACCTCGAAGGCAGAAATCGGTCAGGCCTTTTCCCTCGGCTTTATTAATCTTAAATTCAGAATTATATTGAATATTCTAACAAATTTGACCAGAGTAAGCGAGTCCCTAAGCCCTATCTAACTTGTATACTTCTGAGGAACTGAGTCTGATTCACTCACAAAACCTCTCTACAATCGAGAACATGAGGATATTTCCACCAAACTTGTATCATTAAATATTTTGTAAACATACTTTGACATTAGATACTCTGATGAATTATGGAACACGAAATTATTAATGAAAATTTATTATAGGAATTATCATATTCATTGTTGACATAACAGTTACGGTCTCTTCGGGCCCTAATTCAACATTTTACTTCAACGCCTGACGAAAAGACACGCGTCGTTTATTCATAAAGCGGTCGACGTACATCAGCAGTGAAAATACAATGCCATTAGCTAATGATTTGTATTTAAGAGATCCAAAACTGACAGACATTAATGAATATTGCAACACATCCAGTAGCACGGTACTAAAACTTGAATGCAAAACTTGGTTTAGAAACATCTTCTGTATTTATACTCGTTACCACCACATGATAGTAATGCATTTTCTTAATTACATCTACGAATAGTTAATTACACTGACTCTTGCTTTGTATTAGGTTTAGATGTATAATTACAGCTCCAGCCACTGAAGTATACGGGACATCCTTGAAGTGTAACAAACCAGTTTATGCGGTGCTGCTACAACTACCCTAATGAACCTCTCTCTCCAGCACTATACTGGCGATAACAGCACTTTTGTACGAGACTGGTGCTTGCTAGCGGACTTCGAACCTCTGCATACGCACTCATTTACTCCTCGTGGACATGGAGAGCGACTTTTAGATACTCAGCTAACATATAAAAGGAACGGTAAAAAAGTACCTTTTGCTACAAGTAGGCCGGTTTATTATTAAGCTGACAGATTTTTTCTCTTTCTTAAACACCTGTCTCCCGTCATCGCTATCCTATTGTATATACATCTATGAAATAACATGCAGATAAATTTGTCAACAGCCACTTGACCTTACATAACAGCAAGCCCATACTTTGGGAAGCAATTACCAATGGACGTGGATTCAACATTCACATTCACAGATGAAGTGTTAATATACATACTTTTACTTGGCCGTATAGAACTCTGCACAGCCTCTAAGCAATATTTTTGTTATTTGCCAAATAGCAAAACACATTTGAAAACTTGCACAGGAACAATTATTTATTTTAAGAACATAACATTCAACCATATACTCTGGTGTCGTTATACATTGTAAGATTATAACGTTTATCAGTCATTTTCAATCATTGCGCCATGTATAGCGACTATATGTACATGTAAGACGAAACCCCTATAAAACAACTTGTGTACTACATTTTTCAGCGTAACTCTAACCTATGTTCCTCTTTGTTTTTTGTCCACCATCCTTGTGAATCATTACGAATGCTGAGTTAAATCTCATGGTTTGCTAAATTTCACACTGCAGTGATCTACCTTCGTAAAATGCTACCAGTCATATAGTGGTTACCGACTGTTGTACAGTGGCCCACACTCATGCTGAGGCTGACTCATACAAAGTCTAAACATACGCAGTAATTGAAACTCACGTACGGAGTGACATACACTTCTATACTGACTTTTGCTAATACCACGACTGATGCTTGTATAAGAATTTTTCCGTTATTGAGTAGAAGGGTATCTTGAACTACAGCGACTAACTCTCATGCGGTTACTTGTTTAAAATCCTCTTGCAGCGATCACAAAGTGCTTCATTGCTGTTTTCTGGTAGAAGAAACGTTCTAGCATAATAAACAGACTTCATTCCCATGGTTTTAATTGCAATTTTCTTGTGGTACGTTCCTTCGAGAAACTCAGTCTTTTCTCTGACCACTTGAGATTTCTTATCTAATTAATCGACATCTTGGGCTTGAATCAACCTTACGCTATTTTCCTCACAGACTAAATTCTCCTCCAAGACTCAACTTACTTCCTATTTTCTGCCCGCTTTCTAACCTGAAAAGCTAACTTTTTCTTGGAGTTCAACTGGGTGAAATTTTAGAAACAGGCGAACTGACTACGTCTATTGCCATGATGTAGATGCGACTTTCAGAAATGTGTCACTTAAGCATTAAATGAAACACGTTTGAAGAATAGGTGTTTACTAATAAACGGCACGTTTAGCTTGATACAGCAAGATTATTGTGTAATATCAAATTTCTCGCCTATGAGTGTTTTATCTTGACGGAATCAAGTAACAAAAGATTTACGAATGAACGTCACTCATAGTATATTTTTTTTACACCCCAAAACAGGATTTAAGTCTACGTCTCCAACTCCACGCATTTCACTATCTGAAAATTGCCACGATTATGAAGCATTTTACAATACATACATATAATTATTAATCCTATTATTTTTAATGAACATGATAGAAAGTGTGGATAAAATTTAAACTGTTCAAACTGGTAGGTTATTTTTTTCTCCTACAGCTGCTGGATGCATTATGTACACCTTCTTAACTTTGTGTGAACATATGCACTAATAATATTGATAAGCGTAGAAAACTTATAACCCGTAAAGTAATACTATATGCTTACGTAACTTAATAAACTTATAGGCAGTAATTTTTATGGGTGAAGCATCCAACAGTAAAGTGCTGAGGTTATTCTGCGTTACAGAACGCGAATGAAACTAGATAATTTACATCCTCTTTATTTATATAAATATGAATAGCAAAAGAATGAATTCTCCTGTATTATAATACTTTGTTTCAACTTTCAAAGCTGGAGTCTTAATTTAAGATCTCAGAACTTATAAAAATGCACATTTGATCAAATGGATATGTGAAGTCTGGTAAATAGAAGGTCACAGCTGAAATGGATTTACGATGCAAAGTTGATTATCAGCTTCAAGAGAGCATGTTGGAAAGCTACAAGTGGATACATTGAATGTTATTGAGAAAGTACAGAAACAATTTGAATTTAGCAATCCTGATGATGATTCGATAAGCAGTGCGACATTGCACTGGTATTCCTTAGGTCATCTCTATCGTGGCAGGATTTGGGTAGGAGATTTCCATTATTTAGCCTTTAGAAACAGTGCTGGATTACTGTTGATAATCTTAGTTCAGCTGGACGTGGATTGTGTATTTCACATTTGACGTGAACTGACAAGCAAGTTCACGTAGGTTACAAAAATTAATTGAAAACTTCAACCCTGTCTATATAAATTTGCTCGAGTTGAGCCTCTGAGTAATTCCAGAAACTCTCGTGAGGTTTTCGTATTATATTGGTTACGAATGTCAAAAATATGTAACTGCTGTCAAGAAAATGGAAACCATTGTTAATGAACACACTTTTTCCCCTTGCAACGATACCTTAATGCCTATTAGTATGTGTCCAAGTATATATTTGTCTTTAGCTCTGAAGAGAAATCATTTCAAATATAATAATTGTAAATTTGACTGAGGAAAATTAAAGATTTAGGTGGTATGCTATTTGTTTCTCCGGTTTCTCTCATTTAAAACATTTAATTTGTAAATAATTTGAGCGTTAAACAATGTAAGAATTTGATACTTGGAGTAAAACAAACATTTCGGTCTGCTGTGAGGTTGTGTAAGTATAGGAATATGTATAGAGAACCAATGATGCGGCTATGAACTAGTTTCGATATCTGCGGTGCATCTGATGGAAAGCAAACCAGAAGAGTTAGAACCAAAGCAGAGCGTTGAACCTGTTTCGTAGAAGACATGAAGTCCTAAATGACAGTGGAAAAAATAATTCGAAGGTGATAAAAAATGAGGCAGGAAAAGTTGATTCAACAGATAGTAGGAAACTCCATTTTTCTGAATTGTTTACTCGTGAAACAAACAGGCAAAAGGGTTAATCTAAAATCAGAGTATTATTTTTGGCAAAGATCACTTGCTTAAAAGTATTAAATACATTCAGCACCATTTTTAAAAATCTGGAGATAAAAGCAATGGGTGTCAACGTATCGCATCAGCGACATGTGATTCGATTTTCCAATATTTAGACTAGGGGTCCCAACCTTGGGTGCATTTTCTTATTCAAAAGGGTACATTTAATGCCAGTTTATAGTTCCTAAAGCTTAAAAGTTCAGTGGAATTTTATTTTTCTGCTTGCCTTTCTGTCATAAAAATGAAGGGGTACATGCTCATCTGCCAAAATACTAAAGAGGTACATTACAAGGTCAGAGAAAAGTTGGGAATCCCTGATTTAAACAATCCCTTTATTATTATTTTGTTTCTAGTTTAACTAATAGGTACTATCCCTTTGTTAGGAACACGACACTCTCTTTCATCTCTAGATCAACGACCGTCAACACGCTCGTTACTACGCTGTAGCTCTAGGGACAAACTGCGATTTTATCAGCTTGGATTTGATGCACTTGTGACCTATGATGAAAAGTGACTTCTTTAACTTCATGACTTTTTGTTCTTTTACAGCGGTCTTGTGTGTGTCAATACCATTTATTTTCTGCAAGGGCGGGACATCTCATTTGTTAAAAAATAAAGTCATCGTAGTGATTGGTGTGAATAGTGACCTAATTGAAAGAAGATATTGGTGGGGTCAACAGTATAATTTGATAAGCTAACTCGAAATGATTGTTTGGTTGATGTTTATGGTCGTTATAAATTAACGTTAAGAATAGTTATTTTTGCAAGCTGGTACAGTTGATTTCATTTTCCCAACCTGTTATTTATTTTTCAATTGAATCCGTCCTTCCAAGTTTTCTGAGCGTTATGTATAAATTATAAAGACAATAAACTCTCCAAGTGTTGATTGATAGTAGACTTTTCTTCCAAGTTCGAGTCCTTTAGGCTATCCAATGTTTCAATACTTTCAATCCTTCATTTTCCGGACACGCCACGGACTGACAACCAAGAGCTCACTGCATGACTCAAAATGAAGACCCACAACAGCACAGTTGCATATTGCAAAACTGCGCAATGAAATAGTCACGAGGAATCAATATACATCGAAAAGACAGCTCGATTCTTCACTGAGAAGCAAAAAAACTCATGTTAAAGAAAACTTGGGAGTATTAAACATTAGTTAGGGAGTGAAATCAAATTTTTCCCCTTACCAGACGAAATTATCGAGTTACATTTTTTCCAGTCGTTTCTGAGGAGTAAGCAAGGAAATAAAAGTATCACATTTTCATGACAATGTTCTTTCTGTATGCTTGGCGCACTCGAACGATAAGGAGCGGCGCAGATACAGCTTGGAGTGGTGATATAGAGTCGAGGACCTTGTCAGAACTGTGATAATGCGATCAAACTCGGCCTTTGAAGAAATAACTTTGTACTCTGATTTACTTGGCGTTAATTTATGGTATTATACTCGCTGAAGTATGACTTACGGGAAAGAGAAACTTGTAAAAATATAACACAAGGGATGGCTGGAAATTTAGCAGTGAACAGAAAAATTCCAGAATTGTAACAATAAGTAAGGAAAATGAGTTTTTAGAAACACTCGAAGATTTTTTATGATTGTTCAAACTCATTTGAGTACACTACCTCAAAAATACAGAATTTTCCTACCGTCAACGATTGTTCATAGACTTAGATTTACACGTAGGTTGGTATAAAACAATTAGTGATATAATTTTAGGACAAAAATACAACTTTACAAATACCTAGTATTTGTAAAATACGTTCATGATCTTTCATCAGTACCTCAATACTTGATATTTTGCACCAACTTCGAAGTATTCCTGTACTTTCATATCCTTTTCAATATTTGCACAAAAAATGTCTACTGCTCAGTATAAAGTATGTGTTAGGAACGCAAATGCAAACTTACTCGTGTTTTAAAGTACGCTTTCTAGTACACTTCAGAAATCGCTGAACTTCTCTGATTTCACAAGATTGATAAATCTGTTCTTGTTTCACTCAGTTTAGCAAAACCTTTAGTATTGTACCAGTGTTATAGATTGTGGAATGTTTCTAACCAACGTGGTGTCCGAAAACTGGAAGTTGAGGATTCTACATGTCCAGGTATTTCTAAGTTAAATAAAAAATGCGCCAAGAGAATGAAAACAACTTGCCTGTAAATGTGACACGACATAGTCCTCCAGTTTCGTATAAAATACGTAAACTTCCGAAAGGAAGTCCCCTACCAAGAAAAATCGGCGTTTTCCCCGCATGATACTGTTGAGCCTGAACCATGGTTTTTTAACCATAAACGGGGCTTTATGTGAGCACTTACAAAATTCTATTCGAAGAATTGTATTTCGAGTTGTCATACTGTAAAGAACTAATAATACGTCATCAATATTAATATATGTAAGAAATGAATGTTTTGCTACCACTTAGAAAACAATTTTTTGTTTTGAATATTCCGCGTTAAATTTCTCCTAAGAGTTAAACTTCCACCCTGTAGCGGTATGTGTACTGCCAACCAGATTACCTATCTTGTGGTTCATACGTCGCACTTTCTCCCGAGATGAGGAACGGGATAAACCTGAGAGATCAATCGGACACCAACAAGGCTTTGCTGGTGTCGTCGAGCTACGGACTTTATAGAGACAACATAGGATATACTTTGAATTGGTAGTAGTTTATATAACTTAAAGTAACCATTGTTTTTCTCTTCTCTTGCAGGCTCCTTATGAACAAGTCCGTAATTTTGGCGAGCATTATTTCTTTTTATATAAAAAAGGGCCAACTATTGAACGGCTCATTAAAATTTTCAGTAATACGAGGTGCATGTGACTTCATTATCCGTCGTTAAAAAAAGACAAGTTTAACTTCACATTATTTTATTATTTCACAAGATTCTGTGGTCCCAGGGTGCTGATATCTCTCGTCTCGATCGTTTTGCGTTGATTTCTCTTCATCTTCTTGATGGTGTTCGGATTTTTAATCTGAAATAAATACATGAACATTATACCAGTATTTGAGACAAAGATCTTTACCTTTGTGATCAAATTAATCCTAGAAGTCTGGTAATGATGAAAATGGGGGGAGTATCTGTAGTGTGTAGCAACTGTTTTCTCAGAAGTATAAAGGTTAAACGGTCTTTGCATAAGCGATGACAACGACATCCAATAAATGAAAATTCCTACCTCTTATGAATATGTATATCCTATTTTGTCCAGGAAACACATCCCTTAACCAAATGATATAAGAAACAACTAAAGCAAACTAAAAAAAGGTGAAATCTATTTACTGAAGTAACCAGCAATTCGTTGCTAGCGGCAATTGTTAACCCTCTATAAATAAAAAGGAGCTATAATAAACTACAAAGATAAAGCTAACTCCACCTCAAAATCTCGAGTGTCACAATGTCCAAGAACTAGATACCAGTAGACTGCTGCAGCTATCTTTGGGTTACTAGACCTTGATAAAATACTGAATCATCACAGGACACTGGTGACCATGACATGGAGACTGCATGTTAGTACAAAAAGAATGATAGGAATTGCATTGCTAAGCTCAAGTACACTAAGCATGCAGTCTTTTAGCATAAAAATGCTCATAAATCTCTTTCTTGACGATGTACCATAAACTTAAGTTTCATGACATGAAAAGTACTTAAAAAAATAAAACCAGAACAAATACTCACAATTTGAAGTTTCTCAGATTTGAGTTGATTTTCAAGGGTCCTTATTTGGTTGATCCTCCTCTTCTCTCTCTTCTTCTCCCTGCTTTCCTCTCTCTCAGTCATCACTTTCTTCTTGTACTCCAACAAAAATTTGCGCTCTTCCCTCTGTGCATTGATGATGGCCAAGTCTCTGGATATTCTTGAATCTTTGTTCTTTAAGCTTGAGAACCTAGGCAGTGAAAGCAAAGTAATTAGAGTACAGATTTAAACAAGAAATCATGAAATTACAGTAGCATTAAATTTCATTCATAAGCTGTTTCTAAAAGAATGCTTCTAAATTTAAATTGTGTACAATTAAATGCAATGATAATTTTGATATCAAGCACAAGATTCTTTTTTGTTAAAATAAATAGTTCATTTTGATCTTTCCCTTCATTATTTGAAAGCTAAATTAAATTATGTACTTCATTGAATTAAGTATTTTAGTAATAAAGAAAAAACTCACATTAATAACAAATATATCTATAAATTACAATGAAGAATAGAGGCATATTGTTTACTTTGTGTGTAGGTCCCATATCTTGAAAAGTTCTTCACAAAATTCTCAATACTACGCAATTTTTTATCTTTTAATAAGTTTCAATAATCGTTTCAAATCAAAGAACAATGTTCTGTGAAACATCATTCAAGCTCTTCAACAAGGTGTATGCTTAATAGCAACTTTTCCTTAGACATTTATGATGCAAAATCAATGATCACTGGAAATATAAACAAGCAAAGCTGGATAATTTGTTAAATATCATACACAAAAAGAAATGTCAACACTCAGAGTAGAGAATAAAGAACAAATAAATGCTTTTGGCAGGAATATCAGGCCAAGCTAGGCAGTTAAACCATCAGGTAGTTAAACCATCAGGCAGTTAAACTTTGTAACTAAACCACAGAAATATTAAACTGCTTCAACTAAACTAAAACTATTAATATTTTCCCCATTCCATCATTAGTTGCACCCCCAACTCAAGACTTGTGATGAGTATTTGCCCACCTTCTTGGTCCTAAAATAACCATAATTTCCTTTTCTCAACCTTTCATAATTACAAATGAAAATCTTTCCCATCTAAGAAAATAAGCCTAGAGTTCTTCAAACATGCAACTGTTGCCTCTAATTCCATGGCTCAAGTTTTGTGTCAGTTCTATCCAAATACCCATAACTTCTTTCTTATTACTGCAATTTGTACTGTGCTGTAAAATGCACCCCATACTGAACTATACATTCTGTACACATATTTACTTTTAAAATATGTACCAGCTATCAATGATGGACATGCCAATCAAGAGAAAACTAGATTTAAAATTAAATAAATAAAATAAAATAAATCTAGCATTTTTATAATTGAGTATAAAAATTACTTACTTTTTTCTCTCAGGGTCCTTCCACCACTTCCCTGACAATGGAATTCCTTGCTTGAAAGCCTTTTTTTCTGCAATTTTTCTTTGTTTAGCTTCTTTTTTGCTTTCAATTTTTGCTACCAGCTGTGCAGCCTTTTTTGTTTTCTCCTTTTTAGACAGAATGGAAGAGCTTTCTGGAGCACTTGACTGGCTTTCAGCAGGTCTGTCTATAATATTCACAGCTTCTTTTTGTTTAGGGCTAGGTTCTTCTGCACTCACATCCAAGTCTTCCTCCATCTCAACTGTATCTTTTATTTGTTCTGCCATCTCAACATCAGTTGCTTCAGTATCCTTAGTCATTTTTTCAATATAGTAGACAAATATACTCTGTAAGATGAATACAATAAACAAATTATAGTTATAATACTGCACTTCACAACAAGCTCTACAAGATGAACATCATAAAACAATTCAGCCATATAATTACCACAAACTAATTCTGCAAGATAAAAACTAAAACACAAATTCAACAGTAAACTTTATGGAACAACTGGTATTTGATTAATTTGATTAACAGGCAAGCAGAAATGTAGCTAAAACTTCCTCTTTAATGTGATCTACAATATATGTAACAATCCTCTTATACAGAGTTTTAGAATAAATATATAACAAAGCTTATGATTCAGCTTTTAAGTAACAGTGATAAGTCATAGAAAAATTGCTAAACATAAGCACCATTCAGAGATAAAAACTATTGGAATACATAAAAGGTCGACAGAGATACTTGTAGGATACTTTAAATGATTATTGTGAACCAATATGACTATAAAATCTAAATTTGTGTACATCTTTAGTAATTTCACGTTTGTGAAGGCTATGAGTTATGGAAATATAACATCTAATGTTTTCTGCCTTTCCGGTGTCGTAAAGCGTACCCAAAATTTGATTTTAACGTAAATTCAAAACATCAACTTCTAACAAATACACTATTTTTTAGTTCTCTCTCCAGGTCCTATTATACACACGTCTCAGGTGACCTAAAGATTCACGCCAGAATACGACAATAAGATTAATCTATTATCTTAAAACCTACTAGCTTTTGCCATTTATGTATATCCAAATAAAAGAGTGTAGTAAGACGTACTTAAATTGCAAACTCGACTTCATATATTTAATTTCACTTCTCTCACATCAACACAACTTCAGGAAATACTGAACTTTGAAGTATTTTTAACCTACCAGGGTCTCACTTCTCCGTATAATCAAACTCTACTCGATTGCGATTCAGCGACGTCTTGTAGCAGCGTTAGGTCTATCTCGATATTATGCACCCGTAATGCATCAGAGACATTCTCCAATTATTATCCTACCTTAATTTTTGAACTATACTCATGACCGTTAGTCATTTAAAACCATTAAGTTGTAAAAAGCTCTAAAATTTTGAGTAAATTTTAAACAATTCCAACAATCACTGGTTGATAGTAGTCTAACCCTTATTTCTATCGCAATTTTAAATTCAATTTGAAGTGTGAACTGATGAATTTAGTGTCTACCTAGATAAGAAGATTTTTTGTCTAAAATATATTATAAATTTAATAACGGCTTTCAAATTTATTTTCTTAGTATCAGGAAGTCTAGTTTTTTAAGCAAGAAGTAATGAAGTTTTTTCGTCTGAAGGGAATGGTAATTATTTGTGTACTTTTTTATGCTTTTTTGTTCAAGCACTGCAAATAAACGAATTATATATAAATTGATATTTTGTCGGTAAACTTCTGTGATGTAAAGGGTTGTAACTGAAATATGTATGACATTACATAATATGCATTCTATTTCGTACGTCTGACAGATTAGACGACGATTCTGTACAATGTTAGATTATCTTGTACTTATAAGCGACTCTTTATTCACTGGTGCCGCTGTCTGATGAAAAAACCTGCTAAAAAGAAAATGATATAAAAGAAATTTATTGCTGTTAAGTGCATTACGTATACACTAGTTTGTCAATTCTTAATACTAACATCTTATACCTAGCGATGATGTTTACAGTAATTTTAAGTCTAATTGTTTCCGTCCTGTGGTGTGACTTGAGGTAGAGGCTATTAGGGACACAGAGATGGGCTAAAAGTTTAAGGAAATAGTCAGATTATCAGTGAGTCTTCCTCCTTGACTCCTGTGTCATAATCAGGAAAAAGGAGTAGTTTTCAAAAAATAGAAGTTTACTTTGGGTTTACTTGAGTGGCTATATCCGCCTGAGAATGAATGGTTTTGGACTGAAAGTTGGAGAGGAGAAACAGTTGTTTGCTGTATGCTGATGACATTGTTGTGGTTAGTGAATCAGAGCAGGAACTGCAAAGGATGTTGATTGTGGATGGATACAGTAGAGATTTCAAGGTGAAATTTGGAAGAGATAAAAGTAAAGTCATGGTGATAAATGCTGATGAGACACAGAGATTGAGTGGAATATTGGAGCAGTTAAGATAGGCTGAACTAAGGAATATAAGTACCTGGGATGTATGTTGAGTGAAGATGGATGTGCAAAAGCAAAAGGTGAGAAAGTGGTAAAAGCTTTGCAGTGGCGGGGAAGACTAAGCAGTGTAGCCAAATATAGAGCAAATATGTATGAATGTGTTAGAGGAATTTGGAAGTATGTTGCTGTACCTAGCATAATGTTTGCCATAAATGTTATGGCATGGAATGGAGGAGACCTAGAAAAGTTAGAGGTGCTGCAGAATAAGGTAGGGTATTTGGCATTAGGTCAAAATAGACTGCTGTAGAATCTATCTAGGGTTCAAGGTGGGTTAAACAAATCTTTGAGTAGAATCTGAGTGAAAGTCTTTGGGAGAAAATTTGCTGGGAGCATGCAAGAAAACTGAAAGGTCAGAAAACTGTTCATGTTAGAATTGGAAGAACTATGGATGATTGGTTATTGAGAGGTTGTGGAGGTAAAGGAATGGAATGGGATTGCAATAAGTGGAAGAAACAAATTGAAAAACTAACAAAAGAGTTTGGCCTAAACAAATGAAAGCATAGTATCAATGGGAAAACTACTTTAATTTGCTATGCCAGTAAGAATGTACCAAGGTTTGAAATGTTTTATCATGGAAGTTTTGGTGGTGGCCAACTCTTGTTTGCCAGTGGCATCAAGTGTGAATAGGCATACATGAAGGTGGAATGAGAGGAATACAAGGTTATGTCTGCAGTGTAACAGAGGAGTACAGGAACCAGTTGAACATCTGGTCTTGGAGTGTAGTAAATATGAACATGAGCAGGAGAGCCACATGGATGTGGTCCATGAGCAGTGTGGAGAAAACAAGTGGAATGCAAGGTGTGTTGAAGAGGACTGTGGTATGAGATATCTTGTAGGGCTGGATGAGGCATGTAACATGATTGTTGTGGATGCAATGAAAGATTTCTTAGTGCATGCATGGAATAAGTGACAGTGATGTTGAATAGTCATTTTTTTTAATGTGACTACCTGCTAAGCATGCAGGGCTGTTTATGACTAGCTGGATCTTCCAGTGATGCCCTCACTTGGCTGGTTCATTTGCATAGAATGACTCAGGGTGGTCCCAAAGGAATTACTTCAGATTACCCTGGCTCACAGAAGAAAAACTCTGGGATGACATCCTGTTGTATGTGTGTGTGTGTGTATTAGAGGGAATTAAAGGTCGTTACAAAGGCCCCAGCCAAACGTTGGCCCTCAAATCTAAGTAAGTCTAAGTAATCTGCACAAATGATCAGCTTCAAGGCATAATTGGCACTTAAGCAGTATTTAAATACCTAATATTATTTATACAAGCTCATTGAAATAGGTGCTTTAATCTTTACTCTAGATTTACATGGCAGAGCTTATGATAGTCTAAAAAACATCTGGCAATTAATGCATTAACTTTAATGAGTGTAATTTTGCATTAAAAATTGTCAAGATTGAATTATGTGAAAACTGCAACTGTACAACAGTCAAAACATGCTTGTACAAAACTATTGTGAAAATTCTTTTCATGATTTTACATGAGTGTTACTGATGTTGTAGGGGATTTACAGGGTGTAGCAAAATAATTTTTTTTATGTTGGGATGCATTCAAAAAAGTGAAATTTATGTTGCTGTTCCCTGGATTTACAGTGCCATCAAAATCCTACCATAAAAATTTATTGTTAGGAGATATGAGTTAAATATGGCTTGATGAAAATTTATGTGTAACATTCATAACAATTTATTTCTATCTTAGTAGCTTGATTTAATTTCATTGAAATTTTGAAAATGCCATGGAGCATACCATGTTAAATAGTGTATCAAAATAGGACATTTTATTAACAGGACAATTATTTCATTTTATTAACAGGACAATTATTTCATTTTATAAACAGGACAATTTGTTTATTACAGTTTTTAATAGTGAATTTTGATATTTTATTAAGGTATTAATAAATCTGGTTGAAGTATTTTTATACTCATATGCATAACATTTTAGCTTATTGTCTGTAATTTTTTGTTTTATAGAATTTCAATTTTTGTTCAAATAATTTTACTGTTTTCTATTTCAGTTACTTTTGTTTATTTAATGTTTTGAAAAAATGAGTTTAGGTGGCACACATGACAAATTAAAACTCATTTCTGATTCTAGTAATGATTACCAAGACCAAAGAAGCTCTTTAAATCCTCCTGACTATAATGCATCTCAACTTGTGCTTCCTAGGAACCAACCACAATGCTCTGCAAATCCTTCTGACAGATTTAGTAGTTCAGACTTAGGAAAAGATCATGGCTATCAGAATTCCCACTCTTGCAATTCTATAGACAATGCTGAACTAGATGAAACAAACAATCAGTGTTCACTTTCACCTCCTACAATGAGTAACTCTCTGTTACAAACTTCAAAAGAAGATGAGGTTCCAGCTCCTGATGACTCTTCTCTCATCCATATGGAGCAACCAAGCAACTTGGATGAGATGTCTTCTCCTCGGCACTCTTTCATAAAAAGACTGAGATTTGCAACCAATGCTGCTGGTCCTGATGGAGATGTACCTGATTCTAACAGTTCCCTTGCAATCATTGGACCACTGGACACGGGCTCACAGTCTCCCAGAGGGAACTTTGAGAATGAAGACTTGTCTTCAAATGCTGAAGCTGTGTGGCGTATGAACTACCATGAAGCTGCAATATTTCTGCATGTGAGTGTTTGCTCTTTTGGCATGGAACAAGTGATGCCTTTAACCTGAGGCCAGTATTCCTGAAATGGACAGTCTTTTCCAAACATTCTAATCAAAATAGTTTATTTGTGTGAGGAATATGGTTCTTGAAAAAATATGGATATAAGTGAAAAATTTTGGCATATATTTTAGTGCATATACTATGAAAGCAACTATTTTTCCATTAGTCATGCTGAAGGTATGGAGTATTATTAAGAATGTTTAGTATTCACTGTGTTTTTTATTATAAAAATTCAGTTTAGTGTTCCCTTTGTTTTTACTTTGACAAACTGAATAATTTTTTATCTTAATTCAACAGGAAGGAGAAGATAATGACAAATTTGATAGTCATCCTAAAGAGCGAGGAGATCTACCTGCGTATCTGCTCTCTCACTCCCCTTGGTTCTGTGTGCTGGATCTCATTGCCTCCCTCCTCCTGCTGTGTCTGGCTGCTGCAGAGAGACCAGCCTTGGAGATATTCAAGGTAAATAAACTATTATATACAGTGCTTGAGGTAATCATGCATTTTATGAGGCATTCCCTCACTGGAGTTACTAATTGTGATTTCTAGGCTAGGTCATAAGTGCTTTCTGTGTGAAGATTTGGTGATCTGGTCAAGATCATAATTGAAACATCATACTTGAAAGTATATGTGTTATATTTTATTAATCCTATTAGAATAATTTATATTTTGATTTGCATTCTATAAGTGTAATTTGTTGGTTTGATTGGATTCAAGATAGGAACATCAAACTTTAAAAATCTTTATGTACAGTATCTCATTCTCCTGTTTTAAATTTTGCATTCATGTATTACTGTGGAGAGTGAAACAAGTTGGCTGAAGTATGCAGTCACTGTACAAGCTGAAAACTCATTTGTTGTACATGGTTTAGTAGATGCAAAATTTGGTTGTAATATTTGTCTTCATAGACTGTGACAACCCATTTCTTGATTTTAAACTCTTTTAAATTAATGTATTTTGATGCTCATTGAATGTATCTTTAATGTGTAAAGTTTATGATTATGTTAAATTTTAATAACTTTTGCCATTATATATTTTGAATGGAGTAATATTTTTGTGCTCAAAAAGAGTTAAAGGCATTAAATTCTTACCCTTGAATTTTGCAATAATATTCTATGTATTTGAATGTCAAATCTGCATTGGACTTCAATTCTTGAATAAAAAACTGCACAATGCAATGGTAATAATACGACCCATTAGATAGGCTGGGAAACTTTTCATTGAAAAAAGCAGTTAGGTGATGAATATGTTCACTGATGTAAGTAAAGTGTGTACAAGTACATTTGCCAGGTGACTTATGACCTGCTCAGTATCTGGCCACTCATACTTATAGCCTGGGTAAAGAGAAAGAAATAATGACTTCATATTACAGTACTATATGGGTACTTTACATGGCATAGATTTAATGTTACCTTCTAAATTAGTGTCGGGATTTTTTAAGGTTCTGTTTATGACCAATTGGTCGGAGCCTAACTGTTATAAGTTGGATAGTAGGTGTGCATGTATGCGATACAGACATTCACCGAGCTCTCCTGATACATGTACAGAACATGAATGAGGGCGTGCACGCTGCCGTGGAGTTGTTGGCCCTATGTCTGCTGGGCATCAGCATCGTGATTCAGCTTAGGTGGCGCGGCTGGCGCAAGTTCTGCCGACACACGCGCTCTGTCATCAAGGTGGGTTCTGCTGTCTTTATGATTAGTGTAGTGGAAGTTGTGTTTTCATTTGAGACAACCATTACATGTTGGTTGCTTGTTTATGTGGTCATTGGTGGTAGCGCTGTGCTTCATCTGTACTGTGGTATTTGTGGTCTATGATTGTTTTACAATGATTCCTTCAGATTTTGCTGTGTAAGCCTTGTCATCGAATAAGCAGAAGAAAGTTTACATTGTCTTTATTGGTATTTGATTTGGATATTTGTTTGGTCAAAGAACCATTTAAATGACTTGTGCATTAGGACTATCATCATTATTACAGTTCATTTGTTTAATTAACTCTCCATTAAGTTCACGATGTGTTCAGAAACAGTTGTTGCAGCTGAGAGATTCCTGGAGGGTGCAGCAGTGCTCATGTCAGTTCAATGGAGATGCACGCTGTTGACGGTCACTTGTGCGATTTGTGTACTGTTGTTTTAGTCATTGAAGGCTGTATTGAAATGAAAAACAAATTGGTTTCAAATGTTGCCATCAATGGTAGTATTATCAGATAAGATTTCACATCTCAACGTTTAAGAAAGGAATGGTTTTTAGTGTACTATGGACATGCTCATGCAAAAAGTCCTGTTTCTGGCTAATGTACTTGTAGAACCTTGCGCTAGGAATCCTTACTATCTTTAAAATATTTGATGCAGGAATAAAATCTTGTGCACAAGCTATCTTGTGCATTCAACATTTGTTGACATTCATGCTTGCAAACTGAGTGTGAATCTCTGTGGACGCTTGTGTGCTGTGTTGTCAATGAGTTCTGTGCCTCATGCTTATGTGGAACTTCTAAACGTCTTCTATTCTACTGAGCATTTTCTCTTGCATCATGATTTTGACAATTCTTACACTAAAAAAGTTGTAAAGCAGAAAATACTATTAATCCTGGAGCACTGAACATGGGTATTGACGTCACCAGCCTCGGGAAAACTAGACCCATGTTCAGTGTTCCAGTGTTAAGGTGATTTTGAAGCCATCAAAAGGAATGAAATAAAAGGGACAGAAAAGCCTTATTAAGATGCCTGGGGAATGTTGTCTAAATTGAGTATTGGCTAGGGGGCTGCACCACGACACTAGCAAATTTATATGATGATTACTACCACTTGGTCAGTGTGCAGCACTGGAACTAGCAAACTTACTATGTACTACTAACACTACTACCATTTTCACCATTATAAATATCACTATTACCACTGCTATCACTATTATTACCACTGCTATCACTATTATTACCTCTACTACCACTATTACCACTAGTATCACTAGTATCATCATTACTATTACCACCATCACCACCACTACTACTACTACCACCACCACCACTACTTGGCCAGTGTGCAGCTTGGGTGGTGATGGTGGCGGAGGCTGTGACTGTCGTCATCCGCAACACGTCTCACTTCAGAGCAACCCGAGCCCTGCGTCCCATTTTCCTGCTAGACAACCGCTACCTGGGCGGCGTCAGGAGGTTTGTCCTTGCTTCCATGTCTGTCATCCTTAATGTGCTCAAATGTCTCATGTTTTATGCTTTAATTTATTATGTGTGGGTCCCAATATATTTCACTTCTTTATGCAATGATTTTTAAGATTTTCCAGTGGATTTGTTTTTAAATTCAGTGCTTTTGTGTGGGTGAGCTTGTTTTTAGAACAGTTTTTGCTTCTGTGTGGTGATGTGTGGCACTTTTCTCACATAGAGGAAAGAATTCTACATTATTATTAATATCTTAAGTTATTAATGGCCACTTATGTGATTATTAATTAAAACCCTTAGTTATTAAGGACGTATGGCTCGTTGTCCAGATTCATGAGACAGCTGCTGCAGTCAGTGCCCCCTGTGCTGGAGGTGATGGCAGTGCTGGTGTTGGTGCTGGCAGTGTTCACCACTCTGGGATACTACTTATTCAGCCCCCATCAGGAAGATCCTTACTTCACCACTGTCGGCCAGTCCTTCGTGTCGCTCTTTGTGCTCCTCACAAGTGCCAAGTCAGTGGATCTCGATGCAGTTTTAGAACGAATGATTTCCTAATTTTAAGGGAGTTTCATTAGACTACTTCAATTTTTTCACTACTTTTCTGTGATAATTGGAGGCAACCGCTGGTGCGTGTGTAAGATGAAAGGTTCTCACTTTGGGACCGTTCCCAAAATTGGCATTGAAAAACTTCTTCCCCCGAAAATATTTTTCTAACCCTGATTGTTCAATGAATTACACTTTTATGTTTCTTAATTTCAGGTTAATTGAATCCTCAATGCTTCTTCTATTGTCTAAATGAATTTCACGTATTGTTCTGTATTTTACACTAATATTTTGTTTGTTTGCAGCTATCCTGATGTGATGATGCCTTCGTACGCCCGCTGCCGCTGGAGTGCAGCTTTCTTCATCCTGTACCTCGCCATCACGCTCTACTGCATCATGAACTTTGTTAGTTCGAGCAATACGAATACATGGGAAACCAGAATAGAATAGAATGAGGCTATAGGAACAAACCTTCGGGCCCATTCTTGGGTCGGATAATTACTTCGATAATTATTCGGTTGTTTACCCAAGTCCCATGCCGTATTTCTAGCCGCGTCAACCATGTCGGCAGCGGGATTCGAACCCGGGTCTTTCCGCTCTCAAGCAGATTCGCTCACCAGTCGACCAAGCTGGTGATGCCAATCTATGAGAATAATTTCAACTTAGATCCGCACTGTGATAGTTAGAAGTCTTTTACTTCTTGCTATTGTATTTTCATTTCCTTCTTTTCCATTTTAATATGAACTTCTTCAAAACCAAGCTGTAAGCCTTAAAATTTTAGATTTTTTGGCCAAAATTATTACAATTCTTTTCCTACTTAAGAATTTTATACCAGTAACAAGAAGGGGTGCAAAATAATGATTTTTGAGAACTGCAGACTTCAGTTGGAATCATTGGTGACGCGTCCTGCCCAATGCAGCTGATGATTAGCTACCTTTAATGAGAAGCTGCCAGTTTGCCTTTATGAGCGTCACTATGTCCCTTGTGTCCCTCAATATGTCCCTTGTGTCCCTCACTATGTCCCTTGTGTCCCTCACTATGTACCTTGTATCCGTCACTATGTCCCTTGTATCCGTCACGATGTCCCTTGTGTCCCTCACTATGTCCCTTGTATCCGTCACTATGTCCCTTGTGTCTCTAACTATGTCCCTTGTATCTCTAGCTATGTCTCTTCTGTCCCTCACTATGAGTAGGTCTGCATCATTATGGAAAAACATGCGAGTTTTATGGGTTTAGTGTAAGCGCACTTGTACAGTCGTGCAGATATGAACATACGGTAGTTTTTGTGCACTGGGTGTTGTTAATATGAAGTGAAGCACAAAGATTGGACTCCTTAGGATTCCAATCTTTGTGCTGTGATTTCTATTTTCAACTTGCGTCTTAATATTGTAATTAATTTTTTGGAGTTCGTTGATGATAGTTTGCATGTAAAATTTGCTCTGTATAGTTATCAACAATTGTACCAGGCAAAATTTTTTTCTCCTTATTTTGTTTTCATTTTATAATAGATTAATGTTTTCAGCTTAAATTCTATTTTTTGCTTGTGTGGAGATAGTAGCCCAGAGCTGGCAATACCGGCATTTCAGTTGATAATATGTAATTGACTTTTTGAGATCCAAACTTACAATAGCATGGGACTTGGGTAGCAATGACATGAGACTTTGATAGCACGGTATGGGACCAACCTAAGAATGAATAAACGGCTCTTTTTTATTGCCATATTCTATTCTCTTTATCTACACTAACTTATGCACCTAGCTCTCAAAAAATTATCAATCTTCGTACATTTTTCGTGCTGGTCATATTTTTTGGCCTGGGCGTCAAAATCAGAGTGTAGATCATGGTCGTTATCTCAAAACTACCCATTTGAAATTCTCCCATATACGACACCTAAACTCAAACTCTACTGCTTCCTAAGTTGTGATGTTACTCATACACTGCAGATGACCGCGATTGTGTTCGTGGTGTTCAGCGGGATCGAGAAAGACAAGTTCAGGAAGCTGCTGCTGCACAAGCGTCGTGCCTGCCAGCATGCATTCCGCCTGCTTGTGTCCAGCAGTTGCCCTCACGCTATCTCGTATAAAAGATTCAGTGGCCTCCTCGAGTTCTACAAGCCTAAAGCTAGTGAGGCCAAGCGTTGTACTCTCCATGTGGTCATTTCGACCGCGCAGGACAAATAAGTGCGCCAAAATACTCACTTATAATGTTGTACTCTATTAACTGACGTTCCAATAACATATAATTCTGTACTCTATCAAGTGACTGCAGGATGTGATGTACTTTAACTATGTTTTTCATATCTATACATATGTCCCAATGAGTTTGGAGGAGCTAGCGAGCGATTATATTTTCAATTGATAGCAAATCAGCATTTAGCATTGATGCCATAACTTTGTTTTTTTAACATCTGTTGTTCATTGAAGCGTTAATCTGATGTTCGTAAGCATCAATTTTTTACCTTATATCTCTGTTTAAGAGTTTAGTCTGTTCAAGAGGTGACGTGACTAGTTTTAGTTTGTTCACTCTTGGGGCTGGCGATGCTAGCTCAATATTTGTTGAACTTCGAAATGCATGTGGAACAAATGATCTTTACTCTACCGTAGGTACGCAGGACGTTGACTCTGTGATAAATTTTTCCAAATGTAAACTGACATGATAACTGGGCATGTCCTAACATTACTGTGCAATACGGTAATCTGCGGCGAAATTTTCATCATTTTTGCGTGTTACTTTGCAATTAAGCTGAAGAAGATACTTCTGACTGCAGAGACCCGAGACGTGTACCTGATCTTCAAGGCGCTGAACAAGTCTGGGTCTGGGCAGCTGAGCCTCAACGAGTTCTACCAGGTGTACATCGCATGCGGGCTGCGGTGGCGCCCCAGCGACCCTGAGCCGCCATGGTACAGCCATTTGCCCGACCCTGGACCAGCCGTAGGTGCCGCCATCAGGAAGATGGTCACGTCGCCAGTTTGGGAGGCTCTTGTGTGTGAGTTTGCCTTATTTCTGGTTCAAACACAAGGTTGTGTTGACGTTTCTCAAACTTTAAAGCCTGTCTTGGAATGTGAAAGCATATCTTAGTGCTTGGCACTTGCATATTGACCTGTCCTTGGTTAAATGCGTTAGTTGTTTGCAGTTTCTATAACCATCATGAAGTAAAGTATGACAGTTCAATTACTGTACTGGTTGTTGTGTTCATCCTACTTAATAAAGATTATGCTCATGTGCGACACTTCTGACGTGGTCTGCCGTGAAGTTATTTCATATTTATGCTATTTTAAAGTTGTGAGTTGCTAATTTAGTATTTGTGTCAGTGTTGCGTGTCTTGTTTTGTTCTTCTAGCTTTGACACCTGAATGAACACCAGACTCTTGAGGGCTGCTAGATCAAGATTTAGTTAAGGCTGTTTTCATCAACATACTTTGACGATGTGAACACAAAACATCTTCGATACTCACTCCAACTAGTACACAGTGGTTGTTAGTCAAGTCTAGGATTTTAGGGTAAAGTTTAGCCGATTTTTTGCGTCCACGTATTCGTTAATGTCTTATGTATCAAACCTCTCGCGCTGGTTGGTACTTTTACGTTTTTGAGTAGATTCCTGAATTTATTGTTTTAGCAAAGTACTCGTTCTATTATTGTTCAGGCTCACTTGACATCTGTGTTGGTTAATTTCCTGTAATCTTATTTTTTTCAACTCATTAAGTATTACAGGGGCACCTTAGCCCTAGCTAATTTTTTCCTTAGAACCATTATACCATTTACACTTTTTTTTGTTAAAGACTTGTATGTCTCGTTTCTGAGTAACCCATTAATAAAATTTATCACTGAAACTTTTTAACATTCCTATGTAGGTATGAGCGTCATAGTTGACAAAGTTTTGATCAACCTTTTTAAGTTTAAAACTCGAGTCTCAATTAAGTCATTCGTACGATAACAAGGTGTCTCTGTGTCGTGACCACACCTTCACATCCCCAGACTTGGTGATTTGCAGTAACGGAGTGGAGCTGCTGGTCGTTACCTTTCTGGCGTCCATGAGTGACAACTCCATGCCCTTTGAGGCCCACGTGTCGTGGTTCCAGCTCGCCTTCATTGTCTGTCAGTACAACTATATATGAATGACTGCATGTGAACGAGTTTGTCTCGTAACCTTCCCTACTGTCGACTCTTCTTTAATTGATGTTAATGATGGTGTGCTAATGGGATTGACTATGCAATTTACTAGTCTACTTGATTTCATTCTTGCAGGGAAGTCACGCATTACAGTGAAGAATTCCATGATCATTAATGCTTTCACTTTTGTTCAACTTTATTGCTCACCACAGAAATTGAAAGCAGAAAAACCATTGGAATTATTTTACTCACATTTATGTTGGTTATCCTAGAGATAACGTCCCTGTATAATTTTTCTTACATATTAAAGCTACTTTGCAGGGCTTTATTGGAAACTGCCTGGGAGATGCATGGTAGAGTTGTCGAGAAATAACCTGTGTGAAATTAGGTATTTCTCCGTGTTGATTCATGGAATATGAGTTAAATGAATCAAAGATTTTCCACGACCTAGTGGTGAACTATATAACCTATTTGAAGAGGTAAAATATTTAATTGAAGTAAATATTATTCATTTGAATGAAGCAATTATTTTATATGTTGTAATGGGTCGTTTGTAAAAAAGTTACAATCGATCATATTCAGTTCTATTGAAAATACTAATTTCCAAAATATGTTATATTTAGCCATTACTGGTATAGATTTATTTCAATATATTGAACTTGAAATATAATTCTAATGAAAAAATCTCGTAAGTGGAATATAGTAGAACGAAAGTTTACGCGCATTGCAGTTTACTGCGGCGAGGTGCTGCTTAAGATGCTCGGCTTGGGTTTGAGTGAGTACTTCAGTAGCGGTTGGAACGTATTTGATCTGACGGTGACGGTGCTGAGCATCGCTGGGGTCGTGGCTGAGATCTTTTATCGCTCCTTCCACTACATCGTCATCCTCAGGCTGCTCAGGTGACCGGGCCTCCTTTTAGAGACCAGCTTTACGTAAAGTTCCTTCAATGTTGGTGGAGGAACGTGTTAAGAGAATTTTGTTCAAAGGGATGTTGAGAACGAGAGTGTTAGCATTGGAGTGGAAAAAAGTTAGAAATTTCTGGGTTTATAGGTCTTGCAAATATGATTTTTTAGCTCAAGATGAGAGTAGGTACATTAATTTTATGACGAAATTTTTGTGAGTGTAATATAATCGCGTGGAGCTAAGAAGCTCTAATAAGAGTATGTGAGTAACTGCGTCAATTATTTTTGGTGATGCAGATACTTCAAACAGGATGAGGTATTAAAGAAAAAGAGAACAAATAAACTGGTGAGGGCCGTACACTGGAGTGCTAGCCGTACATCAGAGGCTGGAGAGGATTGGTTTTATTTAGATAATCGGTCGCTAGTCAGTATGGTTTCAGTAGCAAATTGATGTTTGTATGCCAACAATTGAAATCCTTATGTGCTTTGTTCACAGTAACATAGTATATTTTTTTTCGGGCTCTGGATGATGATTTGTTGATGACACGACTGCTAGTATATAAGTGAGCTTTTATTTAATGGCGATCGCATCAGTTTCGACCCTGTTACTGTCACTAGTTTAGCTCTGACTAGACATATCTGCCGTTCAGATTACTGCGACTTTTCCGCATTCGACGCCGCTATCGCGATGTGTTCGAGACGATGGTGCTTTTGGCACCTCGAGTCACATCTGCATGTGTGGTCATCATCCTCATCTACTACTTCTTTGCCATCATCGGCATGGAGATGTTCTCCAAATACGACCTCAAGAACTGCTGTGTGTAAGTGGCTTTCCTGAAACTGTGCGCTGGTTTTTGTCATGTTTTTTAAGTGTGATATCAAAAATTGTCTGCTTTAGAAACTTGAGTTGATATTGCTGAATCTTTTTGCGTGATTTACCTTCTGAAGAAAATTCACATTTTTGTTTATTTGTTTTTACCCCCATGTTTGTGGAAACTTGGTACTTTCGTTTAACTATGTTGAAGGTAACTTTTTTAACTGGTAACAAGTCCCTCAGAAAGTGCGATCTCATAAGCTATGTATAAGGTTGCTGTTGTTGTTAAGGATATCCTAGTCACTAATATGAACGAATGGGTTTAAACTTGGGTATATTCCTTCCTTTATCAACTGAGGAACTTTATAAACATTTGAAGTACATTACTATGTTCTTATTATGGTAACCGCAAAGTTATTGGGGTGACTGATTTATCGTTAGAAAAATTGAGAAGTGTGTTTTATCTGCTAATAGAACTGATGATTTTGCTGTGTGTTGTTGAGTGGTATCATGCGTACTTTGTTTACGTTGTAGCGAACAGATAGTCTTTGTGAAGCAGTGGTTGCTTGTGTTTCTTGGTTTCTGTCAGCCACTGGCCTTTCCTGTTTCTTGGTTTCTGTAGCAAATGTATGTTTGTATGCCAACAATTGAAATCCTAATGTCCTTTGTTCACAGTAACATGGTATGGTTGCTCCTGTTTCTTGGTCTCCATGAGGTAGTCGTTGCCTCTATTTCCAGTTATCAGTGACACCGACAGTTCTCACTACGCGAAAGCAACCACACCAGCAGACCTATTGGACAGTTGTGATTTTATGTGCTGCCAAGCCTGTTTATACAAAATTAAAAATTTAGTGGGTTCAAGTGTCAGGAATAATGTCCAGAGTATGCATTCAATGTTTGCTTGTGAGAGTAACACTCGAAGTTGTAGGTGTGACCCCCTCCCGCAGTAACTGACTAATACTCTCACTCTGACACTCGCGCAGCAACAGCACGGTGGAGCAGTACTTCAAGTCTGACAACACCTCTTCCTACCAGAACTACTATTACCTCAACAACTTTGATAACATCTTTATGGCGGGTGTGACGCTGTTTGAACTGACCGTCGTCAACAACTGGTTCATCATCATGGAGGGTGAGATGCTCTTTGTCTAGTTATGCCATTCAGAATTTTGAATTTTGTAGGTATAAAAACATTTTAATATTGAAAGTTAAATGACCGTGATATATTAAATATATGTGGATAGGTAGTAAGATATAATTATTTCATTTGTGGTGTATTGGCAGGCATGATGAGTGAGTGGTAATTCCATGGTCTCTGATGCATGAGAAGTGACCACATTTATATATCTCTGATTGTTTCTGTTAGTTCAGATTGGAGTCTTTTGAGTGCCTGGGATTTTGTATGAGATATAGTGGGGACAAATTTAGTATAGGAACTTCTTGAACAGTACAGGACACCTTCTTGGACAGTATAGGACACCTTGGAACTTCTTGTACTTCGTAGTTTGCCTTATATATTTGATGCAGAGACAATGGGTTTACCTCACAATAGGAATGTGGTGGTCCTAAGAAATGCCATCGTTCTTAACTTCTATTGTTGGTCAGCAACACACGAAAGAAATTTTTTTTAGTTGTTTTAGAGTCTCAGGATGTGTTTCTGCATGTGCATTATCCTATACGCTACTTTTCTGTTGCGGGACCAGTTAGACTCATCAGGATCGATAACATTGAGGTTTATTATTTGTCATTTCTTATAGTCATTATTGATAAATGAACATAAATGTGATTGTTAATATCATGCGCCTTATTGCAGGCTACGCATTTGAGAGCGGTGATGCCTCAAGGATATTCTTCATGCTGTTCTACATGATGATGATGGTGGTGATGAGTGTTGTGCTGGCCTTTATTCTCGAGGCCTTTACCTTCAGGATGCAGTACAACCAGACCGTCAATAAGAACCGCACCAAACCAAGTGAGTGTCTTTAACTTCTGTTCACTGAAGTGTCGATACTTTGCATGTACTTTTTTTGTTACTCTCGTTATCAGCCAGCCTTTTTTATTGTCTGTCTTGTATTAGTGCTGCAGTATATATGACTTTTGTAAATATTATTCGAAATACTGTAGTTTCGGACATTAACTACTATATTCAGTTGAAAAAAAAATTGATACTTGGACCAATATCAGGCAGTTAATGAAAAAATTTTTAGGAGCCAGTATCTTTTGGTCGCTACAAATTTATATTTGAAAGCTAACCAACGTGTGGCAGTTGCTAAAAATTAATTTTCGGAAGCCAATGTGTGTCAGTGGCTAAAAATTGATACTCAGAAGTCATCGTGTGGCGGTTGCTAAAAATTGATACTCAGAAGCCATCGTGTGGCGGTTGCTAAAAATTGATACTCAGAAGCCATCGTGTGTCAGTGGCTAAAAATTGATACTCAGAAGTCATCGTGTGGCGGTTGCTAAAAATTGATACTCAGAAGCCATCGTGCGGCTTTTGCCGACTGTATATGTAACCACTGTAAGAAACGGAGAACAGCGTTTAATTTGCATGCTCTACCGGTAGGGAAAAGCCTCGTTGCGGAGTGCTGGATAGTGAACTGTTTTTGATCTGGACTGAAAAATCATAGCTTCAAATCTCTCCCAAGATTAATTGGGTATGGTATTTATTTTCTCAGTGATGTCTCTCAGTAGCTAATAAGTTTCGAACTTTTAGAACATGGTTAAACTAATTATTTAAAGGCTGCTTGAAAGGTTGTTTCAACTCAAAGGTTGTTTGAACTTAGAGCTTTTTCCATTTAAGTGCTGTAATATTTTTTGCTTGTAGTCCCACACATGAAAAAAATTCGTATTTTTTACTTCTCAAACTGCATTTTGTTAAGATGATCGTTATCTTTGACTGCTCTTTCCTTTATTTGCCAGTCGACGCCACCGGAATTTCCATATTGAATGGAAGAATACTAATAACGAAAAAATAATGTAATTTAGAGTAATTCGGTGCCTTTGGTATCCACAATACAATGCTTGAAATACATGTATTGTAAATATTAAAAACATATTGAAATATACGTATTTTTGAGACATAAATGATTAAATTTTTCAGATATTACATTCTAAAAAGGAAAAATTTTTGTCTTTCCCATAGTTCATGACACCAAACACTAATAAATCCATAAAGACACAATAGCTTTTATTATATAGGGTTGATGCTGTTAAAATTTGATGTCTATTTATACTTTAGGGTTATATGTATTTTATGGCTGGGGAAAATTTAAACGGGTCGTAGTGTAGAAGGCCATGAAAAGTGAGACTGTTTGAAATGAGTCTTTTTTTTAAGCCAACGGCTCTTCGAATTTATTGACCGTATTAGTGGCTGCTAAATATGTAGGACTGCTGTTATCGTAATATTGCCTCCAGAGCCGGAGGTGACACGTGTGCAACTGAGCCTTCACTCAGAGGAGGTTGAATACATGTACAGGAACGCCCTCGACACGCGTTCTGTGTTGCAGTACGCGCACGACCGCTCGCGCCAGCAGGTCAGTACCTAATTTGTATTATCTCTCGCTATTTATTGATGATGTGGGGGCACCAGGTATATAATAATAATGATAATAGTGTTGTGTTATCTTGGGCGTAATGGATCTAGTAATGTGTATGTACTCAGCGTGGAAATAAACTGTGAGGTTTTCCTACGTACCTTCCGTAATAAATTTTGGTAGTCGTGTCAGCTGTCATACGTGCTCCCATTCCTTAGATCATGCAAGGCCCTAAAATCAAACGAGGAATGCCTTTTAATACTGTGCATCACTGCTGAAATCGCTCCGATAGTGGCTACTGTGGTTGTACCCAAAATAAAATAATAATGATGATGATGATGATGATAATTTTGTAGGTCATGGAAGAATCGAGGCTTCATGAGTCACTACCTGAAAGTTACGATATCATACGTTGGCCTGGAATGATGTAATGTATCTGATATTATATCATTACATCATTTCAACTTTACAGTAATATAGCTATTATTACTAGTAGTATTGGTAGCATTACTATTGATTATTCTGTTGATAGGGATTTTCGGAAAATATTTGTTTACTGAAAATTTCAACACTGTAGCATGGATTTAGTTATTTTTTCTGTTGAAATATAAATGCATTGTTTTTGGAAGTGAATTTCTAGAAACTTACGAACCTTTCAATTTTTTGACTCTGCGTTTAGCGAGGCTCTGCATAATGACATTCCTATACTTTAAACTGGGCCAACTTCTGATTTATTCATTCCATGCACTTTGTTCATTTGTTCATTTCATGCTCTTTGTTCATTTGTTCATTTCATGCTCTTTGTTCATTTGTTCATTTCATGCTCTTTGTTCATTTGTTCATTCCATGCTCTTTGTTCATTTGTTCATTACTTGTACTTGGTTTATTTGTTCATTCCATCCCCTTTGTTTGCTTATTCTTTACACTAGAGTAGGAATGCCCTCCTGGTTAGGAGGAGACTGAAAGTTCATGGTTATGTCATTAACATATGTGTTCATTTTGCAGGGTTCGGAAGGACTTGTGCACTACATTGGAGTGGGTGTCAGGAGCAAGACGGCGCTACAGCTGCGTATGTACCGACACTTGCTGCACTCATGGATCAGGGACGCCCAGCATGGAGGGGGCGGCGGCGGCGTTGAGAGGCGACAGCGCTCCAGGGAGACCACCGAAGAAACTGAAGTGACTGCTGATATTCACATGGGTGTTGAAATCGGTGTACTTCCGGCTGAGCAGACGGGTTGTGTAGAACTGGGAGCCTCTGGAGGGAATGTGGGAGAAGTGGAAACTTGGGTGGGCGTCGGTGGAGAGACTCGAGTCGTGCCAGGTGGTGATGATGCGCCTGAGGAGCTCAGAAAGCGCACTGGGTCTATAGTGAGCAATTTGATTGAGTGGTGGAAATCCGAAAACGGGGATGGGGCTGCGGAGGAGGAGGAGGCGGCGGAAACAACTACGGATGCCATCTGGGGCATAGACGAGGAGGAGGTGGTATTAACGGAGCCCGTTATGGCATCGAAGCTTTTAAGCAGCGGCACTTCGCGGGTAATCGTCAACAATCTTGCCGAGTCCACCACTTGTGACTCTGGTGCTGCCTTCCTACAGCATTCTTCTAGCAACTATGACACTAGTGCTTCTAGTTCAAGGGTTTTGAATGGCTCTTCTACAGACTACACCGCCACTTCTTCAACCGGCGGCAAAAATCACTCAGCTAATCATAACGCCTGCGGTTTCAGTCCTGCAAGAAGTGTGAAATACCCTCTGAGTCCCACAGCGCTTCCTCCTCCGCCCTCCACCACTGGAAAAGCCTTACGATTGTGGGACGAACATGTTGTGGATGACCTTCCCTTTGGGAGAGGGGGAGTAGCGACCTCTGTGTTGCCTTCTGATCAGCTTGGCGATCAGCAGCAGTGCAACGATAACTCCAGATGACGTGATCGAGCAATCAGCGAAGATTCCGTGTAAGTCAGTTGTTCACTTCTGAATGTGTCGTAATTGAAAAGGTTACTTGTGACAACCATCTCGTAAATATTCAAAAGATAATGGTCCTACAATTGTGAGTCCACAGGGGGTTTGACTGTTTTTGGTTGTTGGTAGGCATGTGCTTGTTCGTTGGGCTCTTCTGTAGGACTTTTGAGCTCAAAAATTACTCCTCCGAGTTTTGAACTTCAACTCTTAATATTATTGTACTACACGACTTCACGCTTCCCTAAAATGATTAGTAATAATATACACAAGACGCCACTATGCACAATATATCATATTAAAATACGTGTGATGTAGCATTAGAAACAATGGAAATGATCTGTGTCCACGATCTGAAAGGAATGCAGAGCGAAGTCGTTTTCCAGGAATTTACTGCATGTTTTCCAGGGTTCCTACTAATGCAATTATAAGCTCTTGGCCCACCTGAATATTGTCTTTACTTATCACTTATCTTACAGTTAAAAATTTATTTAATATGCAATTATCGAGCTTGTAGATTTAGTAAATGTTATTTGTAGGAATTTTTTCTCTTAGCACTGCCATTGTATTTACTGAATTATATTGCGTATTGTAGAAACCTAGGAAATACCTCTTTTTCTTGATACGTATATTTGTGTTAAGAATCAAAGTAAAATTTTTATGCTATTAAATAAAAACGTATATGACTGTTTTAGTCTGAAAAATCTCTGTGCAATCTCAACATCTTTCCAAGTCTAATTGAAAGTTGTTTGTTGTGAAGTTTGTTGTTTGTGGTTAAAGATGTTACACAGCGTTTATATTTTATTCTAAAAATACAATACTAAGCGTAACTCGTACGATCTGAAAGTGGAAGTTTTCTAATTACGGTGCCGGACAGTTTCTTTGAATGTAGACCAGTGAGTGGGAGACCTTGAGGCCGTTTCTCGTGGTATACCGATTAGGCCTACATTCAACAAAAAAGGCTGACTGCTGGGTTATCATTTAATGAGTTTTGGAAGTCTAGAGCTGTGATTCAGCGTGTACGATTTACTTTACGGAAGTGCTTCTGTAAGTCATGTTTTCTACTCTTGATCCTGAAGTTCTCTTGCTTGGTGAGCCAGAAAGTGCACGGTCGATAAGGAGCAACAGCTCTCACTGGATCCAACCTCAACTGTTGTACAGCCGTGGTCTTATGTCTATGCGGGACGGAACTCTACAGGAAAGAACTTGACTTGGAGAACTGAGGTTAGGATAGGGGTCTCGCTCTAGCTGAAGAGGACACTGTGCCGTTCTTGTCTTTAGTTGAGGGATTGCTGTATTGGTCGCACGCTGTAAGTTTATCCAGTCGTGTTTTTCTGGCGTTATATTGTGATCTAAGTGTGTAGCTCATGCTGTGTGGTGTGTCAGGTGTCGTCGACTTTTTTATATTCGTTTATTTTATATGTTCTTAATTTGCCAAAAATAACCGATCTCTTGAATGAGGCTCTGCATATATCTAGGGCAGTGGTCTTATTGTATTTTCTGGTTGTTGAACCGGGACACTCGTCACTCTTGGAATTATTTTCCTGCTTTGGTGGTTGTTTCCAATTTGGGCATTAAAATTTACTCGTAAAATCTACTCAATATCCGTATGTGGGTGTGTCCCACAGTTTATGTATATTTCGGTGTTTACCGCAGTATACTGAAAGTTCCTTGCCAACAAACTACATTCCATCCAGGACTTCCCTGCTGAGCAAAGTATGATGCTATGCAATGAGATTGACACGTCCGTCTTCCACTGGCATACTGTATGTGCCACACTCCCTCGTTCTTGAGGACGCTGTCCTGATTCCTTGTTTTCTAGGTCCACCGTAACTAACGACCTCCTTCTTAATTTACAGGGGGGACAAAAACTGATTTTAAATTTGCTGTCATTTTCTTTGTAATAAAGGTATAAGATTAAAACATTAATTATTCAAATGAGCTTGATCTTGAATGTTATTTGCTTAAATCTTTATTATTCCAAGTATCCTTCGTCAAATTCACTGCAGTGATCAACTTAACTGAAATTGTGGTTTGTCCTCATCAGTATATCAGCGTTGATTGAAAAGATGACACATCTTTCAGTTCATGTATAGATGTAAGGTTCTTCTGAAACACTGAAAATGATTTTCATCACTTAAGATCATACAATTGAAGTCAATTTCTCTGTTTTCAGTCATTTGTTTGAGATTTAGATGAACATTGGACCTTTTAATCTTGTCATTCGTTCACAGCAGTTGGTTAATGAGAGTTTTCAAGGATTTGAAGCAAAGGTATCTTGATGATGTTTTTTTCAGTTGACCTTTTTAACCCTGGACCACTGAACATGGGTATAGACGTCACTAGCCTTGGGCAAATTATACCTATGTTCAGTGCTCCAGGGTTGAGTTAGCACCTGATGCTAATTTTCTAGTTGATTTTAAATTATCTTCCATCAAGGTTTCAACTTCATCAATGTTCTCTTGCATCCGTCCTGTTAGTGACCTACCTAAGCTTAGAAGATTGTTCACAGATGTTTTTTCTTGTCAATTCTGAAAATCTTTTGTATAGTTCTTGGATTTATTATACACTGAATCCATAAGTATTGTTGAACTTTCTTCAGGTCCTCTCGCTTGATCCTATCTTCTTCATTTCTTCCACAATAAACTTTCTTTGGATAATCGTTAGTTGGGTCATAGTTACAAGGGCTGGAAACATCCATTAAATATTTGTAGAAATAACGTGTTATATAGAACTGCGGTGCATGATGAATGTAGTAAAAACTTGTGATGTAACTATTTTGAAATGATTTTTTCTACTTCGTACCCCTTAATTCTTAAAAGTTGTAGCCAATATAAAAAAAGGGATGTGTCCTTTTATCCATCCGGTATTATTGGGATTTTGTGCACGAACTTAGCAGAGTTATTTTTTGCCAGGTGATATCTGTATTGAGTTCCTTAAGTTTATTAACATTTTATAATTGAAAAATTGTGATTCTCGAACGCAGGTGTATTCGATTTATACTGATTTTATGATTCAAACATCTTGGCTTTAGTGATTCACGTTCTTTTTGGGCAACATTATCAAGAGTTAGAATCATTTCGAGTTCAAAAATGTAGTCACTAAAGAAAATGGTTATTAATGACCAACTTTTGTGCAAGACATTTCAATTGTGCAACACACTTCCCTAGCCTCATGTTTAAGAATTATTTACCAATGTTTTCTTGTACAGTTTATTCATTGTTATGCCATATTTCATGCACAATTCATTTGCATAATTGTTAAAGTTTCCTAATCCTTCCTCTACATACGTTGCAGTCTTCAATGTTAAGGATATCAAGCGTCATATTAAGCGCGTGCGTGTGTGGGTGACTAGACGTGCTTGTTTGCTATGCTATTAAATAGAAATGTGTATGACGGTTTTAGTCATGAGAATTTGTGTTATGTTCGCTTCTCACCAGATCAAACTGTTCTGTAATTTATGTATGATTGTTGTGTTATGTGCGGAAACGAGCTCTGCGTATTAGCTCTGTCTGCAGTCCGAGTTTTGGAAATTCAGACTCCTGAGTGCTATCACTCGTGCTTTGTACTAAAATTGTTACCAATTTGTAGCAGAAATTAGCTAAAATTAGTTCCCCCTGTATTCAATAATATATTTTTACTCCTTCCAGTCTTGATGTCCATCCAGACTGTCTTGATGTTATTCCTCTTGATGTTAATTTTTAATGAGTCTTTTTATCACAATGAAAGGTATGTTTAGTGTGTTAATCCGCTCAACTGGACCGTTTTGGGTTATCATTATTTAACGTTAGAGACTGTTTTTCGATTTCGAAAAAATAAACACATCGAGGTACGCTGTGACTAGACGTTAATTTTTAGCTGAGGTTCGCCCCTTTAGTAAGCAAGTATCGCTGTAATGGCAACTATTCTGCCTTGCCATCCACGTTTCCCGTTAAATATCTAGGGTGCGTTTTGGCCAAGTCACAACCTCGACCACGTACTTCCATGAATAAGTAAACGATAATGAGTGGCTTGATTGTATTTATTCTTGTTGTTGCATGTAATGAACTCGCTTATTTTATATTGAGAGTAATTTAACTGGGAAATTAAAATCAATTAATATTATGGACTTCCTGCCCAGGTGCGCACAATGGTGTTCGTCTGCTCAATGTTTGCAAGAATTCATCAATTTGGAAACTGATGTTTTCTTTGCAGTTGAATGAAATTTCCTGTGCAATTTCTCCTTCAATGTTAGTGCCCTGTGAGATATTATAAAACTTTGAATTTTAGTTGCTTTCGACTAAAAAATCTCGTGCAATAACTTTTAACGTGCAATTTTATGTTCAAATTTTTACTGGGGTAAATTATATTATAAGTGTTGATTCAGTACAGAGTTTATTTGATGTAGGCATCAGTTGAATTAGAGGTAATGGGCGAAGTGCAAGGAATCTCAGTCTTGTCTTTGCTACGGCGTGGCTTGTGTCAGAAATGAGGATTTCTTTGAGCTGCCTCGTGACTTCCAGAAAACCGCCTTATTTTCGCTCGAACATTGACATTTTATTCTATCATGCTACTCTTTTTAATTCTGATCAATTTCAGAAAAATTCTAAGTTCTTTTTATTAAATGTATGTTTTCATTTAATTACTAGATAAAGCTCGTCTGAAATTGTCACTAAAGTTTTCATATCGCTTTACTGAGTATAACATCACTTTATTTTCAGTCTCTCGTCATTTTTAGATTCGTACTTCCAAGTTTGTTTTGACTCAAGCTTGCTTTCTGGTCATCTGCTCTGTGCATACTGGAGACTTACCTCAGTGAGCAATGCCCAATCCGATTTTTTTGGGGTATTTCCAGTCTTTGAAACTACCCAGAATCCATACGGTTAGTTTGTGCCCAGTACAAGTAGCTGGTGTCCAGTACGAGTGGGTTGTGTCCAGTACGAGTGGCTGGTGTCCAGTACGAGTGGGTTGTGTCCAGTACGAATGGGTTGTGTCCAGTACGAGTGGCTGGTATCCAGTACGAATGGGTTGTGTCCAGTACGAGTGACTGGTATCCAGTACGAATGGGTTGTGTCCAGTACGAGTGACTGGTGTCCAGTACGAGTGACTGGTGTGCAGTACGAGTGAGTTGTGTGTAGTACGAGTGGCTGGTGTCCAGTACGAATGGGTTGTGTCCAGTACGAGTGGCTGGTGTCCAGTACGAGTGACTGTTGTCTAGTACAAGTAGCTGGTGTTCAGTACGAGTGGGTCGTGTTCTGCAAGAGTAGCTGGTGTCCAGTATGAGTGGTTAGTGTCCAGTACGACTAGCTGGTGTTCAGTAATAGTGGCTGGTCTCCAGTACGAGTGGCTGGCGTCCAGTACGAGTGGGTTGTGTCCAGTACAAGTAGCTGGCGTCCAGTACAAGTAGCTGGTGTCCAGTACGAGTAGCTGTTGTCCAGTACGAGTAGCTGTTGTCCAGTACGAGTAGCTGTTGTCCAGTACAAGTAGCTGATGTCCAGTAAAAGTAGATTGTGCGTTTGTATTTATAGATAAGAAAATCCAGTTGAAAATTTGTACGCTTCCAGTTTAAGTTCATAAATAAGCAAATAATCTGTTCCCCTATGCAAGTATTTTACGATAACGTTATTTACGTGACATTATTTGTGTGCGTTTTGCAAAGCCGTGCCGGGCTCTGAGACTTGCGAGTCTTGTTTCGCCCTACTTCGTTTGGTGGTGGTATTCAGCTCAAATGCATGTGTATTATTATTAGGTCTTCGAAGGTGCTTTAGGAGAGGCCCCAAAATGAAATGAGGAATACCTGTTAATGCCGTGCATCGCTGCTGAGATTGCTCCTATTGCTGATTTAGTAGTTGAACCATGAATATGATAATACAGTTGAACAAATTGCACAGTTACTGTTTGGAAATATAGCACGAAACTTTACTAGCGATCCAAGAAAAAATCACTCTATTTGTTCCTGTTGCCATGTTTTATTCTTACGAATACCTGAGTGATTCATGGCTTACTATGGGCCAGCCTCGCTGTTCAGGTGACATGGAAACTCATTTAAAAGTTGCCTGCCAAGGCATCGTTCATTATGTTTGGCTTCTAGCTTGTCTGGATTACGTCGTTTGGAGGTTAACTTTTTTTTTGTTTAGCGGAGTTCATTTGAAGTTTCGAGTCAAAACTCGCTCATGAAATACAGCAGCGTGAATGTTGGCAGTTGCAGCTGGATCTATAGTGCCTGTGCAGGTACGCGTGTGAAGG
>VCRD01000651.1:162718-173353 GCA_006783055.1 Trinorchestia longiramus | reverse complement strand
CAGGTACGCGTGTGGAGGCATGTCTGTGTAGGTACGCGTGTGGAGGCATGTCTGTGCAGGTACGCGTGTGAAGGCATGTCTGTGCAGGTATGCCACTGTAGGTATTCTATGTAGCGAAGGTATGTCTATGCAAGTATACCTGTGCAACAGTTTATGTCCACTGTGCCTGTGCAGCTCCGGTCGGTCTAGCGGGGTCAGAAGTAGGAGCCCTGATGGTTGCAGCATCAGTGCATGTGGAAACACTTATATGCATCATGAGACGCTTATTGCTGACGTCCGCAATATTAACCTGAATAACGAATCTCAAACGAGTCCGTGTGTAATAAAATGCAATCGTGATGGCACAAAGCCTTTGTAGAATAATGTCACAAGTACTAGCTTGCTAATGATGTTTTAAGTTAAGTATTTATAAAGAGCATTCGCACGTTATAACGATACTCATTGCTGATGGAGGATTTACTGTCCATTTTATAGCTCCAGCATACGCTGTGTTCAAATACCGAGTAACTCATATCTGCATATCACATGTGCATTCTCGTGGTTCTTGAAATGTTCCTTGTGTGTAGGAAACTTGTTGCAGCGTTCAACGGTTGTCTCATTGTATGTACCACTTTGTAAATTCAACGGAAGGATTTTGTTATCAATAATGTTTTTCGTTTTTAGCTTGAAACTTGTCTTGAATGTAAGATTAAGATATAATTCTTCGGCTGAATTTTGCACCTTCAGTGGAAAAAAATACCGAAGATGTGGAAATAATAGGCTTTTTACGTACTTAATACTATAGAAATAACCTGGTATAGTTTCCGGTGCGCGGTGTTTAAACCAGGAATGTAATAATAATAATAATAATTGTTTACGGTGCACTGAGGCATAATGTATCTAGAGGTGGTTGTGTGGATGTCACTGAAGAAATCACTGTGCACTTGCAGAAATTTTTATTAACAGACGTGTACATGTTGCGAAATTTAAGAATAAAATAAGAACTATCCAAGCCTGCATTGACGCTAACGGGTTTCAATTTCAACGTAGTTTATAACTTTCATGCGTATATAAGTTTTGCACTTCTTAATGAAACAATGTTTTAATAAGATTCAAGTGCACAGTGACTATTCGGACACCAGGAACCTGAACATTATTCTTGTTATTACTTGAGGATTAGGGCATAATGGGAGTGACAGACCTAGTGTTGATTCCTTTGATTTATTCAATTAATACGACTGTCAATGGGACGGCCAGCCAATATTAGAGAATAACTTCAGGTCACAGGCTCTTCAATCATTGTAGTCTAGCAGTCACTTAGCACTATATGGACGATTGTCGTTTATGAAGTACATTAATAGTAATTTATTTGAGTCCTGTACTCTCGATGTTTCGTTTAAATTAATGTCTTGTGCATTTTATGAGTGATAATATGCGTAATATTTACTTCAATCTGAAAAAACTTTGTTCTTATGGAGGTATTTGTTCATTTTCTGAGTGAGTTCATGGTGATGTAAATTATGTGTGTATTGTATATTTTATTTTCATGTCTTTTTAGTAACTGCATTGTTCTTTAGCTGAGAATTCGAAGCTGTAACCCTAATATATATTACTATATTTTCAATTATTACATCTGGTTAAACCAGTAATATAATATTAATAATTTTAATTATATATCTTGTATAGAAAAACGAAAATACTCAAGTATGATTGTAGACGCTGCATTTATTTACGTGATTTATTGTGTTCTTTCAGCAGAACTAGAAACTGCTAAAAACTCATCGAAATAATATATGTACATTTATTTTCTTCCTTTAGGGCTGAAATTGAAATTAGCAAGCGTATGAATTGAACTTGAAAAATAGCGAACGTCGCGTTCTTTTTTTCTTTATAACGTTGTTGACCTTACTGCAATTAAGTAATTACGAGTTATTAAGCAACAAATATTAATAAATAAATGTTATGGAAATGAAATTTGTAACTTCTGTACTATTTTTTCATGCCTTGCTTGGATCTCCGTTTCAGCGATACTCCTAAGGTGTCTCACTGTACCTTAAGGACTTCTGTTCCAGAGGAATTAGTTAAGTTTTTGAGCACTATTTAGAGGCGTAGGCTGATAGTGTCTGTCCTCGTCAATAAAGTTCGGGAAGTAGCGTTCCGTTAAAGTATCCATAGCCACCCTTTTAGAGAATCGGCAACGCTTCTATCAGTATGTTTGATGCTTAGTTTAGAGTTTATTAGACCTCGCTTATAGTCTTCTCTTCTTCGTGGATATGGCCGATACCTCGACTTCTTAGTATTTTTGTTTGTATTTTTCATCTCTCATAGGCTTCCAATATCAAGGTACCTCATAAGAGCAGACTGTGTACTCGTGCACATGGTTTCTGCAGTGATGTCCAACACCTTGATGTTAAGAACTATAAATCAGAACTATCAATATTGTTGTAAAAAGTGTCACAAATATCTTCTCATATATATTATGTGGTAAATAGCTTGGTTGTGTACTTCACGGCAAATTGTGTTTGTCTATCGACAAAGCAATACTAAAATACAAATTGGCTACCACAGTTTGACGGCCATCGCTTGCACAAACATATTATATCGTCTATTATCCTGCCCAAAGTTATCATTTTACTGAGATTTTGATAGTCGTCGAGCTTCCTACTTTAATGAAATAGTAATACCTACCAAAGTGAATCGTGGTGTTGGCTTATTTACCTCAGTCACTTGCAAGCTTTAGGTCGAAGTTTGATGGCACAGAAAGCGATGTGTGACACTGTAGTTCTCTGAGAGGTTATGTGTAGTGGTGCTGGAAGTAGGACTCATGGTGACGCTGTTCGAAGTACAATCAATAAAATGTCCTTTAACAGTACTGCCACTCCCTAGTTTGCTTTTCCTTTTTCTGGAAAAATACAATAACGCTGAGAGTGTATGAGAGGCGAGAAGTATATTTGTATGGCTTGTGCTTGGCAGCTGTACTTCAGTCTCCACTTTTGCTTCCGATGTCAAGACTGGTCTCTTTTTGACTCATAAAGTGTCCTGTTTTTATTGTATAGTTAACAAGCATAAGCTCCGAAGCTCATGTTAAAATTGTTGAAAACTGAAAACGCCCACTCGTACACCTCGAAAGCTCTAGTCTGTTTAACTCTCGGCACTAATTTTTATTAAAAAATGGTATACTGTTTAGCAAAAATGTCCATTAATGAACAAGTATGTACCAGAAGGTGGAACAGTTTCTTTTTCTCCACTTTTCCACACATGTGCCTATGAAACGCAGTCTGATAAACTGACCTGTTATATACGTTGGTGCTCTGTACTTCTTGCTACAAATGCTGGTTAATGTTAAATAAGACTTGCCTCAGTGAAGTCGAACTGGTGTGTCATATCACGAAACAAAAGAAGTGTTTTTGCTGTAAGGGAGACTACTAATTGTGAGGAAAACTAAGTTATTCGTTCTTGAAAAGTGTGAAATAATTTCAAGTTCCTTTAAGTTCAAGAAAACAATGGTTTATACAATTATGCTGAACAAAATTCAATAAAATGAAACTTGGATACTCCCATTTCTTTATAAATGCATGACCCTGAAATTTGTGTGACTGTCTCTTGATACCGTGCATCACTGCTGAGATCGCTCATATTATGGCTGTGGTGGTTAAACAAGGAATATAATTATAATAATTATGCGGTGGGGGAACTTGAGAATGATCAGAATTGAAAAAATTGAAATATCTGGTAATGAAGATTTTGATATTAAATCAAAATTATTGTGTTACATTCACAAACTGTTTAGAAAAATAGTATCTTGGTGGTCAACAGAAGGTAAATTTCCGCCGTTCACCGCCAGCAAATTTTGTGGCCTGGATGTGTTTCAACCTTGCCGTTGCTAGCATTCATTAGCATGGGTTATGAAATTCAGTTTTGGGACAATCATTTGAGCCATCAGTAGGTGACTACAAGAAGTTGGGATTCAAGGCATGAAGTGTGATGGTTTAAAGAATGATTGTGGCATACAGAACATAATAAAAAATTAGTAGACTCACTCATGAAAAAATTCACGTTTTTTACAGAAGTTTTTGTTTGATTTGCCAGTGGACGCGGCCTTTGCGAAGGAGTTTCCACATTGAAGGATCTGCCTTTAGTATCCACGATACAATGCTTACAATACATGTATACCCTACCGAATTTTCTTCCATCTAAATCCTTAAGAGCGTCACAGAGAGACGTACCAACCAACCAACAAACTATTATTATTCAAGGTGGACCACAAAAGTTTATTTTTTTCAAATATTTATGACTGCGTAACTAATGGTCGTAGAAACTTCAGCGTGAGCTCATTTTCATTGTCATTTATTGTAGTTTTATCAGGTAAAACTATTTTGTATTATTAGTTGCAGTTTACGAACAGGTAATCGAAAGGTGAGTATGATTTTTTCGCCATTGTACGAGTTATTCTAAAAGCGCAATTTGTGATTTAACTTACTTAAAAAACAGTGAACACAAAAGAAGAAACAATAACAGTAATAGACTCTTTAAAACAAAATATTTACTTTTTACTAAAACACATGTACATAATGTTTCCATTATAACCAATTACCACCGTTGTTTTCGAGGCACTTTTGACATCGGACTCTCATTTCTTGCATTGATTTCCTAATAATTCCTGGATTATTTTCAAGTTCATTGACATTGTGAATGATACGATCACGTAAATCTTCCAGGTCTGTTGAAGATGTTTTTATAAACTTCATCTTCGAGATGACCGCAAAGAAAAAAATCGCACGGAGTCAGATCGAGACCGCGGTGGCCGTTCTACCGCATGCCTAACTCAAATCGCACGATCTAAAAAACTTCTGTTGAAGTGTTCTTTACGCGAATATTTTTGTGGCGAGGGGCTCCGTCTTGCATCCATCACACTCTGTCGAATCTATGACCGTGACCAACCTGCAACTGGGGAATAATTTCTTCATTGAGCGGGACTAGGTATTTATCGGCATTCAAATTCCCATCAGAGAAAATTAGGCTGATAACAGGGCCAGACCCAGAGAACCCAATCCAAGCTGAAATTTTTTCTCGGGAGATTGTTTTTTCGAGAAAATTAATTGGTGGCTGTTGGTAAGGCGAATGTGATCTAATTTTTTTATTATTAACAACACCATTCATAGGGAAAGCCGCCTCCTCTGATACAAGGAGGGTTTCAACAAATCTTTCATGTCTTTCCATAAACCATCAGCGAAATGTTCTTTTTTCGAGATCATTTTTTAATAATTTCTGATGAGTCCTTGGCTGTTGAGGAAAACCATCTAAATTTCTCTTGATAATTCTACAAACACTTTGTTAAGAGTTGATGGCCACGAATTCAATTTCTGCATTTGTAAAATGAAATTGAATTAGGAATGGACTCATAAACCAAAATGACGCATAAATGATAAATTTTTAATGCAATTCTAAAAAAAGTAAATCGTTCTCTTTTAGCGCTTTTAGAATTACACTCGCACGAAAAAAATCATTTTCACTTTTCGATTACCTGTTCGTAAACTGTCTATGAATACAAAAGGGCGTCACCTGATAAAATTACAATAAATTGTTGTGAAACTAAGTTCACGCTGAAGTTTCTACGACCATTAGTTTCACAGTAATAAATATTTGAAAAAAGGAAACTTTTTCTGGCCTACCCTGTATAGTGGAATTAAATACTCGACCCGACCATCGTCAGGAGAAGAGTTTTAAACCTCCATGCAGATAAAAGTATAGTGTATTACTTCAAAAGTACATATGTAATGCATGAGTTTAAGTTTAATTTTTTCTACTATTTCCGGCCAGAGAAAGTAGCATTTGTTGATGACGTTAGGCACCTTTTTTATGCAGTCGAACGGTTTTTGGATCAGAACCTATAAAAATATTTATACAGGCTATCAAAGCGTGACCGAACCCGAAGAGAAACTGACGTACCTCTAAAAGTTTTACTCGTAGAAAAACAAATACACAATTCAAAAATAGAATTAAACGTTATTAATTCCTGTAATGATTGAAATAACGATGGAACACCCTGGACTTTTTTGTTAAACTAAGGTAACTTCAAGGGTATAACCCTTTTCTTAATGTCTGTAACGTATTAGTTTACAAACTCGTTCTTCAACCTAAGAGCACTCTATGTAATGTAAAGTACTCATTTGAAAATAAATGCATACTTCTTCTATTTAGACCTAAAAGAATCAGCATGAATTGTGGACTCCTCTAGCGCCTTTAAGCAAAAAGAATGGACATGTCTTGTATTAAAGACAGCGGATGGTAATATGCGGAAGAGTTGTCCAGAACATATTGTTTGTTGTCATTAGCGAATTGTAAATTATGGGTACAATGCAGACTCAACGGCCCGTGTATCATGATTTGTCGATCATAAAATTTACTCCTTTCCCATTTGTGGAAACGCATTGGTGGCTGGTGTGAATTTACTAAATTATATATACAATACAAAATTCTTGCATGTAAAATCAAATTCACTAGACATAAACTGGAAAATAAGACGCATCTATTTTTTGGGCTTATTTTGCTTGTATAATTAATATACTAAACCGTCAATAGTGAATACATCATGACTACGTTATGGGAGGTACATCACATTATTCAAGTGTCATGCAACACGACTTCATTTCTACCGATGTTTTCTCATTTTCTTCTCATGTAAATAAACTATTTTAAGTCGAGGCCTTATCTTCGAATGAGTGTGTCTAGGCCCACCAATTAAAAGAACATGACTTTTTCCCCTACCTAATATACGAGGTTTAATAGACACCTTTGAAAATGCAAGTGCTTTTTAAATTGAATAAACGGTGTGACATACCTATGTACATACGAGTATTTATATTCACTTTACAGTCGTAAATCTGTCCTATGAATATTAATGTCATATGGAGTTAACTTCACTTTTAAGAAGCCAATTTCTTCATTTCTTTTCTACCACGTGTAACTGTTTTCTGTTAAACATAAATATTCACACTCAAAGAAGTGCGACCTTCAATCTCACCAAAATTGTGCATCTTACCTGACAGGTCCCAGCGGCGGTTCCCCACAGCCTGCTTGTATCATTTATAGTCTTACACCTGAGTTCAGTCGCCCGTCAGCAGCCGGGCGAGAAGGTAACGTGGTGTAATAACGTTGTGCGTCTTTTGCTATGTGCCTCTAGGATTGTGTTGAAATGGTTGTTCTGTGATACTGTTTATACTATAGTTTTAGAAACTGTTCAAGGAATGATTGTACAGTTAATGTTTTGTTGAACGGTAAGTTTTTTGTTGACCTATGTGCATTAATTGTCTTTATTATATATGTACTTTTGAATAGCAGTGAATAACAAAGTTGAACTATCTTGAAGTTGATTTGTGATGTACTCGCATTGTAGATATTAAAATCGTAGGGATCCATTAAATTCTTCAGTGTTTTTGAATATAATCTAAGGCGTTTAAATTTGTACTATCGGAAAATGACCACACGATTATACTTAATTCATATCTGTATGTCTTTGTTATCTGATCTTAAAACTAATATCGAAACTGACTACTGGCATTATTTTCTGCATGTTTTTACTTCTTATTATTGCCTAACGTTATTGAGAAAAGCCACACAATTCTGAATATGCATTGCGTTCTTTTCTTCGTTCCTCAAAGCGACTGCCATTTGAGAAGATGCCCTTTCATAGGATTAAAGATTTACAAAACCTTTGAGGTAAAATCTATAATTCTTCAAAAAGTACTAGTTCTGTTCGATTAATTAGCAGACTTGCTCGCAGATTATGGGAAATGCTTCAACAGTACAGCGCTATTATTTTAGGTCATCGTATAACTCATGAGAATAATTATTTGAATATGAAAACAAACGAGCAAGTTAATTATTCATAGAAGACTCAGTCAGACGCCAATGACGAGTACCATGTGGTCAGACATCAATCACGCACAGGCGGTTGATCACTAGGATAGGAGGGCTAAGACTAGCCGAGGAACTAGCGGTGTCTAGTGGCAACTACCACTACTATCCCCCCTGCCTCTGCAGAGGGTAAATAGTAAAATAGAGGGAAGAAGAGCAAGTCATGCTCAGTTGTTTTCACCTTCAGTAACATTAACATACGAAAGCGATCTTTTTGCAGGAGCCGGAGCCTATCGTTCAAAGTTGTTTACATTATTAGGAATACGTGAATTTATACCACTTAGTTACTCTATATTATGTTGACGCTAATTACGAACGATTGGCAGGGTTAAAGTTAATTTAGAGATAGAAACAGATCTTGAACTACTGTAGATTAGTTAATTCAGCATGCAGGTTTAGTTTTTCTCTCTCATTGGAGTTTTGATCAGACCTCAAGTAGTTAGAATGCTGAGGATTCCAATCCAGTATCGATAAAAATTATTTTCTTAATGTATCCACAGTGCAAGTAGAGCCGATGTAGTCTTGTAACTGGCTCCACATTCTGATAATTCACTGGAAATAATTTTAGCCGTGGAATATCCCGAGGTATTTTATTACCAGTTTTTGGGAGTTAGTTCTTGTATATACGTTATCGTCTGTCGATAAATCCTTCTAGACTAACATCGTTGAAGCATAAAAATATTTTTAGGTCTCGATTAGTTGTCCTGGTCTTTGTTCGAGGGAGACGAGTTAAGGTTCTAAGTTCGTTGCTGTTGTGGAGTTCTAGGATCATTTTTTCTGCTTTTCGTACCATTTTGTTAATATCTCGTCGTTGGGACGAGACTAGAGTTGCACCATGTATTTTAGATGCGATCGAGTTAGTGCTTTATAGAGGCAATATTACATTCAGACTTTTAGTCAAAGTTTCTTATTATAAACAGAACATTCGGTTTATATTCTGGCGTTTTTTTCTACTTGCTCGTTCTGATTGAAGCCTTCGGTGATAGTGGTACCAAGGTCTTCTTGATGCTGCTTTACTGCTTAAATGGGTGTCGATCATTCATGTTGGAATACCGAGTATTAGTTCAATGTGTTTGTCTTAGCATTTGTCTAGCTCATTTACCAGGTTTCGTTCTAGTTAAGTAATCGGTCGAGGTATGTTAGAGTTGCTACCATCCTGGTCAGTCAATGTTCTATGGTAGAGTTACGTGGCATCATCGAATTTGTTGATTTTACTGAGGATATAGAGGTCAAGGTCGTTGATGTAGATGATAAAGAGGAACGTGCGTGCAACGCTCCTTGGAGGGATCCCTGATATTGCTTGTCAAATTTCTAAATTGATCATGAATAGTCACTCATTACGAGCGACTAACTTGCTCGTCTCGTGTGCATAGATTAGTTGCCTCGTCATGTCATGATATTCCACTTGGGCGGGGAACTTCATTGTAGGCTTTGCTAAAGTAGTTCTGAGGTGAGCGTCTTTCGTAGTCACAAATACGATCGACTTCTCCAGAGAAGTTCAGAAGGTTCATGAGACGACAACGTTGTTCTTTGAATCCGCAGTGAATGTCTTCGATAAAGCTTGAGCTTGAGGTGTGTTATTCGAACTTATGAGTTTTCATTGGCTCGGTGATGGCTGACGTTAGCCTGATTGGGAGATAGTTTTTTGATGCCTGTTCGTTTTTTAGAGATAAGTGGCATGCACCTGTTTTCAGTCATACGGCGCAGATAAAGTTCCGATCGATTGAAGATGCTAGTTGATGGTTCGTTAATTACATACTTCCTCATTTTTGAGTAACTGGGAAGCTAAGCTGTCAGGTCTGTAGGATTAATTCAAGCTCAACTCATTACATCCCAGTGACCTCATGAGATCACTCAATAAAATTAATTTTTAATTAAAATGAATGTACTTGTATATATCTAGCTCAATTGTTGTATTTGAGGTATTCTTTTTTCTTATTTTCATTTGGTGTGTGATTGTCCACGAGTTCTCAAGCATACAAAAATTAATGATAAAAAGCAAATTTCATGTAAAAGTCTGATATTAAGAAAATACAATTCATGATATATATCGAAATAATGTTGTGAAAAACCATAAATAGTGTGAAAAAACGTAAAAATATAACAGGTGAAATTTCAAATACATCAGTATATATAATATACAAAAATGGAGAAACATGAGAAGTTGACAAATCATATATCACTTCATATCTCGTTTATTTTGAAAATTGAAAAATGAGTAAATTCTGATTGTTGCAATACGTTTCTTTACCAGACTTAAACCATGCTTCTGAAAATCATTACAAATTCAAAATATTTAAATTATGGGATGTACTTTTCCTACGGTGTATGTCAGAATTTAAGCAAATTCTTATCGTGTGAACATTGAGGCAAAGTACGCATTTACATAGAATTATGCTGTACTTCCGTCGTCTGTATGAGGAGACCAATAAAGTCAGATAAATAATTGAGTAGTATATTTTTTGTCATGACATACAGGTAGAAGATCCTTGGCTTGGCTTGTGCTGCAACCGAGATTTCTCTTTCACTTTGATCTCATCCTTTGCTCCACGGTCATGCAGGTGTGAGTGCGTCCTTGACGATGGGTTTCTGTTCGTTATCTTTAAACCTTTGTATACCAATTGCACCTCTCTCTACCGTTGTTTTGGTACCTCACTCTACCGTTGTTTTGGTACCTCTCTCTACCGTTGTTTTGTTTTGGTACCTCTCTCTACCGTTGTTTTGTTTTGGTACCTCTCT
>VCRD01000651.1:124515-162238 GCA_006783055.1 Trinorchestia longiramus | reverse complement strand
CTACCGTTGTTTTGTTTTGGTACCTCTCGCTGCCGTTGTTTTGTTTTGGTACCTCTCGCTGCCGTTGTTTTGTTTTGGTACCTCTCGCTGCCGTTGTTTTGTTTTGGTACCTCTCGCTGCCGTTGTTTTGTTTTGGTACCTCTTGACTGGTACCTGTCACTATTTTACAGCTCCCAAAGTTAACTTTCCTTGCCCTACACACGACGCCTGGTAGCAGTGCTCAGTTACAGTCAGTAAACATAGTGTTAGTCGTCTATGTGGCTGTTGCTTGGGACAGTTAAGGCGTGTAATTACTCGTGAAAACCAAAAATGTTTACACATTGGTTCCAGTCACTTTAAGATATGGTCAGTGGCCATACTAATATTTTTTTTTTCGTTTCGTGTAGCATTCCTGCGAGTTTTTTCCTCATTATTTCTTCAGGGTTAAAACTGTTGAGTTCTTTTTTCATTAGCTTGAAGTTTACCCACGTGAAGTTTAAGATGTTTCATTGTATGCTGGTGTTAGTCTTGAATTAGTACGCGAAGTTAATCTTGTGATCTTCTATCATCAGTTATGTCTAACAGTTTGTTAGTAAGAGGTCATGTTGACGAGACTTCGAATGTTGGTGTATCGTCAGCTCTACGGCATATTGTTGTAAAGAATTTGTGTTTAATTGATCAATAGCATCATTTCTAGGCGCTTATTTTCGTTGCGAAACCCAGTCTGTGTATGGAAGACCAAAGTCGCTCAGTATGAAGACTATCGTTGCTGCTCTAGTCAGGTTTCAATAAACGACTACAATCTTGATAGTTCTTTGTTGTGGTTGGATTATGATATGAAATAGCTTTATTTCCTCTGTTTCTTGATTTATCATTTGAGATTGCCGGTATTTTTAATTTTCGAGATAATATATTATCACTCAAAAGTACATAGTACTGTCAACTACGTGTTTTTTTTATTAGAGCTCATTGGGTTCTGCCGCGTATGCTTGATTGAATTATGCGAAGGATAACAAACACTGAAAGTGTCGAGAAACTAGATTGGATATATTCCCTATTACTTTCATGAACGACGTGTACCATGTGTACGATAGTTGGTCATGATTGTCCCAGATGTACGGACATGTCAGAATATCATTTCCGCACAACTTGGTACAAATGATTACATTAAGAACTAAGAATCGTGGCTAAACTAAACTGACCTTAGTCCAAACCTGAGTCTATAAGTTTCCTCAATGACGGATAAGATTTTAGCTTTGGTAGGGTGGAGATTACGTAGGGAAACTATTGCGTATATGCTATGATTGTAAAAATTCATCATTTTTCATGAATTCCAGCGTTCAAATATGTGTACTGTCTATACTGGGTTCAAGACACAGTATTATTCAAAACTGTATTGATCATTTAACACGTTGACTCCGAAGTGGTACGTATGTGTACCACTTAGGTTAGGTTCTGTAATTTTTTCAGATCCTTCTAGTGACTATGCGTACAAAGTGAAGTTTTACACCAATCAGGCAATCGGAGGCAACGTGTTAAAGATAGATTGCTCCATTAGGCTTGAACATACTTTTATTTTTACCAGGTTCATGTATTGGATAAACGGAACGTATGGGAGCAACAAGTAAGAAAACTAGCTTTCTAATATTTTCTGACTATTTGATTTAGTTAGTTTTGCGTATACTCCGTACTCGTACAAATCTAAATTCTCATTTGTATTAACCTAATGATAGACCATTAGGCATTAAATGTTATGCTAGTTTGGTTGATGGTTCATAAATTGTTAGGGTAACTTCGATAAATTATTTAATAGTTGTAAGCTAAAAAGAGTGAAAATTGCTTGAGTAACAATTTACGCTTCGAGAATTAACCAGAATCTGAACTGCATAAGCGTCAAGCAAAATATTGTTAGAACTAAGTTCTAGGGATTTGGTTGTACTGTTCGCAAACTAAGTATAAACGTGGACGGTGTGTCGTGACATGCATGGACGGATACATTTAGTTTTCAAACCTCGTAGACGGACTCTCGACGTGCAACAAAAGGTTTTTGATAATTCTGATTAACGTTCGTCGAAATCTCCATATACCTCAGACTACAAAAATTTTTCGTTTATATTCACTGCATAATTTCTAAGTGTCGAACAGAACAATTCTTCAGTATTTATGACTGAAGTGAATTTGCATTTAGGAAACTGTACAGTACATTGCGCAGTGAAGAACGTTGATTATGTAAATTATTTAAAATTTAATGTATTACGTGGGATGTTCATTGTAAAATTTTGTGAATTAAACGTGTTAAAACATCAGTTATCAACCTTTCTGGAAAGAGACGCAGGAATCGGAGCAAAATTTTGTTATTTTGAATTCCTTCAATAAAGTTAGTCATCCAGACGGCAGAGGTGCCTAAAGCTCTGTATTCTCGAGGGCCAGTATTGACTATGCTTTTTATTGCGGCAAACTCCTCAGAGGAAGTCACGAATTAGCGCTTGCAAGTTGGGAAATTCTTTTACTCTCGCATTTCTGGCGAAATTAATGGAACATTTATGCCGATTTGCCTGTAGCACGGTCACTAAATGGGAATTTTTTTTTCTTGGTACTTCCCGCTGCAGCGCATTCACTCTGCCCGCTATAAAGCTTCAGGTGTTTGTTCTGCATGATTGCAGCTTCCCTGCGAGTACTCGTCACAAAAGATTCCCAGATCATGTCGACCCTCCAAAGTAAATTATCAGGTAGAACCTAAATTTACCGAACTTATTAGATACTGGAAGGCAATAAAAAAGAACACTACTTTTTAATTAATTATTGTTCTTGATGTCTGAAAAGTTGATTTTTAGTGCTCTGTGACTACTGGGCTACGGTGTGCATGCGAAAAGGAAGAATTTTTTCTTTTGCAGCCCTATAATTTGCGATAAACTTAATCTCAAATGTGTGCCTGAGCAAAAGTGAATCGTAATTGATTTTGTTGTCTTTTTGGACGAGTCATTTTATTGTTGAGGCGTTGCAGCAGGAGCAAGGAGCGAAACAATGAAAAAGTGTTTGTAGTCTTCTTGAATTTGAGAATAACTTCCAACAAATCTTTCCACTATGCCACAATTTACGAGACTCGCCCGGCTGCTTAGGAAGCTGTAGGGTTGTTCATGGTTTACATTTATACGAGATTGTCACCTTTACGAGTTCATGCTGACTGGAAGTAACTACACGTGTACGTCACTTAATTTTTGTCTTAACCTTGGTTTATCCTGAATTTGATATTTTTTACTTGGAAGGAAACTCATTTTCGATGATTACATTCGTTTGCGAAGTTTCGCTAGCGATAATTTTTTGAATTAGTGGTATAAATTTCACAAACTCCAGATTTTTCTATTCGCATTTAGTTTAAATGTTCTCTTCAGAAATTGAATTTCTGGATTTTGCTAGTCGTTGCGTGGCATGTGAAACTGTGACGGTTTCTTCACTTCTGTCCAATAATTTGCGGAGCCGTGACTCCGGAGAAGGGCGTGCCTGAAAGACCTTCTTCTGGACTCTTCTGGCGTTTGGGCGAGGAATTTTGTGTACAATTTCTTCCTCATTCCGCGAAGTTTTCAATTTTTAAACTTGTTACTTTTGAACCTGCGTGCTCTGCTGCGTGCTCTGCTCTGCTGCGTGCTCTGCTCTGCTCTGCTGCGTGCTCTGCTCTGCTCTGCTGCGTGCTCTGCTCTGCTGCGTGCTCTGCTAGCCTTTATTATTCGTCAATTTAACAAAATACTTACGCCCTTACCTCCTTCAAAAGGAGCTAATTAGCTATAATGGAAACAATTAAGTGATTGACCATCAGTCGACAAAAACGTTTTGTGTATGTAGAGCTTTTTTACAATGAAGTTGCGCAAAACGCAGGTATCTGAACAAATTTATTGTGGGGTTACATCTACTAGTCGAACAGCAACAGCTGTGAATCCCACGCTAAATGGTTATTTTTACATTTTATGGTCTCTCGTATACTTTAAGGTGTACGTTAATTATTTTTGAAACTTTTATTCTGTAGTGTATTTTTTATTAACTCAAAGGGAGGAAAAAACTGACGCTTCATCTGGCCGTCTCTTATGGAGGAATGTTCACGAGGTCCCTCTCCGTACGTGAAAAATGTACCGAATTAATACACTTGCATGAATATTGTGTAAACCGTGATCAGCGCGACACTTCAGTTCATGTAATGCATAGATTTGTTGTCCAAACTCTTATTTCTTCCGCCTCAACAGTTCAAGGTTCTGGGACACTGGCTGATTTTTTAACGTGTGAGCAGAAACTTCACTTCCCTGATGAAGGCTCATTGTTCACACAGATTTGATGAAATTTGACTCGCGTAAATTGGATTGCATGAAGCTTTGCTGCCAGTGAATTTTGTTAGCATGTTAGAAATTCTTACTCCAAGGTGTGGTAATATGATCTGTCACATATGTAGGTTTAATAAAACCGAATTAGGCTAAAAAGGGAAAAGATTTTTGTTTGCGAGATGTGCTTAGTACGCTGTTTTATTTTGTTTTCAGTTAACAAGAATTGGATGAGTTGAATTACTCAACAAATTTCCTGCGAAGTGACCCACTGGTGGGTCACTCAGGTTAGGTTTTGTAATTTTTTCAAAGCTTTCTAGGGGACTATGTGTACAAAGTAAAGATTTACACCGGCTAGGCAATCGCAGGAAACGTGTAAAACGTACAAATGTCTGATCATTTTCCGCACTCTGTGGAAGTTGTGTGGAAGACGTGAGCACGTTTTGTTTAATGAAATATGAATGATTATTTAGCGTTATTCCTCTGAATTGACAGTAAAAAAATTGGTTCATTTTAAGATTTGTCGTTACTTCAAAGACTTTTCTTCCTCTGCTGAAGCTTGTTTGTGATAACGGAATCAGGTTACGAATTTATTTCTCATCAGAAAAAGTTGTATAAATAGTCGTACACCATTACCGTTCCAGGAATATCTCAACCAAATGAATTAGGTTTCTAAATTCCACACGCGCAGGCATAAATTTTTCTTCGGTTTTAAGTGAACTCTTTTGTTAATTGTTTACTTTTGCTACTGCATTTTCTTTATTAACGACAAACTAAGAAAAAGTTACAGGTTCTGCTTGTTTTGGAAGTTGGCGACTGAAACATGGACTTGAAATGAAATGTGCAAAACAACCTGCAATATAACGATATCCTTGTCTTCTGTAGCTTAGAAGTGGACGTTCAGACACCGTGACTATATAATATAGGGTGCAACAACACGCTTTCCTTTTTTTATAACTTTTTGAAAGACATGTAAGTCCATGTTGCCACAACACAACCTCGGACGCAATCCTGTGAGGGTGACATAGGAGACATACCGTATGTGTGCACCGTGCATGACTAGTAAGAGATCAAACCGCCACGTGCTTTTATAACAACTTAACACGTTTGTTGCGATGCGACCTACCGGTGGGTCACTCAGGTTAGGTTCTGTAATTTTTTCAAAGCTTTCTAGTGACTGTATGTACAAAGTAAATATTTGCACCAGCTAGGCAATTGCAACAAACGTGTTAATCTCCTAAACCTCAGCTGCTGTTGATAACTCTGCCGGTCTTTCATTTCTGAACTCGTGTTCTTGTTAGAATCTCGGAGCATTCTTGCTCAATCATGAGTTTTCTATGATATTGTAATTCAGATTTATCAACTCCACTGAAAGACGCCTATAATTAACTATCCACACTGTTTACCCTTCATAAATTCGTCTCCTAAAGCACAATTCGCAGATGCCGATCGTCGGTGGCTTAGGATTTCAAAATTCATACCGAGAGGGTCGGAGTAGGCTGATCTCGAGTGTTTTCAATGTTTGATTTTAGAAAACATTGTTGTGTACGTAGAGGCTTGACCATTCTTTACAAGTACTCTTGCCTACGTATTGGAGAGTCGGTAACATTTTTACGAGAGTCTCTTCTGCTTGATTCTGAGACCCAGTAGGCCTTGCTTTTATCTGTTGCAACTTTAATTTTCTTAATCGGTGTGGTGTGTTTCATTATTAGCATTTTCGTTCAATTTTTTTGCCATCGTTCAGGGATTCTTCGGTTTCATTTCTCTGGCTGTCAGACGCGCCTGATCAAAGTGATGCACTGGCGTCCTGAGCTGCTGTAATACGTTATTTAGATCTTCAACCAGTTACATTACGCTTTTCCTAAGTACAGACTGTATGTGTTACGGTAGTTATAATGACTTGCTAGTTTTATTACGTTCATGTAGGACTTATATGCAATGTGTGGAAAAGGAGTTTTTCTTGTTATCACAGCTCTATATAGAATCGCACTTCTACTTATGGTTGGCCGTTCGTCACGCTAATTTATAACGAACGAAATGCAAGTGCGCTAAGGAGTTTCATTTTGAGGTAATCTCACGGGTTTTTTTGGAAGTCTCTTATTTCTTGCTGCTCATCTGCACATGGGCGTAGATCTTGTTTCATGATTGTCCTGCTTCCGCGGTCTGATAGAAAAACAGTGCGGCAATTTGCATGTTCGAATACCCTGCATAAGGAATTACACCAATTGTTGAGAATACTCAAAATGTATACTCGTTAGAAGATTGAATAATTGATTTAAGTTTCTAATTCAATCATATTGCTTTAAAACAAACCAATGAATTGTTCCAACAAGAAAAAATTATAGTTCAATTTATGCAAATCTCTGAAGGTCTTTCGAACACAAAACTCAAATTAAAGGCTTTTTTATAGTTTAGAATTAATAAATCATCCAGCATAAGACTGAAGTAGACTTGGCGCTCGAGTTTGTGGCGCCGCGGGGCAGTCGAGCAAGACGTACTAGACTGCTTTGTGATTACTCCTGTTAATTCAGAACATTGCAGGAATTGTGGTGAGATGACGTACTCTTCCTTTTTAAAGTAAGAATATATACAGTTACTCTCAAGTACTATTAACCCATTTAAGCCTGGTGTCTTACACATAGGACAGTTGACCATGCAAAGTTTTCTGTCGATTAGGAATGATAGAATGATCTATGCTGTCCTACATATAGGACGGCATAGATTTTTTATTTAAAACAGATGTTATTAAATAAACGGTATAAATGTTCTAATTGTCTCAATGAAGCCATTTTATTAGTTTTTCCATCGTACGAGCCGTTATTCTAACCTCCGGCATAAATGGGTTAAGTTTATTTTATTATTTCTCTTCAGGTTTCGTGAGTAGTTTATTTATTTTCTTGATATTAGTCTGTAACAAGCTCCCTATTGAGTAAAGTATCTCCTTGCTCGCTGTGTTTTGCGTAGTTTAAATATAGTGATAGGTGCGATAGTTGAAAGTTGTGCCAACTAATATGTAGTGTGCAGTTTCGTTCGTACTGGTTCAAGCAATTTTTGGTGCTTACGTATTATCGGGAGGACCTTTAAAAAAACGACTCAAAAATTAAAGTAAATTATTTATTGAAACCTAACCTAACCTAACCTAACCTAACCTAACCTAACCAACAAACCATGTGAAAAAAAAGAAAAAGTAAAAATCAAAGGTCCTCCCGATAATACGTAAGGACCCAATTTTTTTTATTGTACTGAATGACTCTCACGAGCTGTGAGCTGACTTGCTCTAAGGACCTGTTTTAAATAGTTTCTATCGATATTTTATCTCGAAATACATTTTTTGTTTATTCGGTGCTGCTAATGAATTAAACATTCAAGAGAAGAGGAGAGAGCATAGTATGTGAGCTGACATCACTTGTTACTGATTTATAAATTTCAAGCTACAGTAGCTGTTTTTTTTGCTATCTTACTAAAGTTTAACTAGTTGCTGTGTAGCTATATTGTACGAATAAACATTCCGCATAAGTTGTCACTCGAGATTACAATATTTTGTGTCTAAAGTAGGTATAATTTTTGTGAAATTCCTTTCATGGTAAAGATACGATGAACGTGAGATGAGCATGAGATCGGCTGAAGGCCGATCCCCTTTAAGGGCTAACGTTTTCTGAGAACTCTTCTGTTCTCCGCAGGAAAGCTGTTTTGCATGTCCTCTTCAGCAATTCTGGAGACAGCGCTTACCTCGAAGAAGACGCTAGCAATGCTGCTGCACCGGCCGCACTTGTGTTTTCGATGCGTTATATTCTGAAAACTGGTTTCTATTTTTTAACTTTTTATATCTTATTCTACGTAGATGGCTTGTACACCATGCAATCAGCCTTCCACACGTGCGTCTTCTATGTATTTTTTGTATCATAAATTGGCAAGTTTACGTGCCCCCTGCATACTCGAAGACGCTCCTCAAGCACCTACGTTAGGAGAAACGTTTCTCATCCATAGACATTTTGCCTGCAGGAAGTTGCATCAGCTCACAATGACTTTTGAGACCAATTCGTGAAGCTGAAACTTTCGCCACGTTCGTGCAAACCGTGAAATTTCTCGGTGCTCATAGATCACCCATATATCAACTTCATTTGTGTTCAGGTTCAAGTATTGTTATATTTATCAAAACATTTTATCGCGAGTTTGCAGTTCATTTCAAAATTCTCAGGCTACGTAATTGACATGGTTGATTTATTTTAAACTGAAACAGTTGCTGCTCACACCTTTTGACGTTGGTTGGAAGCAATTGGTGCCGAGGGTATGAAAGTCTGAATAATTCAATCGTGCATAATACTTGAAACGTTATACCCATTGAACCATGCATCTCATATCGCCGTATTTTCCTGTCATAAAATTACGGATTCTTCAGATATTTAGATATTTTGCACCATGAATTTCTTCTAGTATTCTGGCCTCAGTCAAAGAAACTCGAAACTACTCCTTCGTAGAATTATTCTTTTAGATCCTTGCAAAGGTTACGTTCTTGTTTTTACGAGGTATTTTGTCGCCGCCTGTGCATCCTGACCTTGTCTGTCGTAATTCTTTTGTTCCTGCAGTGAACATAGATTCGAGATTGTCGCCGCTGGGTCAGACTTCATTTTCTTCTGCTCCTACGCGACCATTGCGTTACTCATGTTTGCCTTCATATTTTATGTTGGTCAAATTCCCAACATTTTCTTCAATATTTGTTCATATTTTCAATCCGGGTTTCAGGTTTGTCGAAAAGCTCAAGTTAAATCTTAATTTGATGGCTCGGGTTCTGTTGTAATGCATGGGTTTCAAGCGATCTTCATTCATTGATATTCCTTCCTGAATTTCGTACTCGGATTCTAATTTAGTAATGAAAGTTTACTTTCATGTCAAGAAGTTCAGATTTTTAATTATCGTAGAATGAAGCTGCAAAAAGCAGTTTTCCTTTTTTTTGTGGGAACTGTTGATGGTTTTCATGTTGAATTTAATTAATGGATTTTTCTTAATTCATTATAGAACTGAGGTATTATAGGAAATTTTTCTCGTGCAAGACTAAAGTATTGTATGTGTAAGAGGGATTCCTCTTGATTCCTAGCATCACGATTATAGAATTGTTTCTTCTTATATTAGATTGTTTAGCAACCATGCAGTTAACTTGATTTTTGCTGTTGCAGATGCTCACATTTTATACTAAGTTACTGATGTTGAAAACCTGAGTTTAGATTTATATCAGAGTACCTTTGTCACTACGACGAACATATATTTTCCTTGTATGCATTTTATGCAAGTCACTGAACGACTTCGAGTCACTTTTAATATTATTTTTCTTATATTTACGTTTTGTTTTGGTCTGGAAACCTTCCGTTTCCAAGCGGATCCTACAGCGCTGCTTGGGCAACACCCACCAGTAACATGGAGGTATTACGACGACTCTATGGACCCTCCGTTGCAAAGCAGGTCTTCCTGCTGCATTGTCTGTCGTCACAGGGCTGGTCGCAGGCGCTTGCATCATTTTATTACTACCTGTTCTTTTTATTGTTGTATAGTTGAGGTTAGTGTTAGTTTCGGGTGGCAGTGTTGCGCCAGCAGGCAGGCCTGTTCCTCCATGTAGCACGCGAATGATGCTAGATGTGGTAGACAACACGTCGCGTGTGGTGCATCGTTTGGCTAAGTTTCTGACGGGGCTCGATTTCTGAACACAAAAATGATTGTTTTTCAAGTTTTTGAACTCTTGCAAGGATATTTGAATCTTATTCAGCGGGCGATTAATAATACATACAGAAAAAACAGCAAAAAACAGGGTTAGTGCAAAAGAAACTTACTAGAACTGATGAAAATTTCAATTAGGAAAAGTAAATTCGTTAATATTATAAAAATGACAGGCCCAGGGAGACTGAAGAGTCGATTCAATTTTATCTCCGCTAAAAACTAGCATATTTCAAAGGAAGATCGACCTGCAATTGACGTGCTCTAACTTCTCGTCATCCTGCATTAACTTTTTTATCGAGAATTATCCACCCATGCTGTACTTTGGGGCTCAACATAAGCCTGCGCCAGGGTTCTGAGCATTTTGAGCTTTGGCAGAACACAGTGTGTAATTACTAGCGAGTTGCAAACCAACATTTTAACGTACGCTATAACTCCTAAAACCCGTGTTTTTCAGACTTGTGAGAATTGTTTGCATTGCATACCCTGCTTTCGAAATACATTAATTTGAAAGTCAGACACGCTGCATGTGTTCAATTTTGCACACGGACCGTCATAGTTACCATAGAATATAGATTTTTCTCTGAACCGCTTTCAAAATGACCTTGCACGAAGGAGAAACTTGCTAAACTCAACAGTTTCGAGTCCAGTCACACGAGGGGATCAGTCTCATCGCGCATGAGGCATTCATGGAATTGGTGACCTAAATATCGTGGAGCAAAATTTCTTTCCATATGTGAGTACACTCTTATAGACCGAACGCCACACACATTTTTGTTTCTGGCACAGAGATGACACGATGTGCCTCGTACACGAGCGTAGTTCTTCTACTTAAACGTCACCCGCAAGTACGATGACCCTCTGCATGTGGAAGTTACGAGTCCAGACCTAAAGATGCAAGATTCCACTATGTGCAATTCACTGTTGATGCAAAGACCTGAATCTTCTGCCAAGGATTGTGCAAGACATTGTCGTCCCGTTTATAGTCGAAAGTATAGCTACAGAGTTCTTATTTGTGCTGACGGTTTATTTCTATTTGCTCGTGTGATCTCGATAGGACAGAACTAGTCAAGTGCACATTCTCAGGGTTAGTTTATTCACCCAATTAAGGTTGAGCAGTGCCTGTATTTGCCAGCAAATTCAGCTTCTTGATGCTCTGGTACTCCAGCTCTCGATTGTTTAAAAAATGTGGTTGCATTTGTATGCAATTCAACGTTTGTCGTCTTAATACGAACCTCGTTTAACGTAGGAATTGATAAAAAGAGAATGCTTTCATTTTACAGTACTTCATCGCTTTCAATAATCTAGGTTAATTACGTTCAGTAAACTTCTCGTAGTAAATAATTTAACAGAAATTCAGATTGGCGTAGATGGAAAATGAATTTCTCCAAAACTATGGACTAGGCTGTCCCATGATCAAGGGTAGGGAAGAGAAGCGCGGCCTCGAGTTCAGTTATTGCATGTCTGGAACAAAAGTTTGCGTCGCGCTTTTTAACACGTTGCCACCGATTGCCTGATTGGTGTAAAACTTTACTTTGTACGCATAGTCACTAGAAGGATCTGAAAAAATTACAGAACCTAACCTAAGTGGTACACATACGTACCACTTCGGAGTCAACGTGTTAAGATTTGTGTGTGGTGTGTCTTACCCCATTTTCTAAGCTGAAAATCTCCTACACCTGCCTCAGAAATGTTGTAATCAATCTAATTGAGGGACTATGCATGCCCGTTTGCTCATGCATGGAATCATTTCAACTGTGGGTTTACATTTGAGATACTTATGCTTTTCATTTTTGAACCGTCTAAATTATTTGTTTTTGTTTGGGCGAGTTTGCAATTGAATGTTGCTTTTCTTTTACGAGGTATTTTGTAAAAGTAAAATTTGTCGATTTTGTTTAACGTAGCTTGAGCTTCAAGGAGAGTACATCGAGGATGATAATATAATAAATAACATCCCTGGTTATTTAGGACAAAGCATGTTAAAAATATTATATAAACTAGCATAGTTGCCATGGAATCTTTTCTAGCACGCTTTCGAGTCACTTCATTTTGTCTGTATCAAACATGCACGATGCTCCCCTGTCCCTTTTACCTCTAGTCTTTCTCACTTCTCAAACATCTTCATCGTGACCGACTGTATTTTATTTATAATTTATCCAGAAGTTTGTCCTTCAACTCGACTGTCATGTAGATGATGCACACTAGCAACTGAACCAAGCATTCGTGGAGGCTCTTCCTGACATTCGTGTCCCGTTACTGTCGTGAGAACATCACGACTCTTATGATAAACGTGCAGTAGAGCTTCTTCAACGATCAAGGGATGTTGAAAATTGCATCAGCGGGTTATTTCAGTGATTTATGGACTGAAATCATGGCGAACATTTGCATGTTTTCATAGGGACATATGGACACACTCAATATATAGTTAAAAAGCCAGTGTGTAATGATTGAAATCTCCGTTTCATATGCCGTCGTGCGATGTTCCGTTATTTTGGAGGTGGGAGAACGTCTGAGGAGTTCACTGCTGAGATTGTCCTTTATTCTGCCTTGATGAATGGACGCTCCTTGTGGGGGCACCGAGTTCCTCTAAAGAGAGGTTGCAGATGGAGTTTCTTTTCAAGACATGGTGTTCCTCAGGAGTGTCTTCGACAACCTACTACTGAATCGGCAATAAATTTTGCTAGACGCGCTTGAGTTTAGTTTATGCGGAAAATAGGCTATATACGAAAGCGGTTTTTTCAACTTCCGATGGGCTATAAGAAAATCAAATTTACATAACATAATGACAATTCTGTTACCAAAAATACTGCAAGCTCTTACTTATTTCTCTACATAATCGCTAGAACGGTTGAGGCACTTGTCATATCGTGACATGAACTTCTCAATGCCTTCTTCAAAAAAATTAGCCGCCAATGGGAAGAGGTAAGTCTTGTCGGGCACTACGGGCTCAGACCCATGCGGCACACAGCTTCCGGTATCAGAGGTCTCGACGATTGTGTACGAAGCAGACCTTGAAATATTTTAAAATTCTTCAGAAAGTACACTGATTTTAAACCTTCGTTTCCTGTTGACCGCCTGATCAACACGCTGAACGAGGCTTACAGTAACGACAAACTTGCACCTCTATCTTCTTCATGGACGTCGGTTCGCCCTTCTTTAAATATTCTATACCATTCCCGTACACTACCATCACTCACTGAGTTGTCACCGTGCACTTTGTTCATTCTTCGATGGATTTCAGTAGCATTACATCCTCTGCTTGCAGAAAGCCGGTTACACTTTGTAACTCACATTTGGTGGGAGCCATCGATCGTAGCGGCCATGTTCACCTCGGCTCCAATAAGCGCATTTGAGCAGACAACGTCAGAGGTTGTGATTAGGAATCTGCGCGACGCGCGGATCCTGGCTACTGCATATTTCGTGTTTACTTAGAAGCACGGTGGTTGAAAAAAGTCCTTATCTCTTATCTTTGTCTCCTTTCTTCTTCTTTTCTGCTGATGGTAGTAAACCAGAAACCGATGTCCTACACGAGTGTCTGTGACACTTGTCTTTTGACCGTGAGCATTTTTCGTCTTTGCTGTAAAAGACTTGTAAAAAAAAGGCATCTATGCTAGTTTGAGAGATGAGCCTTTTTTAAATTAATATTTCTTTGTTTGATACGGACGCTGCGTGGTTCGTATTCTAGATTAAAGTTAAAATTAAACGTTTTTCTCACCGTTATTGTTGACATCGTGTCCTTAGCGATGCCTCTCTCAACCTCGGACCGTTTGCGTAGCTGCGGATTTTCTAAGCTGTGGTAAATTTGTTTCATATTTTTGGACAGAATTCTTATTTTCATCTTGGCGACCTCAGAAATAGCGAAAGAGGAACGAATTTCGTAAGTATAGCACTAATATCATTGTTCAAAACCATACTGCAGTACCCCACGTGTATTCTCCTTTCATATTGGTCTATGACGCATGTTCCTGCAATGTCTCCAGAACATACCTTTGTCACCCAGCGCTTCTCTCGTTCCATCTCCATATTGATTCAACTCTTCCTCTCACTTCTGCCTAAAGTCATTCACGGCCTTATTACTCTCTCCAAATATTAGCATATAAAACTCGGCTGCAACTCTTTTTCTCACCTTTGCCTGAAGTCAAATGTAGTAAACACAAAATTTGGGCTAAATTATAAAATTTGATGCAATGTGCTTTAGTTCATTTGCTGCGATCCTGCTGGCATGTCAGCAAACTGAACATTTTTGTGGGTCAGAGACTGAGACTGGGACTGGGAGTGAGTTAGAGAATCTAAGCATCATCAATCAATTTTAAGATAGTAATAGTATGGCCTTCTGTTCTTTCTATCCCTACTTGATCACTGGGATTTGTGACCCGTGGATTGCATGTGTGCGTACTGCAGCAAGCTTGGCATAAACCGTGCGTGCTGGAGCTCCAAAGAAGAAGAGGGTGGCCGCGGCGACGCACATAAGGGGAGCTGTGGGCATACAAGGCCAGGCCCAGTGCCCCTTAGGGGAATGTTAAAGGAGGTGTGCAGGGGAGTGTCGGTTATGCCTTCACCTCGCTACCCCCCGCAATGGAGCCTTAGAAATTACCTTCATTTACGCCTCTTTATTCTTCTATTTTCAAGGAACCGTGTTCAGTAAAACAATCTTTAATGGTACCTGAGCTTGTAGCTCAATATGTTTAATCTTCCTTTGGCTTACCTTTTTAGCTGTAAATTTTCGTCGAGCTGGGTTTGAAACAATTACGTCATTATTAGAACTATTATACTTATTTACCTTTCAATTTATCCTGGGTCTTCATTCATCAAATTTTTTATTAAATTTTCTTCGGAGCCCTTTGGATAACCTTGAACAGAATATAGCTGGTATTGCCGTGCACGTGATTAAGATGCATGCAAAACACCGCCTTTTCAGAACCTCGTGCTACGTGAGGGGAGGACTTTGTTTTCTAAAACTGCATATTATTTGGCTCTGCCCTCCTAGGTTCATTAAGGTTTCCCGATGTCTCTTTCAGATCAAAAATATACATGTACTTTTTATTTTTGACTTCTCTGTGCTTTTGGTAAGGAAATAATTTTAAAAAATTGGTAAGGGGTTTGCGTTAATAAGATTGTTTTATTTTACGTCTCACGAAAAGAGGCACGTGAATCAACCCAGTGCTGCTTGAAACTTGAGTAGTAGGCCTTTTGGAAATAACTGATTTCTTAGGTGGTTTTCAAACTATGCATTACGTATTTATACAAGTATTCACTTGAGGCGTTACAACTTCATTAAATCTTCAAAGTAAATTAAGTGAACGATAGGATTTTTTATGCGCACCTATTTATATTTATTCCTTTAACTCGACATCTCATTCTTCCATTTCTCCTAGGGCTAGTCGAATTTTTACCACTATTCTATGGATGCTTTTGTGCACGGGCCTTTTTCTGCTGCATCTCGCTGAATAAATAGTGTTGTTTAACTAGGAATATTTTGAGCTTCAACCTCTTAATTGAATTTATTTGTTAAACATCATTTCTTCAATCATTTTCTAAGGAAGAGAGTCGATGTAGTGATCCTCTATCTTTCAGCACACACTTTGATCTGCGGCCATGAGTTCTGTGTCACAATACGAATAGCCTTACAGGTGCCGTATACAACGTAGTAAATTATTGCGAAGTGTGTTATCATGAATCAGAGTTCTAATAGTACGATTCCGTGCGCAAGTAGATGGCAGGTTGTTTTAGTACTGAATGCAGAGTTCGTCTTGCTTCTTCATTGGATACTACTAGTGTATCAAGTTCACCCGTTTGGGGGTCTGTTCGTAGGATCCCTAGTTTTTATTGAAGTTTCATATCTGATGCCCTTAATGGTAATGGCTTCGCTGTTATTTATTTGACTACGTTTAGTGTGGAGCTTCGTATAAAAGCGGGATTCTGAGAAGTTTTATTCACGCCGTAGCTTTGAGCAATAAGTATCCAGTGTGATATTTATGAGTACAAATTTTATTGCTAACTTTTTCAAGACAGGCATCACGTAGGCATGGTTTATGAACTTCATAATTCTATTCTATGTTAATGATTAACACACTACAAATGTTATATTATTCATATTAGTATATTCGCAAAGCGGCACACTTTACCCTACACTGGGTCCTACTGCGCTATTTCTATTTCTCAATTGATTGCGTCACTCGTGTTCGGGAATGTGGCTGGGGGATCAAGTCCTGTTTCTCTATCGGTCTGAAATGTCTCCTGGGAATACTTGCTTATCCTTGTACATGGGTGTGGTTATAGGATAGCTCAGAGTGTCATGCGTAACCTCCTGACTTCAATAGATACATAATTTCCCCGAAGGCTTGCAATGCTCGTCACAACATGAACATGAGCAAATCAACGAGAATACATGAAGGCTGGACACAAGTCTCCTATTATAAGTCCTCTGATATTGCCAGGTTAAGCGTTTTTTAAGGTTAAAAACCTCTCGGTCGTTCTGCGTAGTGTTATCTTAGTCTATAGAACTAAATTATTTAAGCTTCATTCCTGAGTTGATTAATGATGCAAATCGTGAAACTAAAAGTACAACTCTCATAAGAGTTCCTTTGAGTAAAATTACCGGAGTTCAGTAATTTTCTTTTCAAAAATTCTATGGTGCGTTCCTTTGAGAAACATTCATCGTAACGATGGTGTTTATATTTAAGATTCGAGCTTCTTCTATCCGGATGCTTATCCAAACCGACTTGTTGGCTACTTGTAAATCTAATTGGAATTGAGTAAATTCAAACAGATCCCGAACACAAAATATACCTGGACCTTGAAATTAATACCAGGAAACCCTTGCAACTTCTTCTATATTTCTCGTTCAATTCAACGAGTTACTGCAATTTATGACCAGTTTTTCTGACGCCTGTTATCGAGAGCTTTCCTGACATTTACTGCCCTATTGACTTTGACTCTTGGCAGAGGTGCAGTGAAATTACGCAACATCTGAAGAATGGGACAACTACGCACTTGTCAACTTGTCAGGCAGAGGCAAGGCTAATCCAATAGCTGAAGCAGTAGTCATCTGGCCGCACCATGTGGCATTTATGAGGTCAAGCATCAGAAGACCTCTGGAGCCACAGCCGTGATCTCGCATGCCTTCAGAGTGATGGAACTTCCTCGTTATTCACGCGCTACTGGAATCTGTAATGTTGTTCAAATCGATGGAGTGCGCGCTCTGTGCGAGTAGAGGCCGAATGTTCCAAGTTCTGCTAATTTACATTACACGAGGGTTGTATATTTTGTTTCTTAGAAAAAGAGTACGAATGAAATTAAGCAGGAATACACGGCACTGCTGAGGCTCTTAATTTTACTGACAACCATCTGCAAGTAATGTTTCGTTGTCATTTCGGGCAAGTTTCAATTTCACGTACTACGTTGGGCACTCCTTTTTTTCTAATCTTGCACTAGTCCTGGCATTCAGTTTTGACATAAATTTAATGTGAATTTTTAATTTTTTTACTGCTTGTAGATATATAACTGTAAATAGACATAAATGTAGGTTATCATAAAAATCTACCTTAAATGTTTGAATAACGGACGAAGAAAAAGAAGCGGCAATACAGTGAGGTCCTGCATGTTTAAAATTTTAGAATTGTTTTTCAAGTTTTCAATAAATTGTTTTTAGCGTGTTATTAATCTCAGATCTTAAATTTTCTCAAGAATTTTATTCAATTGAATTTTAACGACTATCGCCAAATCAATTTTACTTGTCTGGAAACCACTCGTGAGTCTTTAATGACCATTGCCGGTCAGTGGCTTTCCTCTGGGTCGTACAGCAGTGAACAGTCTTTGGCTTTCCTCTGGGTTGCACTGCAGTGAGTAGACTTTGGTTTTCCTCTGGATCTTACAACGGTGAGTAGTATTTCGTTTTCCTCTGGATCGTACAGCAGCGAGTGGTCTTTGACCCACACGGTCAGCTTCCTGGAGCAACTGTGCGGATATGCCCGCTACAGGCGTGCGGGCTCCGGAATGCCTGGAATCTCTTCAGGGGTCACTTGGGCCTGAGCACTGCTCAAATCGGTGTCTTGCTAATTTGGTTGCACTCCTCCAATACGAACAGACCAACAAACAAGTCATTCCCTCAAGTTGTAGAACACTGCACACTTCCCAACTGACGAATTTTTAAATACCTTGTATTAGAATCGGTTGCTGGGACGAATTCCATCTTGGTGATTATGCGTTATGTTTGAAGACCAGTTATAGAAAGTTACTAATAAATATCCGTGCCAAAGCAAATTAATACAAAGCTGAAGCTGCTGCAGAGAAGCCTCCTGGCATTCGCAATTCATCGATGTAAACTGAACGTTCATTTTGAACATGCCCATATTTGCGTAGACTGTACATTGTACTTAAAATTTTTCAACTTGCAATATAACTGCAAAGGAAAAGGTATGTACAAAGAATATTATGACCATTAGAGGTTTTTTGTCCATTTTAACGTACATGGTAGATGGTTTCTCAAATGCAGCCATGTACTGTGAACAGATATTTTCATATGTAAATTTTCAACAGTAGAGTTGGACCAGAGAAGAGAACTGAATTGTCTCATTTACATATCATTCAATACTTAAGTTATGGAATAACAATAGTACCGCAAAAAAACGGAACCATATCCCTACAGTGATCCAATGGTATTGGAATATCCAATGGTATTAGAATCCAATGGTATTGGAATATCCAATGGTATTAGAATCCAATGGTATTAGAATACTGGAATAAATCCCGGAAAAAATTTATCAAACTGTATCGATGCAGTAAACCTGTTCTTTTTCTTCAAATAAAGGTTTAAACGACAGTTTTACGGTCATTATGGAACTCGTGACACCAATTTCAATATAGTAAGAGCTGCCCTCTCATGCTCTTATGGCGGCCCTGGATGTAGAGCAGGAACAAAGTGTTGCTGTTTCCGCAACCAAGTTTTTAATTTTCCAGAACAGGGCTGCTAGCTCTTTGTCCAATCCCCTGCTTGGGAAAGGATGTTTAGTTCAGAAGTTTTCCTCCTTCTAGAAGGACTGCCTGTCAAGACTCACGGGCTTCATCTGCCCGTGTTGGTAATAGTGAGCCTCGGCATATATGAAAAAACGTGCATATTCAAACATACTCTTCGAAGATTTTCTACCCAGCTGATCATTGTAAGTGATAGCATCGTTTGAAGTGAAATATTTCCGTGGACAGGCGTCAAATTCTCGAACCAGTCAACTTTCTTTTGTAATCGCTCCGCCCCTTGGTCATGTCCACAATCGGTACATGTAGCATTTTTCCTGTAGTGCTTTTGTCAATGAGAACGGCTTCCTGTGCTCCTGAAAGAACATTGTACAGGTTTTAGCTGATTTAGTGTTCGTAAGTTTTGCCTAACTGGAGCGAACTGTGTGAGGTGGGACACAGATCGTGGCACAACTTCGGCCGGTGTGGCAGTTCCCGTTGCAGATTCGCGCCTTGTCTCCCGCCGCTTCAGGCGCTCTGCAAAAGCGCCGGTCCAGAATTATGGGTTGAGGTTGCTCTGAGAACCGAACAAAAAACGATGTTTTGGTTCGCTCGAGTGTAGTTTAGGTGAGCTATGGAAAAAGCTACAAAAGGGACGCGCAGAAAGTTCTCAAACTGAACGAAAACTTTTGCGATAAAAACTGATAGGCTGTCTCTTCAAATTGCTCGGCTGGATTTGCTCTGATTTCAGCAATGCGGAACTCACTAATTGTATATGCAGCTCACACAGTGCGGCGTGTTAAATTTGAGACGCCAATTAAGTATTTTACTTTCTTTTTATCCCAGTGTCTATTTAAAACGGACGCTGACGAGTTCAAGCTTGTTATTAGTGATGTCCAAGTGAACTAGAAAGAGAAATTCGATTGCATGTATACTCCTGCATAAATTACTATGTTCATGGCATTTGCGTTGGGAGGAGTTGTTGGAGATTTCAAGGCTAACACCTTTGTTTTCCTACAAGTAGACGTAGCAATAGCTATCTGAAGCGGTACTCGTGTCAGCAAAAGCACAATGCAATTTGAGACCTTCCCCATATCTGACTTAAGGATTTTACCTTAAATTGCCTGTAAAAATTGTTACTTAGCATTATACTGGGATGTATATTGATATTTGAAAGCTATATATCCTGTTTAATTATGATATTATACGATGACAGTATACATACATCATGAACCACATCTCTTTCTGTAAAGTGCACGTTAATGACCATCTCAATAAACGAAAATTATGTATAGTGTGAAAATTCTATATAGTTTCACGCGTATACATATAAAATAAGGTACATATGATTGCCCTATATTAAAGGTTTGTAAACAGGAAAATTTATTAATTGCATTCCATGCTAGCACTGAAAAACATGGAAAAAGTTGCTTCACTTACATCATTTGTATTCAAAACCCATAACATGATTCAGTGAATTTCATTTGTAAACGAAAATGTTTCAAATAATTTTGAAAAAAGATTATACTCTCGGAATATGCTTGCTAACAAGTGTTCGTTTTGTTCATAATCAATTTCTGAGTTCAGCAGACTGAGAAAAAGTCTGTAATACAAACCGTCGCCATGATAGCGACCCATAGCTTATTTAATTATAGCTCATTGTTTCCAAGTAGTTATTTGTTTCACCAATGCAACACTGCATGCCAACCAGATGTCAGAGTTTCATACTTACAATTTATTTGTAATTTACATATTTACAAGTTATTAATATAATTTTGACCAATGCTTTCAGCTATCTAATGGCTCGTAAACCAAGTGAGATACTCGTATGCAGGCGTACGTAAGCTGAGCATCAGTTCTCACGTGTCGTTGTCACCGCAAAAACTCACCATGTTGCGAAGCTTACGATAATTTTAATCATGTATGCTTATATTACAAGGCATTCAGCTTTTGATATGATTGATTGAACATTATCAGTTTATTCAGCACCTGTGACAGTATACGACATTCGTCACAAGCTGTGGTAGACTGAGCACCTAAAACTATTAAGTTCCAGGGATTGTTTTCAGTTTGATTGAACAGAATATGTCAATCAGGATTTTATTATTTTGACGACACAATACGTAACAGAACTACCGGTGACTCAACAAAAACACAACCTGATGAGATTGAAACACAAGTAAATTGATTGTAGATAGATATCGACGGGGTTTACATATAATTTTATTTCTTATTTATATGTCCATCAAATGTGCTAGGCTCCTATCGTGATATTCTTTTACATGTGGCATGGGGAGGCAACGTTCATCTTGGACGAAAATGACCCTTGATGGACCATTGCACAAACAATGTTCTGTAAGCGAATCTATTGTCCATATGCTCTAGTGGCATTGACGGTCTTGCGTGTTTTTAAGCTGCTTCTATTCAGGGTTGACTGATATGTTCGCTACTTGCGGAACAACTGCCGAGGATCAGACTCTAATGCACTAAAATGTATGCTTCGTCAATTCAGGTTTCTGTCGTTCGATTAAAATAGGAATGAAGGAAGATCAAATGTTAACTGTGTGGGAGGGCGCACAACACACCGACAGCGGGTTGTACAGGATGGGCAGCTACGGGGTCCATGCACGAACCCTGGTCTCTTCGATGCTGTAAGCGTGTGCGCAATATTGTTCCCCTTGGCATTTTCCAAAGCTCTAAATGCTTAAATGAGAAGACTGTCTCCCTGCTTCTTTATGGTGGTGGTATTTGAGACATTTGTGGTTCAGTGTAGTACTTCTGATAACCTTTCAGGTGCGCCACTGCGCGGTATCGAACACAGTCTTCATTTTATCACAAATTATGCAGGGTTGAGCTTCTGATAGTAATTATCATTGAGCATTTTGGTTTTACTGCAGTAATGTTGTTCTCGTTTTAGGTCTGTTTTTTTAACGTCGGTGGCTCAATGAACTCAAGTTGGTACGAAGTTTTGCGGCGCAGGCAGATCATCGCATTCGGTGACTTGGCCAGTGTAGAAGCTTGGTTAAGATACTGTCTTTTTGCACTACTGTGAAGTATCAGGTTCTCCGGAAAGTTCATGCCGATTTTTAAAGGAGAGAAAAAGTTCAATATATATATAAGCCAATACATTTTTAATCAACCAAATATGAACCATTTTTTTGCACAAAGAGTTTCAATCTTTCTTTTGATTAGAAAATACTCTCATCGCAGAATTGAGGTGGTTTCATGCCAAAGAATTCATCAGGGTATCTTTTTCGGTCATCCAAGAAATTGAAACTTTTACCATCAAGCCTATTCTGCTAAGATCGAAACAAATGATCATCCGAAGGAGCAATATCTGGTGAATATGGAAGGTGGGATTACACATCCCAGCCAAGCTGCAGCAAGTTTTGACAGATTTCAAAAGAAACGTGTGGTCTGCCATTAGCCTGATGGATCAGCCAAACACTCATCACTGTAAACTCGTAATTTCTTTGGCTGCTTGTGATGGATTTTTCCTCTATGGAAATAGAAAAACAACAGGTGTGCTCTAAATGTAGGTGTAGTCAAATTTTACTTTCCAAACTCAATCATCTTAATAAGATGCATTTTATTCTGAAATATTGTTTATTTAACGTACTAAAAATGTCCTCGAACAGCTCTGACACCCTATGTAATTTCATTTGACATTGTTTTTTGTACTGGACGTTTCTTGCAGTACAAAATGCTTTTTACAGATATAAGTTTTCATTTTTTAATTGAAATATACAGGGTGTCTCAAAAAAATGTAAATGTAACGCACCCTTGGTGTGCGTTATCAGCGTTGTCTGGACAATAATGGTCATCAATTTGAACATTTACGAACATGATTCTTTAATCACATTTGTCTTCTGTATTCGAAGCTATTCTATTTCACTGTATGTTCATAAATAAAGGATCTTGTCATTCGAAGTGTGAGTACATTTTTTTGAGACACCCTGTAGACACCGTGTGAAATTTCATCCTAATAAGATGGTCACTTTAGCTGTGTCTGTACTGCATATGAATGCTTAACTCTGTACTTGATAAGTTGCACGTTACTCTCTTACATTCAAGCTTTATTTGTCGTAATTTAAAATTTAAGGATTTAAGATATACTGGCAAACGTCAATGAAAATTAAAAGAATGACCGGGCAGTACTGAAAATAATAAACTGTTCTGAAAAGTACTGCGAGTTGTGAATAATACAAATAATGAGTGAAAATAACGAGGTTCGAGTGTATTTCAACTTCTTCTCAAGCCCTCGGCATGATTTGCTTTTTTGCAGGTCCACAAAAACTCCCCAACATCACCGGTGCGACAGCGGCAGCATGTTCACCTTTATCTCTTTGTCCAGCGTAGTAGATATTTTTTAACAGGCGCCTGTCTCTGCCAATGTCACCGTAACGTAAATGATATCGTGAGGCTTCCAGTAACTCGAACACAAAGGCTGCATCGTTTCTATGCTGTTGCCTTGAGCTTTCTGGGTGCCTTTTTTTATACCCAAGGAGAAAAGCTGTTTAGCTCCCGTGACCGAACGCGCATAGCGTACCTGTGTCGGATGTGTGCTGACAGGAGTTACAGAATACGTTGTATGTGAATCGATCGTCCACGTATTTTGACTGAAGTCAGTTTCCACTAGGCTGGAATTTTTCTTCTTGCGTGAACTTTATTCAGCAGCCGTACGGTGCATCTAATACAGTATTTAAATTTGAAGTTTATTCTTTACAGGCTTTGATTTTAAACACAGTTGTCACCATAACGCTTAGAGAGTCAATCATTTATATTTATTTTTATCAAGTTGGGCGTATTGAGTAAAGTTTACCTCTCCCTTCTAACCTTGTATTGGATATTGAATTTCCCCTTTGAAACACATCCTCACAGCGTCAGTCCTTGCATACCTTGTCAAGCTCTTGATCGTACTTAGGCGCCATCTTATTATTCATTGTCGACCCTCTATGCGTTCATATGGAAGCCTATGACCAAATTCTCATGCATGCGAATCAAACTAAATTTAGTACAGTTCTGTCGTGGTACTACTTCATACAGAAGAGAACAATAATTGGACTAAATGCAAAAGCTATCTCTTGGCGACGAGCTCTTGTGTGAAGCACCAGCTCAGCTCAAGTCTACACAGTGCAAGACTTTCTCTCCTTCGCGTTAGCAGAGTGTCCAAATATTTGTTTACCTCCAGGAAGTGGAATTTTTCTAAATTCTCAATCGAATTGAGCAAACAATTGCTTCGCTTGGCTACTCGAAGAGAGCGAATTTATTTAGCGGTTTGACAGGAAATTGACGTGCTCCTGTAATTATCTATGTTGATTTTTTTCAGCTTTGAAAATTTGGCGAATTATCTCGCTGGATTTAGAAGTAAAATAGTGAGTTTCTCATGCGTGTGTTGCACAATTTCCAATTGTGTTGGTTTCCCGTTCATTTGCTGAAAAGTTTGAGTTGGAAAATATTGTCAGAATGAAACTAAAATAATCCATCACCAGTTACTTCTTCCGATGAGCCTGACGAAGTGAACTTTTATTTGTTTCGTGAAGCATTTGTATTTTCCTAAGAAAAATATTATTAAAAATTTATAAATAGAAATGACAAGGTTCTAATATTTATTAGAATCTTGTCACCAATTTGTACTATTGATCTCATAACTTACGCAATAAAATGCCTTATTTTGCATAGTTTATTTGGTCCTTACGTATTATCGGGAGGACCTTTGATTTTTACTTTTTCTTTTTTTTCACAGGGTTTGTTGGTTAGGTTAGGTTAGGTTAGGTTAGGTTACGTTATTTTATTGTTTTAACCGTTTCAATAAATAATTTACTTTAATTTTTGAGTCGTTTTTTTAAAGGTCCTCCCGATAATACGTAAGCACCGTTTATTTTTCTGTGTGTGCGTTGTCCTTTCACCTACTGCACATTCATGCAGTTCTTGAAAGTACTAGTCAGAAATGAAAAGTACCAATTCCAGAAGACTTTGCTAGAAATGTCTCAATGAATTGAAAGTTTTATATCGCCGTTAAATTTAATTTTCATTGGTTTTAAACTCGTACATGCATTTCGAAATACATACTACATTACTTACGTTTATTATAGAAAATACTTTCAATCGTAGCTGTTGCTACTCTTCAGCTGTAACGTGAGCTGATTTTTTCGTCATCATCTGCGGAGGGTATATTGTCCGTCCTAGTTATGTGAGAGACAGATCGATTCTTGAACAATCGTAACACGAACACTATGCGGAATATATAATTGCCTAACACACTGACAAGCGTGAAACATTGGCGTGTCTTAAGAGTGCTTAAAAATATCTGATGGTACGAGTTAGAACTTGACACGTTGCCTCCGATTGTCTGACCGGTGTAAATCTTCACTTTGTACGCATAGTCACTAGAAGGATCTGAAAAAATTACAGAACCTAACCTAAGTGGTCCACATACGTACCACTTCGGAGTCAACGTGTTAAAGGAGTTGCCGCTCCATTGAATTTTAATGCTAGTCTGCAGACGCAAGTGCGGGTGCACCACACCATCACGACAGAGCTTGCGCAGGCGCCGAGGAAGATCTGGTAAAGCTATCAGAGTGGCGCCCCGTGTATGCATTTGTCTTTCTATACTTCTTTCTCCTCCTTTTGTCTTGTTTTTCTGTCGTGTGTTCACCAGAGTTTTGATTGTTTGTGCAGACTCGAACTAGTTTCTCGGCTCCCTAATAAAGCTATTCTACATGTCAGATACGGGAGAACGTGATGTATTGCATCAATGTTCTATTAGACTGATTTTCCTTTTTTGGTTTTGGACAAAAGCGATCTAAGAAGATGAGTCATGCAGAATCTTGAATACTTTGGCAGACTTTACTCTAAATTAATAAAGTCGTATCCAGTCCCACTTACAAATAAAGAAATATGTATACAATTGAGTAAACTAGAAACGAATTGGGTTTGTATCCCTTATAGTAATACGAGACAAAGATCTTGCGCTTTCCATTACTCACTACTAGATGCACGTGAATTGTGTGGTAGCTCTAGCTGTGCAGCCTTACTTAGACAGTTCATTAGTGTTGATTTACTGATGTTGTACTTGCAGTGAAAATAATACTTAGAATAGGACAGTAGACCCTGAAAGTTAGATCAGGTATTTGTTTTTGGAGCATTGTCAAGAAAGTTCAGAAAGGAAATGTACATAAAAAAATAGAAATCCTCATACATTAGATACAAGTAAGTTAACACCTCGCTTAAACATTTTATGATAAAACCCCGTTATACATATTTTTGAGCTCATACTAAAACAAATGAACTTTTCTGCACCAAATGGTGGTTGCTGCTTGGTAGTTTGGTAACTGCTATGCGATGTTGATGCTTAGCTTAGCTCTCAATTTAGTCATTTATTGCTAGTCTCATTTAAGCCTACTTTGTTTCACTAATCTTGTTCGCTGTTCTTTATCGTATTTCGTCATTTAGGGTTACTTGATAATAACCCTGTTTTTGAGTACAAAACATCCTTTCCATCAGTATGCTACATACTTAAAAACATCGATTTCCTCTTTCATGTGATGAGTAATGTACTTTTTTAGCTTCATTGATTTTGTTTGATTCATTTTTAAGAGTGAAGTGACTTGCTTCTTGTTGTAATCGTCTTGCCGCCATTACTGCTCTTCATTTTAGGAATGCAATTCTCGTTCATTCGCTATCCTTATCCTACACAACGGAGACTTTTCTTTCTCTATTTCTCCCCACGGCAAGAGTGATTTAAAACTTCCACGTTGCGACGTATTTAGCCGTTCACAACAGTGATGCGTGCTCTGCGTGCGCTCTATAAACTTTGTATTTTACTGACGTTTAGAACTTATTATTGCAATTCACTAAATGTATTATCATTCTGCCATTAGTCAGTGTTCTGATACTACACCCTAGTTATCCTATGCTTCTCTGAAACTTCGGACGATATTTTCTAAGCTACTGAATATTTTACCAATGCTATGCTAAATGTTTACGTATTTTCTGTCAAGGTTAGCTGTCTAGTACTAGATTTACAGTGTGGTTATGCTTCTATTGTTTGACCATCTTTGGTGCCGTCAAGGAAAAAGAAATGTTTTCAGCATTGCAGTAAACCTTATTTGTTCAGAATGTCTTGTTCAATTCTTACATTTTTATCTCCTTCAGATTGGCTGTGTCCTACAGTGGATCTGACTGGTTGAAGATTAGCTACCTTCTTAAAGGAACCAAGATAAACACATCGTTTGCTCTCACCGGATCAGGAAGCCTTTAATGCATTCATTTTGTATGACCTGTCTATGCAACTAAAACGCAACTGGCAGGTTTAATACACTATCATACTTTATTGAATAGTGAACTTGTCATGGTTGACATGGTTTTTTATTTCCATTCGAATTTTGTTGCATTGTTGGACATTTTGTCATTAATAAAGTTTTTGCGCTCGGTGTAAATGAGAATTTATTTGAATGTAACTCATGAAATTTTATTTTTGCCTACAGATTCTTTTAATATCCACAAATAATTCCATTCATGGTTCGAAGTATTCTTGATTACCATCGTTCTAGCAATATATATTTAGGAACTTGAGTTCTTTACTCGTTTGAGTGTTAGTGACAATATCGTGATCGAAAAATAAGACAATATTGATTAGAAATTGAAGATTCAACTCCTCTTGAAGGCCACATCTTGACGTTGGGGCAGCTCACTAATGTGATCAAAGGATGACCCGCACTCACTGAACAGTTCAGGGAAGTGCAACACGGAACATACGATGGCGGCTGCTGCAAGACTGTCTCTCCTAGTGGTCCTCGGCTGTTGCTGCTTCCCGGCACTCGCTCAAGGTAAGCTGACGAAAAGTGTTCCTGGATTTTGGGAGAAATTGGTCCTTCTTATATGCTTAAAAATGAAGACGTTCTTCCAGGGGAATTTGAAATGCTCCGACGAAAGTTTGCGGAGTTGTATCTCGATGCATTTCATTTCGGAAACATTCTTTTTTGTTTCGAAGTACGTAGTCTTCGCAGGCTGATAACACTTTCTTTTTTACTTCGTCAAAGCCAGTATTGTGTTAAAAGCTAGAGGTGTCCAGGACATTCTTTTTCAGCTTGAGGATTAGAGGAAAATTACGTACAGATGTTCAAAGTTTGGTCAGCTTAGTATTGAGGTGTAGAAGAGCGGATCAACTCGTGACGAGTAAATCATTAACTCGCTAGTTATAATAAGATGGTACGAGATAGTGCTATGGGGTCTGTTCTTTTAGTTAACTCATTCGGGAGTTTCGATACGTAGTCGACTCTCATGGTAAAGTAATCAATGGAAGGTATTCGAATTACAGAAATGTTAACTTGAAATTAATAATGTGCAGACCTGTTTTATGATGGAGGAGAGAGCGGTCAAGCTAACTCTGAGAACACTGACTTGTTCTCTGTGAGCTGAAAGTCGAGTGTTTTGAGAACTTCTGAGTGTCAATTTTGCAAAAGAGTTGTGCAAGTCTGATCTTTCTTATTTTCAGCATCGTCCCATGTGCACATACAAGTATATTGTGAACTGAAGTAGAATATTATGAACTGTTGTATATCTGACTGGAAACGTTCGATACAACGCAGGTATTGTCACCAATTATGTGTGATGTTTTGAAGTAAAAATATTCATTTCTCTCAAAAGTATTTGCATTTAAAATATGCTGATGGTTTGTTGATTTTAACCAGCAAGAATTGCAAGTTACTTCACTGATGGCCGTTGTAAGAAATTATTGTGCCGGTGAGTTATTAATTTAATTGAATGTACAATCCGTTCTGAACTACCCTTTATATTTTAGTTTTACCGAATCTGTTTAACATTTGTTTCCACGTATAGCTCGTTGTGAGCGGTTTTCCTACTAGCTCTGAGGCATTAAAATATTTTAAACTAGTTTTTAATCCAAGACATTTATGGTAAGAAAATTTATAAAACGACAATTTTGCACTGTCGTTGTGCATCAGGCAGTCTTGAATCGTTGTTAGCCTTGCTGCATTCTCTGCGTTGTCATGTGCAGCTAAATGAGGAGGAATTGTATGTTTTTGTGATAAATTTTGGACGTTGTACGTTCTTTGCAATTAGGGAAGCGTGCTTAAAATTCTTGGGCGGTTAGTTTGAAGATTTTATTTAGCGTAGAAGTAAAACTGTTTTTACTAGTAAAATCCAAATTGTACCTCAGAAACATCTTTTAGCATTTTGAACTCATTGAATGCGTGAATATATTATAACGTTGGTTGTATCTTTATATTATTAACGTTTTTAACAATTAATATATTCAATCTGTGGATTACATCTTACCTGCAGTTCTGTTTGCTTTTTATATACGCGTAATGACGTATGCGCGTCGTGGCGTATGCGCGTCGTGGCGTATGCGCGTAATGACGTATATGCGTCGTGATGCAAGCGAGTTATTGCATCAGTTCATCCTAGAAGTTCTGTCCGAATTTTCACTCATGAGGCACCCACTTTCCAAGATTAGGAACTTTTCCAAGCTTTTAAAGATGACGATGAACAGTTGTATGATTTGAACTGAGAACCACTGCCAATTCTTCAACTGATAAAGCAGGATTTTCTTCAAGGGCTGCTTCAAGCAGCTTATCATCAAACTCAACTGGACGACATCTTCAAGGATGAAATCTCCAACTCTGAATTTCGCAAACCCTCTTCTGCAAGTTCTTTCATTCACACACGTCTCTCCACAAACTGATTGACTGTTTCTAGCCGCTTTGGCTGCTGAGTTTCCTTTCTTGAACTCATAAAGCATTTTGTGCCTCAAATGATTCTTGGGTACTTCCATGATGTTAGCAGGGTTTTAATCAAACAAAATTTAATTTTATTGTTCTTTAAAATAAAATTTGATCAGTTTAAATGCGTCTAAACATAAAAACAATATTCATTTCTATTAGACATTATAAATTACTCTTTAAATTTCGTTCAATTTAAAATAAGGTACAATTCGGACAGAACTTATGGGATGACCTGATATCATACTACCTGATGACCCGTCTGCTTCTTGATGCAACCTAGACACACAGACGCAGGGGGTTCTGGCCACAACGATTTGTCTGATGAATTTTGTGAGGTCATTTGTAGAAAAAAATTAGCTTCTGAAATTCAAAAACAGAAAAATACATATAGGTTGACAAAAAAGGCATGGTATATTCAGACGATTAGCCAATAACATAGATTTTTGAGATGTAATTGATTAAATGGATGATATCTAGATATATTGCGGTAATTCAGTTTTGATCACGACCCTTTTATGTACCACGTTTTTTTCGTTGTCTAATGCTCAACACTTGTTGACATTGCCTGTTTTTTGCGGCGTGAGAGCTGGTTCATGAAGTGTCTTTTTAAATGAACCCCATCAGAAATGTTGAAGTTTAAAAACACGTCAGGGTTGCATTACTGCTGATTACATCTTTAAGATATCCACTGGTTTAAAGTAAAAGGAGAAAAAAAACCTGCAGCTAATTTTGAAGAGAAGAAAATCTCTTATTGCAGGTATCCAATACTTTTGGTCACCAAAGTTTACATTTCACTTGGGTGTGTAGCTTCTAATAATTTGTACCTCAAATTAATCACACGTTATCAGCTTGCTTCACCGTCTGGTATTGATATTTTCCAATCCTCTAATGGTTGATTGAATGTATTTATCATGTATGATTCTCAGCGCTAATTTTACTGTCCCAAGAATTTTGAGAAGGCAGTAGTGCATCAGCTCGTGCTGAACACAACCGTCTTTTATAGATGGTACCGTAACTTTCGGTCAGCGTCAATAAATAAATGTTTAACATGAACGAAATGTTTGGAGCCTTGATCGGATCTGAGTTGATATTGTGGAAGAATAAATTATTGATTTCACGATGCCCCACACAACCTGCACTCCCAGGCAGTCGGATGCTGCGCCGGGCACCCGCCGTTACCTCCGTGTCTTGCTGCGCCCGCCTGAACTTGACCTTGACATCTGCTGTTGCTGCAGGTGCTGCTGCTGCTGTTGCTGCAGCTGTTGGTGCTGTTGTTGTTGTTGTTGTTGTTGTTGCTGCTGCTGCTGCTGCTGCTGCTGTTGTTGCTGCTGCTGCTGTGGCTGCTGCGGCTGTTGCCGTTTTTATTACAAAGGCTACTTGCCAATGGCTATGTTCGTCAAGTGATTACAAGGATACATTGTTATCTCCACTAAAATTCAACTAACTGCTGACACAATACATGTTCACCTCTTTGGTCTCCCTTGTAATACCAGCAGTGGGGGCAAGCGGTGCCTCGCTACAGTTACTGTAACTTCATAAATAACTCAATGCAAATACTGGACACAGATGGGCTAAAACTTAAGCCACACGAATACTTGGAAGTATATTAAAATGTTAAGTTTTTCGTATAAATGAATACGTTTAGGAAATAAGAATGATATATTTTTGTCGTGCAAATAATGGAATTTCCGATTGCAAATTTTTGTCCCATAATCATAAAACTGACAATTTCTGGTTTCTAACGAATAGAAGTGAAATTGTAGCGCAACTTTTAGAGTAACTCGAAATGAAATGAATGCAGAACAGAGAGTTGCGTCTGATACTTGTGTTATTTTCAGGTTCTTGGGTTCATGTGCAGTTTTAGGAGGAACTTCTGACGCGTGTGGAGAAATTCACGAAGATAGGTCAGGTAGTGTAAGCTTCCCAGTGAAGATTACCTTGGCATTAATTTGTGGTGACATCTGCGTTTGCATTATGCTAACTTTCAAATCAACGCAATAAATCTGGATTATATCCTAGTGTTTTTGTACTTCTTGTAAGATAAGCATCCTAAATTAAAGCTGTGTTTTCAGAATTTTAACATTTTCTTGTCATTTAATAGTTTTTCAGTTACTGATTATCTATTTTGATGACTGTCAAAATGAGGTTAAGACTTTATAGATGTAGCATAGCCTGAATACTGTGAGGTTGTTCTAGCACGAGTGTTTCACTTCCGTGTTGATCATGTTTTTACCTGCATATCAAAGAGACATTTTAGTCTCTTTGATATCCTATAAATAAAAGGTCTTTGAGCAGCTGTTGACGACTTCTACTGGATTTAAAATAATTGCATTTGTATGCCTTTCGGTTTCGAATTCATCGATAATTGATTTTGTACCCAAAATCCGGGCATCTTTCCGGCATCATGAGTGAAAGTTTTGGCTGTGTAGCGTCGCGGAAGATGTTTTGTTCCTAACTTCCTTCATATGTTCAGGTCCATGAGGAAACAGAACTTTAAACGTTGCACTTTTCCGCCGTGTTTACATTGATGAAGAAAAGCAAGGGAATATTTAAAGAAAGTTAAATGACGCACCCCGATTGTATCATCTCAGTCGCAGACGCAAAAAAAAAATCCAGACAACGCTTCTTTCTTGCTGAAAATGAGTTTATTGGATCTGCCGTGATCTTAGCAGCTGGAATCGTCCAATTTCCAGAAGAAATTGTATTTTTAACTGTTCACTCTTTGTGTAGTTTGGTCCGATACTTATCTCAATTAAATACCTGAAAAAACTTTTTTCTTTACTAGCTGTGTTAATCTAATTCTGTATTATTTAATCATTGATAAACTGCTGAATTATCTTGGCATCACGATCCTGAACTAGATTCCATTATTTAAACATGGAATTAAGATATTTGGTTTGAGAGCACATAAAATTTAATATGGAAATAATATAAACCCAGCAACCACAATCACGATACAACAGTGGACCGTCGTTTAATAAAACCTAATGCTGTGACTAGGCACGATTTTCTTTTTACTCTTGCTGTTAGTGACCACAATTCATTTTATTGAGGCAATCAGAAAGCTCAAGGTTAGTTACTCTTACTTTTCGTTCTCTTGAACTTGGCTTGTGACCTTCATGTCCAGGTCTTATTCAAAATATCTCTGTGATGAGACCAGCGCATTCTTCAGATCCATAGAGAGTTGCTTCTGCTTCCTTAACAGGCTTACAAAGGTCAGCCTATCCCAATAAAAACGCGCGTATGAATATTTTTATATTACTTTTCTCCACAGTGTCAACCAGATATATACGTACTATTAGTTAAGAACCAACGTCTCCATCCGTCTGGGTTACTTCTCAATTGCTTGCCAGTTATTGATGCCGTTTGCATGCGGTAATTTTTACAAGACAATGTTACGATGTTGGAGCAAAAAGTGGAAATGTCCTAGAAACAGCTCGACATTCAAGAGGCGGTGTGATGGACGCTTGTATGCGTTTCTAACTACCTCCGAATACTTAGGAGAAATGTTTGATGTTTAGCTCTGTTGAATGGCAAGTATTGCACGTGGCTGCAACCAGGGACATCAATATTTTTTAAGCTCAACGCGATGAGAACGGGTGATGCCGTAGATGATACTTTCGAGCGTTTAATGTTAGCGGCTCTAGCACAAATGTTTTACGAATGTTCTCACACCAATTATTGGTTTTGAGGTCCTACGAGGAAGGATTTTTCACGATTCTAGCATTAACATGAATAATCTGTTTTCATAATCTGACACAAATGCTCTGTGTCGCTGTTCTGGAATATTGTTCAACCCAGAACAATTACCGTGTTTGGTGCAAATGTGAACACTATTTCAAGCAGTGATATTAAACTAGGGTTAGGAATTTCTTATCTTGGTCTATTGTCGACTCACTGCAACACACATCGTGGAAGTATTATTTTACACAAGCATCCCTGAAATAAAAGCCAGTAGAATGAAAATTCCTTAGTTTATTGTATGAACGTGTTCTCTGATGAACACTTGCGTAGAATATTACCTTAATTAATTTTTGCAGCTGGGGTTATCTACGCACGTTCAAGAAACAAATATAACTGTTTGATCCTTAGAATAAGTTATTTTCTAAATTTTCATCGGTGTTTGTATAAATATGATGCCCCTTTTTCACACTTTGCATCTAATATTTATGTTGACCCATTTTTCCCCACTTGGACTAGCGTTGATTTCTTCAATACTTATTACTGATACAATTCTGTTTGAATATCTCTGTGCCGTTTGATAGGATTCCTCATTCAGAGCATCAGATATTTGTTGCAATTAAATAATGATGAGAAATGAAGACAGTAAAATAGTTAATCTTATCTGCAACTAGCATACTTTATGCTACTTAGTACAACTTCTTACATCATCGCGATGAGGGTGATGCTGGAAACAAACTTAACCCTTCAGCGACCAAGTGGACTATTCGGTCGCCTTTCACGGTCTTTGGGAGAATTGTTCTAATAATTAAACAGTGAGCAATATGAGGTTGCTACTAGGTTTGAACGCTTCGGCATGTTACAGCGTCGTTCTTTTGGCTGCCTGGCTCTCAGCATGCTTCATTGCATCAGTGTACAGACGGTCTTTGTGAGCTTAAATGTAGAAACTAGAAAAACAAATTGGTCGCTAAAGGGTTAAAAATCTGAATTCACCATGTCGTGTATCAGTCACAGGTGCTCATTTGTAAACCAATTGAAGCATATCATCTCTCTGATGTTCACATGCGCTTAACTAGGGTCTTTTTATAAAAGTTTACCATACTGCAAATGACATTCGTGCGTAGATTTTTGAATCCATAAATTAACACGTTGCCTCCGATTGCCTGACTGGTGTAAATCTTCACTTTGTACGCACAGTCACTAGAAGGATCTGAAAAAATTACAGAACCTAACCTAAGTGGTACACATACGTACCACTTCGGGTCAGCGTGTTGAACCGTGGTGCGATGTTATTTCTGTTATTGCTAAGAGTGCAGTTTTTAACTTTCCATTACATATTTTTGAATCTATAAAATCATTTATCGACTGATAGGGTCTCTATTGACTGGCTTTTCTTATTTTCCTTTCATCGCATACCGTAGCAATTTTCTGCGCGTTATTTTTTGACCTGCCCATTTGACAAGCCAAAACGGGCTCGGGTTCTTGGCTGGGTGTGGTCCTTTCGTATTTTTTTATGGGACTAAAGTCTGTTAGATTCACCTGATAGAGCATGCGATCAGGTTCATGTACGTTGTTGAATTTCCCCCTGACTAACTCCAGTTGTACCAATTTTAGTGTCATTTTCGTTACCTATTTTCGATTTTAATTTGTCTCTACTTCAAACTGCTTTCATCTCCTAAACCTTGAGAGGTTTGATAGTCTGTATTAACGACCTTCGTGGGTACAGCTCGCTCCTATTAGTCGGACTCAGGCCGTGCTTCATCAACAAACATGGCTGCATGCAGTGATATTCATTGTTCCAGACCATAAAACCAAGCACTGATGAACACCATCGAACTCGGTTCAGAATTTACATTTCAACATTTTTTCTCTATTAATTATACATAAGGTTTTAGTCTCGAAATATTTTTCTTCAAAGGGCTAAAAAAATTATCTAGTGTTGTTGCTTGGAGGTTTGACTCTCTTTACTTCTAAATATTTCAAAAAGCTGTTTCAATTTTGAAAAGGAAATTGCTTTTGCAATGCAAATACAGCGATTGTAGTGGAGTCAACTCGTAGACAATTGCACCTAAACTTGGTTAATTAATACTGAAAATCACTTCTGTGTTCGAGTTCTTCCTAAATACCAGTTAGTGCTCTTTTATTGCACTGGCTTTAGCCTTCTCGCTCCATCTATTTCCATCGGCTTTTACGACCAGCAGAAAATACAGCATCTGTATCATTTATTAATAGTCATAAAGACGGCCCACTTGACTGCCTCCACACCGTCATCGACTAGAGTGCATGACACAACAGATGTGTAGCAAGTTGTTCAGTTCGTATGATGGCCCTGCCCTGTTTGGCCTAGGCACAAGTGTCCGGCCCAAACACGCCCGCTACCGAATGTTCGCCCTCGCCAAGATGTATTGCGCTATTATGCGAGGTCTCCCTGTACTAATCTAGCCGTGCCTCTGGCTTTGTCTTAACGTAGAGGTCATTTTTTAGCTTCAAGGGCCGTGATGCCTTCATTTGGCGCCCAATTAAAGCAGTAGACCGACACGAAGAGGCCGTTTGGAGACTCAGCGCGCGATGTTGCAAGTGCATTTTGTAGGTTCAAAAATAGCACTTTTAAGCACTTCTGATGCTCCTTGTATAGCGAATTGGGCGAGAGAGTGAAGCTCCAGTGTTGTCGTCTGTAATTTATACCTAAAATAAAGGAGTGTAAATTAGTTCATGAGGAAGTCAGAATTTCCCCCACTATCTAACGGGGTGTGAAAAAATTTGGAATCGTAGGATAAGATTTGTTCATTTGGAAGTTATTGTACACATGCAAATATTTATACGATGAATTTTATTGGCTTTTTTTAAGTATCCACGCAGCGGAACGCTCCTTGCTGTTCATTTTGCAACTGAGCGATGCAAAGTCAGCGCACAAACCCACCCTCCTTTGTTGAAACTGCTGTTGGGAATGATTTATGATATTCTACTGGTTAGGCTCTTCCTTTTAGGCGCAATGCATAAATGTCTGGATGAAAAACATTTAAAGCATCATATGTATGAAGTCCAAATTCCTAATAATTTAAAATTAAATATTTTCTAGTAACTCTTGCAAGCTATACTAAAGGGAATTTTTCAGCCGATGTTGAAAGATTTAACCCTGATGAGGGCACGTGGAGTGTTCTCAATCCTTCAGTTTTGCCCAGTATTCTGAAAGCCTTTGTCTTTGTAGGCACGCTTTAGAACTTCTGGTACGCCAGAGCTACCATCAATTACTTTAAAAGAATCTGTAACATTTGTTACATCAGCCTGTTGGAAGTTTAATTTTCTAGGTAAGTCAGTCGTACGTTTCCTGTTTCTCCATGCCTTTTTCTTAAAAAGTGAAGAGGTGTTTCGTATGGTTCAGCAGATCTCAAGCACTAGTCCATTTCACATTATTTGTATGTTTTTTTCTAGTTTGTGTCGTTCAGCCGCCTATCAGCGTTAATGGACCCCGTCAATAGCAGCGAATGTAAAAGTGTATAATTAAAAACGGTCTAAATTTCTGAGATGGTGACACGAAATCAAAACCACAATAAAGATTTGAAATTATATTGTTAAAATTTCTCCAAAGCCGAAAGGATTTATAATAGCTTATTTGAGAGAGGAAAGTTAACTTCGTGGGGAAACCTGCAAAAGATAGCCTGCAAAATTCCATGTATGAGAATGTGCTAAGTTTTGCTTGTAGTCCCGAACTCTGCGCAGTAATTTTCTAGCAAATTTATGGCTACAGACTTAATATGTAGGGCTAACTTATAGCTGCCGACCTAACCTTTCGGGCCAACTTATAGCTGCCGACCTAACCTTTCGGGCCAACTTATAGCTGCCGACCTAATCTTTTAGGCTAACTTATAGCTGCCGACCAAATATTTACTGCTCACTTGAGGCTGCTGATTTAGTATTCACGCTAACGTATGGATGCGATTAACTCAGCATGTAAGAAACACGAAGAAATTGACTTAGAATTGTTGAGGCGAGGTGGAGTGGAGGTATGGGGGTGTCTCGGGTTGAACGTGCAGTGAACCTCCCCTTTCCCACTGGCAGTCCCCGCCATGAGTTGGAATCACAACCCCAGGCCGTGGTAGGGGAGAATGTACGGAAGGAAGGCACCCGGAAACGCGTGGACCAGACGCCGATGCGCTTCTGTGATTGCACTGTGCTGAGAGGGAGAACTCCGGCCGCATGTAGCATAGGACATGCGCAGAGCCGTTTCGAATTTTTCCGTTTATGGGATTTTTCCGTTTATGGGGATTTTGCCGTTTATGGGATTTTGCCGTTTATGGGATTTTGCCGTTTATGGGATTTTGCCGTTTATGGGATTTTGCCGTTTATGGG
>VCRD01000651.1:104239-123038 GCA_006783055.1 Trinorchestia longiramus | reverse complement strand
TTTCAGGGTACCTGACCGTGCCTCGAATATTTCAGGGTACCTGACCGTGCCTCGAATATTTCAGGGTACCTGACCGTGCCTCGAATATTTCAGGGTACCTGACCGTGCCTCGAATATTTCAGGGTACCTGACCGTGCCTGGAATATACGGTTTATTTGACAGTGCGTCGAATATTCAGTGTATTTGGACCTCGAATAATTGGTGTATCTGTCAGAATCTCGAGCCCTGCGACAATACTGAAAGAATGTTAATTCCAAGTTTACTGTGTCGAAAACCACATTAAAAATGATGTACAAAGAAATTACTTTAACAATCTAACAAGGTAGGAGAGATCATGCTAGCTTTCACGAACATTTTTATGTTTTTAAATATCACTTGATAAAAAATAAGGCCATGGTGCTGTTCATTGTCGTTTGAGTAAAATAACAGTAACACGTATACAACCTTTTCCTGGTGCTTGTGCGAGTAAATTATGTCCTTGCATGTCGTGTATTGTATACTCATGACATTTTTGTGATTTCACTTGCACACGAATCAAGCTAAACTGAGCACTGACCAACTCAACAGCTCACCTTGAGGCTATGATAAGAATTTAAGGTTTTTAGACACATGTTGTGGGTTACATTCCTCTTGATTCCGAACCCTTCCCTTGGCATTATGTATACTACAGAGTAGCCTTTATTCGTTCGTTCCATTCATGTCCTACTCACAAACCCTAAAAAATTTTACTGAGATACCGTGATTGCTATGGACGAACAAATTCTGTGATAGTCCTGAAATTAAGATCTGTGTTTTGTCGCACTCGTTAACTTTTTTGTAAGTTGCCTTAGCTAATGCAGCTCTTTAAGCATTTTCCGGCAAATAAAGCTTTAGGCCTTGGAGTGATCTCAAATCCATCAAATTCTCCGAGTTTCCGTGCCGTTCACTTGTAAGACATACCTTTCTTACGTTCCGTGTGTGAATGCGCATAAATTTTTGTAAGATTTGTACTCGTACTGCTGTCGTAGCACTTCCGCGTGTGTGTATAGTGGCGCGCTTAATTACGCGGTCTGATTGCACTTCACAAGGCTCCTGCGTCCTGAATGAATGCGTGTACAGAACAACTTGCTCTATTAACGCATTGCCTACGTGTTGGTACATACGTGTGCCACGAGGTGTACTATCTGAACCACAATCTTGAACAACCTTAGGCAACGTGTTAATAATTTCGTTAATTAAATGAAAATCAGCGTTCGAGAACAGTTAAGAAGTGGCTTAAAATCTCTCCAAATGTTTACACGGCGTACGAATTGCAAGTTCGACTTGCTGCTAATTCAAAACAAATTGTGGCAACAGTCCTTAGTGGGTGGGACAGTCAACTGAAATTCAAGTTCAGTTAGTATAAGTGAACAGGGGACCCATACTCCCACCGAAAATTCTTAGATCCTTCGTGTAAATAAGTCCATCCTTTCCATGTTATTGTTTATCTACCGGGATTTTTGTACCGTGAATCTACCTTATAGATGCATGCATCTCGAAATTGCATCTCGGGATGCATCTCGAAATTGCTTATCTCTGTGTTGAGTTTTGTTCTAATTTACGCGAGTTTATTATTATAAAGTGAATCAAATATTTCCTGATCGCTTAACATGTTGACTCCGAAGTGGTACGTATGTGTATCACTGAGGTTAGGTTCTGTAATTTTTTCAGATCCTTCTAGTGACTATGCGTACAAAGTGAAGATTTACACCAGTCAGGCAATCGGAGGCAACGTGTTCAGTGCCTGGGCAGGGTGTTGTGGAACGCGAAAGTGGTGATCAGTATAGAGAGAGCTACCGCGAGTCATAAAGCTCCTTTGTTTCATCGTAGTCTCCATTGTTAGTGACTAGCATCGAAAATCTTCATTTGTAGTAGAGTGTATCCGCCTTCCCTATCATAGGAGTATCTGATCTGAAAAATAATTCGTACTGCACGAACACAAAATTGGCTTATAAATACTGAAGACTGCGTAGTAGCAGTATTTTGCGACAACGAGAACGGGTTCAAATTTTGGCTTTTAGAATACATTAAATGGATCGTACTATCTGCGTTGTCTGAATGCTCCTAGCAAGGCAATCACTAAATTAGATTGGCTAATGATTCTCGAGTCTGAGGCTAATTTTACGTGTTTATTTCCTTCTGAGGAGCTTTTAAATGAAATTTAGCTGCTAAAATAATGATGCACGTATTTAATAAGATAATTTTAAGAATTATTCGTCTCGTTCAAGGATACTTCAGCAGCGAGTTTCCTAGGCACGACATGTCGATTCCATAGTAATGTTTAATGAAGCTCTTATTAATAGACTTCCTGTTGAGCTCTCAAAAGTCGCTAACTTTAACGCTTTTTAATTTCTCGAATACATGGCTTAGTCTATGATAATTTTGCTAGCTGCCGTCACACCTGTCAATTGACAAAATATGACACCCATAAGAAGATATCTGGATAGCCATAATAATGTTACATGGAAGATATGCAGATAGCAATAATAATATTACATGATCGGTCGTTAAACTTGTATATTTACCGCTGCCCTTCTCGCGTTTAATTATTTGAGCAAGACAGAGTGAGCTTTGTTCTGCACTGTGCGTTGCTCAAACATGCGTGAGCTCCGTATTACTGCATCGGTCGTATGCGGGTAGCTGTGCCTCAGATGTAGTTTTAGCTCCGTAAATTTGTACAACGTTCTATTGTTTTAGAGAAAGTTGAATACAAGGCAAGAAATATGTACTTACGTAGGTATGCGTTTTGACCGTAGGAAATTCATTCCGTTTAAGAAAGTTGGTGTAATTCCGAGTTTCTTACTTTCGAGGCAGAGTAATAGCTAGTGAAGAAATTGAAACGAAATAATTACAAATGTGTTTCTAACGCAGTGAGAAAAAGTAATCTTATCTTCTATACCAATTCAGTGTACATTTTAAAAGAACAAAGAATCTAAAGAGATATTTTTGGGAAAGTAAGTCGCGTTTAATGTTTTATTTAGAACATATTATTTTACTTTTTTAGAAATTTCATTGTCAGCATGCCGAATCGGTATTGATATTCAAAGTTTTTTGCTTTCATGTCCTTCAAAATGTTTTCAGCCTTTAAAAACGAAAACTTAGAAGAAGGGAAGGGAGAAATGAAGGGAATGTCCTACGGCATTGTTTTTTCATAAATAACGGCGGACGTCACATTTGTTGAGGTATAAAGTTTTGTGTACTAGGGCCGTGGTGAAAACACTTCCACTACCGTTCAACGTTTTTAAATTATAACTGACATTATTACAGTATAGTTTGCTTGTATGATTTGAATAGTACTGAAAACGCGGAGGACATTAACTAGTTCATAATAAATTTTTTCTTCAGTATTAATTGAAGTTCGTCCTGCGAAGACCAGAAGTGAAGACGTTGGCTTGCGGAACTACATTCGAGAAAGGTACAATTGCCGCAAGCACTTGAACAGTCAATCGCTGAAGAAAGCTTTCACGTGCTTCTTTGTGCTTCATGACTGTGCACTGACAAGCAAACAATTGTATGCGAGCTGGATTGTTCACTTCCCCCTATTTTCTAATGCATACTTTATGTACATAAACAGTGCCAAGTGACCCCTCACAGCGACTTAATTGCACGAAAAACACATGCACTGCTTTCACTGCGCTCGCATTCGGGACTGGAAATCATTTCACTGAGTATCCGTGTATTGCGTCAACGCTGGGAGGGTGTACTGAACTTGCTGACGGATACAGATTCCAGTATCCAATTGGTAATGCATGCTGTTAAATTTTTTACTTTACTTCCTCTTGAATAACTCTTACGCTGATTTGGCCTGAAATTATGCTATTCATGGCTAGAGTGATTAATTAAAAATACGCTAGAAATTGATGCATTTTTGTCCAAGAACAACCTCCCACGCTCACCATATGGTGATGCTGAAGATGCATCCCTAGAGCTGTACGCCCTTACTTGCGCTCGAAAGCAGAGGTAGGAAGGCTGTCCAGTTTTCTCTGGCTGGATTGTCTCTCAAGCGCGTAGCCTTCCTTTTTTCTGCTTTAGTGGCTGGTGATAAAAACGCGTGTGAATGACATTCGACATCACACTTGGATGACCTTTTCAAGAGAGCCCAGAGAACATATTTCTTGTTGTTAATTTCGCCTTGCCGTACTCGAGCCATAATTACGGTGTTGTGATTTGACTTTGGCCGAGGACAGCGGTCTGGCATGTCTAACTGTGTGAGTCGCATCGATCTTTACAGCGTGTTAGTGAATGCTATGCGTGATGAAAAGGCCATTGGGAAGGCCTAATAATCCTAACACTCGTGATGGGTCACAAATGATCAAACACCATGGAAAATGTAAGTACATATTGTTCATTTTTAGTGACTTTAAGCACCATTGCTATTTTATGGTGAAATGATGCCCATACTTTTGAACAACTCAATGAACGTGAACACATTTAAAGTACCATAATCGTCAAAGAAAATTGTAAATATACTTGCGAGATTAACTCTTCGTGAGGGGACTGAGTTAATACAGTATTTATTTTTGCTGTTATGCATTGTATGATTATTTATCGTTCATGCTTCGATGTAGCAGAACATATGTGAAAAAGACTCCGAAAATGGTACTTCAAAGTTTTTCGTATCCACTGAATAAATTTGCCTGTCTCTGCGGGCAAATTCGAAAGATAAGTAGCAACTTTTAGTTTTTGGCCATTCCGTTGTGAAAAGTTACCAATGATATCTCTGACTTCGTTGTTCGTAGCAGTTGGTCGTCCATAACCTGAACTGCTGAAGCCATGCACTACTTAGCGAGCTTGTGTGATGTTAATGATGCTTCCGTTCACATGGCGCTTCCTCACCTTCACTCGGCAAGCCAGAGTTCTGGTTGATTGCTTGGCGTGGCACATGTATAATGTACCTTTTGAAATATCAAAGACACGAAAAATGTAAATAATGAAACTAAGTGGATGATTCAAAGAATAGAGGATGCGTTGAAATCAAAGTTACATAATTTTAAATGCATATCGAATAGGTCTTTATCGAGTGTGAAATATACAAAAATGACGGAAAAGATCGTGGTATCAGACACGTTCAAAGGTGCCGCGAAGTCGAGCATCGGAGGTGCCGCGAAGTCGAGCATCGGAGGTGCCGCGGAGCCGAGCATCGGAGGTGCCGCGGAGTCGGGCACTCGGGGAACTACCCAACGTATCCACTAACCTTCGCTGTGCCCGCGTTGCTCGCTTTGCTAAATTGTCATAATTTTTTACTGGCCGAACTTGGCAGTCTGCCGGGAGTAGGTTAATTAGGTCAGGTGTAGGCGGGTGGCTCTTATTTTCTTATTGTTAGAGCGTCACGATAGAAAAATAAGTGGATGCACCCACCATATTTAAATGATAGCAACACATGGATTAATTTTTGAATTATTAGACTAAAATTATATACATACACTCAAATAATAGTAAGTTTTGGAGCTATCATTAGTTCATTGGTTTATATTTCATGGCTATGAAAATGGGAAGTATTGTAGAGCTACAGCAAAGAAAGCCTTAGAAAACGTTAACTTGATTATAATACATCAATATGAAAACTACATCAAATGAGTTTGTTTTAATGCATTTTTTTCGGCAGTCGTTACTTAAAAATTCCTAGCTCATAATTTATTTTTGCCATGACGTTGGACACCAGCTGTTCTGCTCCATATATGATCGAAATTAGATACGAGACTCGTATTGCGCATAATTATAATGGTTTGTGTTATGCAATTATGAATTGGCTTGTTCTGAGCAATCGACTTGTTTTTTCGATTGTTCAATTGACAATTTATTTGTACAACTGACAATTGACTTGTGCAAAGGGCAAATAACTTATACTGTGTAACTGACTATTAGCTGCGTTGTGCAATTGACAATTGGCTGCGTTGTGCAATTGACAATTGGCTGCGTTGTGCAATTGACAATTGGCTGCGTTGTGCAATTGACAATTGGCTGCGTTGTGCAATTGACAATTGGCTAATGTCAATTGCATTTGACAATTGGCTAATGTCAATTGCATTTGACAATTGGCTAATGTCAGTTGCATTTGACAATTGGCTAATGTCAGTTGCATTTGACAATTGGCTAATGTCAGTTGCATTTGACAATTGGCTTGTCAGTTGCATTTGACAATTGGCTTGTCAGTTGCATTTGACAATCAGCTTTTCTATTTGCGTTGAAATTGTCTTTGGTTCCTCAGCCTAACTTGATATTTTAGTTCGTTTGAATCACTTCAGAATTTTATTTCAAGTAAAGTTATGAGAGTAACACAAACTTAGGCTTCAAAAAACGATTTGCTTGTTTAAATCTCAGTCACGATTGCCCGAAAGCGCAACTAAGTTCCCGGTGAGTTGCTGACGTTATTAATAATACGAATTTCAACTGAAAATCTGCTATTGATTTGCTTATTAAATCAATGCTGCCCGAGTTTGTTATGTGAATTTTATATTAAAAGTTTATATGATACATCACGCTCGGAAGTCGGTACTTATTTTGGGCACGAAAATATTATATTTACAAGCTCGTTTGCTATAACATTGACACTTAATTTGGAAAACATTAGAAGTGAAAGAAAATTCCCGTTTGATGTTAATCGTGTGATTGAAAAACATTTTATCAGTTTATTATAAACTTCATATGGTGTAGAATTTCTTTATAAGAATTTAGACATAAAAATCAGGATAATAATTTAGCTTCTGCAACGTTTTCGAGCTTTCTAGTTTGATGAGCAGGACGCTTACCTAGATCACCACCACTGAGGCGCGGTGAACACGCAAAGCTTCTGAACTGTGCTCCGTGTTTGCAGCCTTGATTATATTTATGCTCTGGTCATTGTAACCCACAGTCTTAAAAATGAAGCGTCACCGAATATGTGTTTACTGATCTGCGTTATGGCGTAGGCCCGCTCATTATCTTGGATTTTGACACACTTAACTGCCGGGTGTGGGTGTCCGAAGTACACGTTCGGGGTCGTGCGCTCCCTCTCCGTCTGTACTTTTACTGTGGGGAGCCAGAACGTCCTTGCGAAGGTCGCTACCTTGCCGCCAGCGTCGCAGCTTCTGTATGGCCGCCTCCTGGGCAGCCTCCGTGTTTGACCCGCCTGGCGCTCCCGCTGAGCTGTTTTTGCTGCGTGCCTTGTTCTAGGTTCAACATTGCATGTTGCACAAAACATATTGCAAAAAGCATGTTGCACAAGAGGTGTTGTACATTGAATGCATCTCATTGAATGTTTCCCATTGAATGTTTCCCATTGGATGTGCAGTTGCCCGTTGGATGTGCATTGAAGTCGTGTTTGGGCATGCTGCTGCATAATGTGCAAAGTTTAATTCAGCGAATTTAATGTTGAAAATTATGAGTTGATAGAAAAGTTTTTATTCTGCGTAGGTTATTAAGGAATTATGATGCGCTTCAGAGGATATTTGGTCAGTTATAAGATATAATTTTGAATATTTCTTCTATTATGACAGAGGAAGATTTGCCGCTACTGAAACCGTAAATAGACAGTTCTTATGGGCTCCCAACTCTCTAAGGCTTCCGACTGGTTCCTTGGTATTTAAAGTCTTTTTCAAATTGATAACAAATTAATCCCTGATGAATAAGATTTTGTTGACGCTCTCCAAAGTGCATTTCAATAATGAATTCCTCCCATCGCTCACGCATCAACTCGACTATAAGAATGCATTCTTAATAATAACTTGAAAAGTTTACTACGTAACTAGTTTTTTCTCAAAAAATATGGAATGGACGAACATTAAATGCTAGTTTTGAGACCCTCGTGTTCGCTTGTAGACTAAAAACTCCCATGTGTAACTGAGCAAACTCCATCGCCTAGTCATTCTACTCTGCGGTGGTTGAACAAGGAATATAATATTAAGTCACTCTATTTCGTGCCTCTACCTTACACAGCGCGTATATCGTCCTTGCTACTAGCAGCTCGTGCTCCAGTTTACGCGTTGCATCACAGCGCGTGCTGCAAAAACATTTCCGTACCCGCTGCTCCTGGAGACGAGCCAGCGATGGAGTGGTGGCCGTTGCGCTTGGCCTGTATCTGTACAATTATAGTTCAATGTTACTTACAGGAGAATAGCATTTGGGTTCTCGACTCGCGAGCGCTCTTCGAGAAGCGATGTATACATTTAGCATGTGATATCGCTCCTATTTTAGCTGCGGTGGGTTCATTTACTCGTATAAGTTTACATATTTGCCTAGTAACTCAACTGTTTGTTTTAATTGTTCGCATGCTTAAATTCTTACTTCTTTCTACTAAGCTAAGAACTTTTGAAAGCACTGCAGACTCGAGTGGTATAACAGCACTTAATTACTTTTATTGAGGTCTGTGCAGGTCTTCCTATATCTGGTCTATGTATTACGAGAGAACTTGACAGCAACGGCTTACCGTCCGTCATATCTCTCTTTAGGGTGCTGGAATAAGTCACTTCCTCGATAAATTTATCTTGTCTCTATAATTACGAAATGCTACCGTCGCTGAAGCCTTATCCACCCTCGCAAATGAATTATCGAGTGTGTCATGCTTTTAAATTAATGATCTACCATCATCGTACTGCCTCACCGAGTAGTCTATGATCAATTGTTGAATTAGGCTCACGACTTGAGTGGCCTTTAGAGTTTTGGGCTGACTCCTACTTTAGTAGTTTCAAATAAACCAGCGATGACAGATAAGCTGTCAGATTTTCTATTACCGTGGTTGTTGAAAGTGACTGCAGAACTGGCCTCTGTTATGGAAGAGAGGTGTGAGAACTCTGAACTACAATGGCTCATTGTGTTAGTATAATAGCGTCATCAGGGTTCTTTAAATTCTCCTTATTTAGAGCCGCTATCATACAATATAGCAATTGCTCCTCATTGAGTTGACTTTAATGAAAGGGTTTCGAAAATGTAGTGCTCTTACTCGTATTGAAAGGCTTAAGGAAAGTTGGGAGTTTTGTTTAGCTTACACGTTACTGCTGATGTTGGGCTGGTTTAAACCTGTAACGAGTGAACCTGTACGGAGTGAAAGGAGATGTGAGAATCTGCTTTATCTGGTCAAAAACAATTAAAACGGTGAGCCGCCTTTGGTGTACAGTTTCTTACCGAGTAAAAAAGTTATATGTAAGAACAATAATTCACGAGAACCAGTCATTTTGGCCTATCCTCTTACTCCTAAGGTACTTCATAGTTGAAGATGTCCTTTTTTTAAGACGTATGAAAATGCGTTTTAAAAGCTGCAAGCTTTTCCACCAAGCTCGGACCACGTTCTCGAGCCACATGCATGTCCATCTCCTCATTACCTTCATTACGAAGCAGGATCCAGTGATGGTAAAGAGGTACCTACTTAATCGGCTTGTTAGATGTCTCCAATTCTATAATTCTTTTCCTTACTGCAACTAAAAGGCAAATATTGGGAATGATTCTTGCACGACAGTCGATTGTCTTCTCAATGATCTATCGGCGTCATAACCTTTCCACTAACTCTGATGATGAAGTTATTCCTTCAGAGTTTCGTGAACGTTGGGAACAATTTTTTTTAATGGATAGAAGTAAACTTTATTTATATAATTCCTTACTTTCTTCATTTGGGGATGGTGCAATTAAGCTTCCGGCACATGAGGTCAACTCCCATCAACGTGTTAAGGAAATATTCCGCTGTAATGTTAGTGCTCAACATGGAACAATAGAAATTATGTGCAATCTAGCAATAGATACTTTTTTCAGGGCAAAGAATACTCTTTTCTGTGTTATGTGTAGATTTTGGAGTCATCGTTTTTATTGCAGCTCTGATGTATTAAAAAACTTAATGACTTCAGCAATTGAAAAAAATTTGGTAATGAACGCCTAATCTTAAACTCGAACTAAAAATTTCAAAATTTGCAGAATATTTGCTCCTTGTTAGTGGGAATCATGTTCATACTCGTGTTCCTAATAATCGACGTTTTCATTGAGCTTTTTCAATGAGCTGAAATTAAACCCCTGACTTCTTTAGTGTCATTCCATGCATATGCTTGGTGGATTGACAACATATTTTTGCATCTTGAGTCCTAGGTGCAACGTGCGGTGCACGACCGCAGCACTACCGCACGACCTTTGCACAGTAGCACCACTCCTAAAGCCCTTGACCTCTCCTTGTGTCCTGAGGTGCAAGTGGAGGAGGAGGTGCAAGTGGAGGAGCAGCCGGAGGAGGAGGAGGAGGTGGAGAAGGAGGATGAATGGATATGGTGGGAGTGTTGGGATGGAAGTCGTCTTGAGGTGCTGGGATGGGTTTGTTTCGGCGTTAACCCACTAGCGCCCGTCGTACTATATTATGAAGTAGGTGAAGTCCATTAGAAATCATTCCCTTTGGTGTCGTATTCTAAACGTTTCGTTCAAAATTACGCTAAAATTGCATAAAAATGAGTAACGATAAGTGGTAATTTACGTAAGTTTTTGATCGGTCTGAAAATAATTTGGTCGTTAAAGGGTTCATTGTGACTGTAGTATGGTGGCTTTATGTAAAATTGGTGGTAATGTGAGCGCGGTGACCGTTATCGTACGGGAGTAGTGAGTCGCTTTTAAAAGTCTCGTTATTATTAGTTCTATATTCACGATAATATTAATTTAATTTTTATGATATTATTCACGTTAATATTTCACTTGGTCCAAGTAATGCGAGTTAATAAAGCTGTATCAATTAATGCTTAAATACAAAGGGTGCGGCAACATAACTTCCTTTTTTTTCGATGCAAAGCACTTTGAAAAAAGTTATGTTGCCTCACCATGTGCACGAAAGTATGCTATTATTCTGAAATCAATTTCTCCTTTGCTCTATAGCTTGTTCATTTATTCGTGTAATGGTATTGAATCGTAAAGCGCTGCAAGCGGGTCTCTTTTTATTTTTTCGTTATAAAATGTTAAGGAGTGCTCCCTTCTTATCCCTGTTCTTGACACCACTAATCACCAGCTTGGTCGACTGGTGAGCAAATCTGCTTGCGAGCGGAAAGACCCGGGTTCGAATCCCGCTGCCGACATGGTTGACGAGGCTAGAAATACGGCATGGGACTTGGGTAAACAACCGAATAATTATCGAAGTAATTATCCGACCCAAGAATGGGCCCGAAGGTTCGTTCCTATAGCCTCATTCTATTCTATTTGCTCTCTCTTAGCTGAAATTTTATGTACATTTTTGATGTATTATCAGCTCGCCAGTCTGATAATTTTTGGTCTTATTGGAATTACTGGCACTCACCACGCTGTCGTCATTAACTTCTGCTATATTCTGCTAGCTTCCTTTTTTTTCTAGGTTTAATTACAGGACAGAATCAATTCACAGACGAAAGAAGAATGTCCCGTATTCCACTGAAGAATAATTTTCAAGCACAAAATCATACTTTTGTCAGTCTTTCAAGCCCTGCTTCTATAGCAACTACGATTTTTAGATTCGACTCCAGACGATTAACACGTTGACTCCGAAGTACGTACAAAGTGAAGTTTTACACCAATCAGGCAATCGGAGTCTTAAAAGGGTTATTAGTGTTACCTCATCACGACATCCGCGTGTCACTCATTTTTCACGTGTGTTATTGCATCAGGCATTACGTCAGACATACTGCAGTGCTTACTGTGTTATATTTGATAAGAAACAGCATACAGCTTTGTGAGGCTGCTACGGATGGTACGGTGCTACTACGCCGAGGCCAGGATTGCTTCCTGCTGGGCATTGAATTTCCCACAGACTTGATTAATGATCGCGCTTTCCTTGGTTGACGTGACTGCTTGTGTTCTGTCTGTGCTCGACGTGAAGAAATTTGAAAAATTGCTCAAAGGTCTTGACTTCTGAACACGTCTCTTGCTATCCCTCTTTACGCTTTCATCGGAGTACAAGAAGATTCAATTAAATATTTAAATACCACCCTCCAGGTTAAGTCGGATTATGGTACCTGTTAGATTTAGAATAAAAAATTTAAGCTTTTAATAAACGTTGATAAATAACGTCTTAATAGAAATTAAACCGCATTATATTTTAGTGTTCACAAATTTTATATTTGATAGTTTCCAGCACTGATAAGTCTTTCTAATTTTATACTATTTTGGTACTGACGCCCGCAACAAATACTTGCACCTGTATTCGTGACAATGATTGAGATCTAAACAACGTTCGTGTGCTCGATGGGGAGCGTGACGGTCGGGTTTCTGTGATAATTGTGTCGACGAGAAACGAACGTGTTAGCGACAACGCTGTTTGTCTCCCTGACATTCGCCGCGTTCGTCTCCTGATTTTTTTTCCATGAATCGTCTTCGAGGCATTGATTTGCTCAGTGGCATTGGTCATGGCCATGTGTCGCGATCTCTTGAATGTTTCTGGACCACCAATTGGTCGCTCGTCAGATCTCGTCGTTGTTTACAGCGGCGGATGTCGGAAGTAGCGTAGCTGGGTCATAACAAAGTTATAATTACACTGGTGTGGGTGATATGTTATACTTTAATGCTCATTCTAGCAACTAGAGGTTATTTGGAGTTCTAGAACCCTGGCAGTTTAATGAATATATGTTTCGCAGTACGCATGACGTGTTAAGTCTACAAGTGCTGTAAAACAGCAGACATTGTGCCGCTGAGGACGTTGTGTTCTTCAACTATGACGCAGGAAGATCACGTTGCTGAAAAACCCTTGATTCTCTGTTTTCATTTAACTCTGTTGAGTGTTTAGTTAAGTCCCAGGGTCACAAATTTATTGCTTGGAGGTCATCCACTCTGGGCTGCCTTTCATCCTTTTCCGTCCAACGATGACTCCTATCAACTACTTCGGCATTTTCGTGAACTATCGAACCATGTCTTTCACACAAGTCATCTTCCCACACCTTGCGTATTTTTTTCCAAATGAAATGAGACCCGTGTTCTATTCGAGGTCGGAAATGAAATCCTCAAGGTCGAGTGTATGTAGCTAAATCATTAGTACATTCCGAAATAATGTTAGTTTTATTTAAATTTTTAAACTGTCGTATTTCCTGTTCAATAAAAAGTTTTTTCTCTATAAGCGATTTTATTTACTTCTAGAACGAGCCTCTCTTGAAAGTATACTTTTTCTTTTGAAGGTAATGAAAACTTGATCTATTAGTACGGCTATTTGTTATCTACTTTTCATTGCTTTCATCTAGTGCCCTGTGAAATACATAAAATATTTACCTTTTCTGTTTTTTCCCTAGAGTTTGACACGAACTATATTTAAGCGTACCAAACATGATGGTACTCTGTTAATTATAAATTCTTTTTCTGCTTCATTTCCATTTAGTCCTGCTTTTTGTGGAAATAAGTCGATAGACAATTTAAATTACGTTTGTGCATCGGATTTGAAGGAATCTTACGAGAGAAAAAGGCTATAAGCTTCAAATTTTAACTTTACTGAAGTTATGGGCAATACGATGTTATATTTGGGTTTAACTTTGCTGATATATTTCTATTCATATTTGTTAACAGAACAAGAAAGTCGTGGAATATTGAACGTCTCTTTTAACTCGCACTTTGTTCCGTGTCCTGCATTTGTATTTGTTATATTATGCAGGATTGTCATTTTATCCTTGCTCGCCTGCCAAGTGTACACACGCTCTCGCCTGCCAAGTGTGCGCACGCTCTCGCCTGCCAAGTGTGCGCACGCTCTCGCCTGCCAAGTGTGCGCACGCTCTCGCCTGCCAAGTGTGCACAGGCTCTCGCCTGCCAAGTGTGCACAGGCTCTCGCCTGCCAAGTGTGCGCACGCCCAGTAGTCCGGTAAGTCGTACATTAGTATGTGTGTGGTCACCATCCCTTGCCCTTGACAGTTTCCCTTTTATACGCTCGTATATTTTACTGAAGATTAATCATCGTCCAAGATATATTTGAATTCCTCAGTCGTTTTAATTCCAAAATAGTTCTCGAAATCTTTGAATCTTTTCTGAACTGAAACACCTAAATTAAAAGGAAGAACAGTAACCATACATGACTTTCGATTTTTTTTAACTAACGTTAATGATGACTTGGGAATGTACATTCCCTTTTTTATTTCGATAATTTGAGTTTAACTATTGGAAGCAATTTGTTTGTTGAATTTAATGCGTTGCTTGGTAATGAATGATTTGTATTGAAGTTCAGATTCGTTTTAATCGCGGCTAATTTGGCCACTGAAACGTGTAATAAATTCTTTATCTCGGTGGCTGATAAATGTTTATGTATAATCAGTTTTAAATTATTTTCTTTGGTCAAGGGAAAGACCAAAGGTCAAATTTCGGTAGGAAAAGCTTTAATATGAAATTTCAAACGTTCATGGTGCCTTTTATGACAGTACTCTAGTCGATTCCTGAGCAGAATTCAAAATTAGTTTTTGTTGTAAACTAAATTTAAAGTTAGATTTCATAATGAAAATATTTTACTTAAGATTTTGACCGTCGGTTTGCGACTGTAGCCAGTTGTTGAACAGAAATAATTCAAAGTATATTTTTTTTCATTCTTAGCTCCTGTGCAAGATTTTAAGATCCTGAGCCTTCTCTGGAGGTTTTCAGCGAATTCTTACCATCCTTTTGTGTATGTGTGTGGTGTGTGTGTGTACACGTACGAGTGTTGCGTGTGAACATGCACACACTCGCCACCAAAGTGGCAACCGAGAATATTTGCTACACCCTCCAGAATGTTTGCTATTTGACTTGGCTCTTAGATAACACCTGCAAACTATTGTTGAGCCGTGACCCAAATTTGAGGGGTCACTCTCTTGTTCTGTGTTTAATTCAGGCACTCGGTCATGCTTCTGTGAGCACATTCTGAAAGAGGTGCGGAGGTGCGAGAAAATGGTTGTTCAGGGTGCGTGTAAACAAAGGGACGTTTAGATGCGTCCTCTTTTACTAGAATTTCACCTGAAGATTCATGCTAAATTCTCTCCAAAGATCTCTTTCACCGTACTTGACATTATTTGCGGCTGAATATTATAAAACAATAAAAAACTATATGACAAACAATAAAAAACTAAATAGGAACGAGACGAATGGTCCATTCATGGGCTGATGCCAAAGTTTGTTGTCGCCTGACGTCAATCCCTCACAAACATCGTGAGTATAGTGGAAGATGGAAGGTTAACAGTCAAACTTACAGTTAGTAATCTTGACCCAATAATTACCTAACTAAAATTGTACAATTGTGATCATATGTATAACTGTTCTCTGAGGGACGACTAGTTCAGAGTTTCACCTCAAGATTTATGTTAAATTCTCTCCTAACACACCTCTTTCGCCGAGTGATCGAGTATCGAGATAGTCGAGTAGTCATGTGTGCTAGATTTAGAAAACTTGTATAGGGGTTCAAAATTCCTTAGCTGGGCGAAAGCTTTTCTAAAATATGTCTGGAAAGCCTTAAAACGCTTTGAGGTCCAACGTTTTTGTGTTATCATTTGTTCTATCTTGAGAGCGAGGTCGGTCTCTCCTGTAAAAACGTATGCCCTCTTCGAATCACAGCTACCATACTGATGTAGGTTCTAAACTCTCAGGATGCGCTATTTGTATTCGCTGAAAGTGGTGAAAAATTTTCTGATGTCGGTCCTGTGTAGAGTAAAACTATTGACCATAGTACGTGAATACTTGTGAATATTAGGCGTAGTAATTTTTTTCCTGTAAGTGTGCTGGTGTGGAACCTACATAGTGTATACTACAACGGTGTCACCTACTGCAACGTCTCTGGTGTTCCTAACCTCCTCACTTGCGAAGTGCTGACCCTTTCACTGGCTAGATGCAGGTGATAAATTCACAAATTGCTTATTACTGCATTCTTCTGAAATGGAGCGTAGTCGAGTGCATGGTTGGAACGGCTGCAAGGATGAAAAATTTCTAAATTTGAAGATGAGACGAGAAGTATGAAAATATTTGTGACGGTAAAAGAAAATGAATCATTGCTCTGTGTAAGCTCACTTTAGCATTTTCCTGAGCGATGTATTTATTTACCAATGTAACGTAAAACTTAATGCATGATTTTTGGCCATTAGTGGCAGGCACTGAAATTGTTTACGTTTTGACTTTGTTTTAAGATGTGGCATGGAACCGGTTTTGAGTGAAACTGATATGAGCTGTTCCCGGCCTTTAGAAACACGCTTCCCTTAACACAGAGGTCGTGCCTTACTGCCCTTGACTCTTTGGTTTTCTCAAGAGTCCCCAGTACTTGTTATATTTGCAAGTCCTATGGTTCACTTTCACGTCCGTCCATCTTCCTGCTCTGACATGAACCACCATTGAATTAATAATTATATTAATATTGAAATGTATTAACAATCGAACTTATTTCTGAAATTGTATAATTTCGTGTAGAAAATCGTCGTTTGGCGTCCAAAAAGATCAGAAAAAATGAAATTACGAGCTTCATGTGGTTTGAGATTAGACTGGGAAGAAGTCAGGAATGTTAATATCCTTGCATTACTTTGCCTCATGAGACATTGGCATGAAATACAGATGCCAAAACTGTTTTCTGCAATGTGTAAGCTTTCGGTTTTTAGGTATAGTACTTACGTTATGATGAATGTGGAGTCTTTCTAGCAAGATTGACGCTTGAGCAAGCTTGTGCACAATATTTGGACCAATATTGTTTATTCGTTGATTTGATTTGAGGTAGTATCTTTCAATAACAGATTCATGAATACTTGTATTTCAAAATTCACCTTCTCGTGCTTATAATAATTCACGAGTCCGGCGTCCACTTGTTTCCCTGCTTCGGAATATAAGATGCTGCGTGTTGTGTGCTCAAGAATGCACGCTGCCTCCTTAGCACGAGTTATTAAACTTTACGATGCCCTTAAGGACAACTTAGCAGATCGTATAACTAACATCGATAATTTCTCGTCTCTATCATTAGGTGTCTCAAGGCTGCAATTTTCACACCAATCTTTTGGCGTAGTTTTGGCGTATTTAAGTGGTACTTCTGAGAGCCACGGAAATTTATTTCTTGTTCTGTATCGCTGGAGCAAAACTTGGACTCCCTCCAGCCAGTAGCAACTGGCGTGCTAGCGCTGTAGCTTTGTTTTGAGCTACCGCCTTCGTATGATATAGGCGAACATGTATGTCAAGTTAAAGTTTAGTAATTTTTTATCTTGTTTCGTAACGTTTGAAAAGTGGAAGGTCTAGTCACAAGGTCACGCAAAAGCAGTTTTGCAATCCTGTCACAGTAGGGAAATTTTTTTGCGTGGTCAGGCATAGAAAAGAATGTACAACTTTCAGGGCTACAATGCTGGTTGTGAAGGATATTCTGGTGGTAAGAAGGACTTGGTCTGCGTACTTGAAAAACCTGACGCTCTTCGAGGGATAAATAGGATGCCTTAGATCCTTTTCAAGGGCTTTGCTTATTGTGTCTTAGGTAGAACATCTATAAGAATATACATTTCTCAGAGGTACGTCATCTATGCCAAGCGAAGATTTTTTGTCTTGCTTCCACGAGTGATACGTCGATATTTTCTCAAATGATTTTGCTAAATTCTATCTCCCGATTATTACAGTTTCTTTATATTTGAGACTGCTATCGAATTGTTCTCAATCTAACTCCATCGCTGAATTACTGTACTTTTTCAGAAAATATTTAAGGTAATTTTTGTGATTTAGACCCCAATAGTCTGATATCGAAGCAACGTGACCGCATTTACGCAGCTTAGTTAAACTTTCATCCCTAGAATATCATGAGCTTGTCGTGCCACTTGCGTTACCTTTTGACAGACTTGCACAGTGAAAATAGCTTTCTTTCGGCGGATGTTATTAGTTCCCGAAAACGAGAACTTCTTTGCAATTTGAAAATCATCCATCTACGCTCCTCTTGCTCATTGCTTCTTGTTTTCTTTAAGGTGGGATATTATTCTAACGCAATCAGATGATTGCAGTTGATAAATTTTTACTGGGTTCGTCGATCTGCATTAAATTGAGATAAGTATTTAAAATGGTGTTTTATGTTTCTCGAATTCCTGTTCACTTCTTTCTCATGTTCAAATTCATCATTGTTTGATGAGTAGCACACCAAAAAGCTGAAAACTTTTTTGAAATATTTTCAAGAATTCTGTGGCTTATGTTTTGAAATGAATTTCCACGTTCATCTTTGTAAACTCACTCAGTTGTTCCAAATTATGTATTAATTTGTTGTTTCTATTTCGAAAATTGCCGTACACGCATAAGATCCTTATGTCATGTCTTTGTGAGGTGTTTTGGAACCTCTTCAAAGATGTTAAATTGTAGTCCTTTGGTGATAAATATTTTGCTGTTGAGGCCATACAAAATTTTCTCTGCAGAATTACTCATCCGACCTCCAATCTTACATGGAGCCACTGCATTGTAGAGTTTCATGTGCCCTATATATACGGCCTCGATAGTGTTTATTGATGCTTCCTATGTTCAGATGCTTTATCGCCCCGTTAAAGGTCATCAACACCCGTACTGCTTGCCCTCTGTACTCGAGTCATCTAGTTCTTGCCGAGCGCCAGTGAGTAATCTGTTCTTGACAAGCGAATATGCCCAATTTTTCGTTATTGATAAGGGCCCATGCGCAGTCGCTAGTTCTTGCTAAGCGCCTATGCACAGTCGCTAGTTCTTGTCAAGCGCCTATGCACAGTCGCTAGTTCTTGTCAAGCGCCTATGCACAGTCGCTAGTTCTTGTCAAGCGCCTATGCGCAGTCGCTAGTTCTTGCCAAGCGCCTATGCACAGTCGCTAGTTCTTGTCAAGCGCCTATGCGCAGTCGCTAGTTCTTGTCAAGCGCCTATGCGCAGTCGCTAGTTCTTGTCAAGCGCCTATGCGCAGTCGCTAGTTCTTGTCAAGCGCCTATGC
>VCRD01000651.1:61071-104161 GCA_006783055.1 Trinorchestia longiramus | reverse complement strand
CCAAGCGCCTATGCGCAGTCGCTAGTTCTTGCCAAGCGCCTATGCGCAGGCGCTAGTTCTTGCCAAGCGCCTATGCACAGTCGCTAGTTCTTGCCAAGCGCCTATGCGCAGTCGCTAGTTCTTGCCAAGCGCCTATGCGCAGTCGCTAGTTCTTATCAAGCGCCTATGCACAGTCGCTAGTTTTAATTGACTGCCCATGCGCAAATCTAAATGTAAGTCGGTGATTTACCTTGAATTTCCACTTGCAGTGTCATTCAGCAGAGTTTTTTCTGACAGAATTATGTTGGCACTCAGTGCTCATGATTTATTTTGCGTTGCTCTCTGATTACTTGCCCGACTTCTGTCATCGTGTGCGAGGAGCATTGATGTTTATTTTGAAATGATGAAATTTTTGAAATAGAAACTTTTATTCTTATCTCTATGAAATGAGGGGTTTGGCGTATTATTTGGCGTTTATGCGCATTTATGAGATCAGATGAAAAACGTTTTATTTTGTACGATACATTTCAGTCTTGATCTCCAAGGATAAGAAAATTATTTTGAGACACAAATCAAGGCTATTTGTGCTAGATAAGTAGCGTGTATTTTTATATGAAGCTTAGCAATTCATGCTAGAGATATTGAATGACCACGCAATTGAAATATTGTCTTCAACACACTGAATGGTTGTTACGAAACCTGCAGGAAATACACAATTCAATGGTTGAAATTGCTAAAAATTGCGACTAGTGCTGTCGGTTTCTTCGAGCTCCCAACAAAACGGGCGAGAGAAAGTAAAGTCATTTGCAGTCTTTCCTGATTTGGTCGTACTGTATTACTTGAAGTGTCTTGTCCCTTTTTGTTTAATTGCTCACTGTTAATGCAAGGGTGCTGCCACTGTCATTTTTCAACATACCTGTTTTCTCGTGAAATAAAGTTCTGTGATTTATACTTTGCTATTAGGTCTTTCGAATACGTCCGTGTGTGCCCACTGCGATGGATCAACGAAATAGTGGCATTGTTCTGACGACTTTATAGAGTCACCGGGATCTGTGAAGCTCTATTGCTCTAAAATATATTTTCATATTGTCCAAAAATTTATCGTACTGTCTGGAACATTTTCCCTTATAGTCGCACCATTTGTTGAAGTTTTGTTGCATTTAAAGAGATGGTAAAGATTACCATCCTTTGAACAAGGGTTCCTAAATGTTGGTTATATTTAGAATTTTGACTATTGAATGCAACACTTATATTTTCATGATGCAAGTTGACTCGTGCAATGATGACAAATTGTCAGGACCTTTAGAGCTGTATTTTACTTCTCTGTTGTAACGAACCATAGTTTTACCATCTACTGTCCAAAATTTTAGGTACCTGTCGTGCAATTCGCACACTCCAATAGCGTTAGTTATGTGGTTGCTCAGCGCTTGCTGCGTTAAAGCGCGATCACATTGGGTCTTCCCATTCTATGTTAGCTTGACTCTTACTTGAGCTAAATAATATCAAATAAATTTATTACTCAGATGCAGGAGGTATCCAATACATGAAGCATTCATAGCTCAGCGGCTGCGTGAGGTAACCAATGCATGAAGTGTTTAACCTTTGTGTGGTGTTCAGATTGTTGTTACTCAGCCAGTGTTGTGGGTCTGGTGGGCCCGTTGCATTTTGTGTTTTCTAGTACCTCATAGTCAAACACTTATGATAAAATACGCAACAGATGTTTACTTCATCCCAATTACGAGCAGTATAAACAGTAAAACTGTTAGCAGTAAAAATCAAAACGGGTCTCACAGACCCGTGCACCACACAAGAGTTAATACGCAAGTGCTTGCAGCGACTTCATCTGCCCACTAATGCTACCTCTTGATACAGTTGTTTCGGCAGCAAGCAAAGTTATGTTTGAGCTCGACAGCTGGTTGCGGTACCGAGAGCTACAGTCAATACACAGAGTCGAATAACGTTTCATTGCCTGGGTGCATAAGTGGGTGGGTGGCCACCTCGCTTGGTCTGAGGGCACCTGAAGTTCGACGTCCCCGTGTTCTCAGCATCGCTTCGTCCCGTCTTTGTGACCGGGACCGGTTCCCCTCCACCCTTGCAGCTGCTGGTGCTGCAGCCCCTTCCACGACCTCCTCAAACTTTGATCTCAGCATCGTACTCTTACTGTTTCTTATTTTGGTTGTGTATGTTTGAACTGACGTGTTGAAGTTTTACCTTACTGCCTTACTATGTTTTACCTTGTTCGTATACGTTTGAACTGATGTCTCAAACTTTTATCTTACTGTCTTGCTGTCTTACTTTATTTTATCTTGGTTGTGGATGTTTGTACTGATGTCTTAAAGTTTTATCGTTCTGTCTTTTATCTTGATTTATACGTTTGAACTGATGTCTAAAGTTTATTCTACTGCGTTTTATCTTGGTTGTGTATGTTTGAACTTATATCTCAGTTTATCTTACTGTCGTACTGTCTTACTATTTTTGATCTTGATTGTATAAGTTAGAACTGTTCTCAGTTTTATCTTACTGTCTCGTATCTCGGTTGTACACGTTTGAACTGATGTCTCAAACTTAGATCTTACTGTACCCTGCATCAGCCTGAACTGTTTTTTACAGTGCTCACGTTGAAGATCAAGCAGCTGCTTTTGTTGTGCGTTTCGTTTGTGCGGTTCGTTTGTGCGGTTCGTTTGTGCGGTTCGTTTGTGCGGTTCGTTTGTGCGTTGAAGCTTTTTGTCGCATGTTAGTTTTATCAAATTCTTCCGTGCTTTTATTTATAGGGGAAACTTTATTTCTTTTATGAATGTACTTCACTCATGTAATGAAATATGAGGTAGACAACAAGAAATAAGTTCCTAGCATGAAATATTTTTGCAACCAGTTTTATCAGTAGCTCAGTAAAATTTCAAAGATGAAGTTTAATCATGCTGGATGTTCAGTATTGTATTCGTAATAAAAACTACTCATTCTAAATATAAAACATTAGTATTCATGGGTATTGTTTGAATGGGTATTGTCTCTGCACTTCGTACCAGTTGTATAAATTAAGTTTTCACTCGTAGAACGTTTCACTTCTTCCAAATATATGTAGTTCAATTTTAATAGAAGGCTTTTAGTTGGCTTTCTTATTTAAACGTTAATCCTTATTTTACATTTTTTGGTTTTGAAATGGCATTTAATTTTAGTATAATGTACTAGGTGTAGCAACATAACATCTTTTTTCAAAGCGATTTGTTTAAAAAAAAAGAAAGTCATAATGTTGCACCCTGCATGAACACATTTCCTCCGTTCTTTTCTACACCGCAAGCTAAACTCGGTTCCAACGCCAGTCGATGACGTCTTCCATGACATAGCGACGCTCGTGAAATTGGATGTGCCTAGGCACAAACTTGCAATGTCGACTCGTGAAATATTTGAACATTAGAACTGAGGTATCAAGGATAAATTGAAGAGTGAGTTACACGCACTGCTCGCTACAGACCGAGATGATCTGGTGTAATGGGCTTGTGGACACGCCCTGCAGTCTGGCCAATCCGCTTTCAGCTTGACCTCCTCCGTCATGTAGGTTAAGGGCACAACTTGATTGTGGTTCAGGGCACAACTTGAATGTGGTTCAGGGCACAACTTGATTGTGGTTCATGGCACAACTTGATTGTGGTTCAGGGCACAACTTGATTGTGGTTCAGGGCACAACCTGGTCATGGTTGAGGACACAACTTGATTGTGGTTCAGGGCACAACCTGGTCATGGTTGAGGACATAACTTGGTGTTAGTGGTAAAGGTTAATGGCCGATCTTTGTGGACAATAAATTCAGATCTTACTAGCGATTTAGTTCAGATCTCATGAAGGGTCAAGAGCAGGTTTAGTTGTGGGGGATGTACAATTATCTGAATTACTTATTTTAGAGATTAGATTCCGATCTCAGTTCTAATAGAAAGCAGAGTTCTATTCCCTCAGTTTCAGGGAGAAAAGGAGTAGTTTAGTGGTAATTATTTACCCACTTCTATGGGTAAGACTTTAGAACAATTACCATTAAAATGCACGAGTTAAAACCGTTAATTATTGTAGAATTTGTATCCTGTTCGATGTTGTCTTATTTCGGGTTCGACTCGATAAAATAAACCAAATTTAACGTAGGTAACCTAGCTTGAAAATCTCCAGTGATCTGCCCTAAAACTGTTCAGAGAGCTATTGTCTTCTTTATGGATGTAGTCTATGGTAAAAATATTGTAGCTTGAGTATAATTAACAATGAAACGTTCTTGTAGCTCTTTGCGTTTTTTGTGCAACTTTTACTTCGGTTGTGGATATTGTTCATGATACGTTTAAAATTTACTGTTCTGCTTATTGAGTAAATAGAGCTACACAGAGCCGACGTATTTAATGAGGTTCAGCAATTTTATAGCCTTGCCTAGATGAGATAAGGACCTGTGGAAATAAATTTCAACCATAAAAAAGGCATAGATAGCATTGCTATTGTCATCACTTGTGAGGCAGAATAGCTTTCAAAATAACACTAGCGGAAAGTGACCTCGAGCATGTTATTCAGCACTGCGTAATGCAGCTTCCAATTTTGTCTGTAGCAAGTTTCTTTACTCCTTGTTAATGCATAATGTTAATGGCCATGCATCTGACATTTTTAGTGACAGATAACGTTACCACTCATATTTTTGGCATTCTAGTCAGATGAACGCTGTTACCGCTCGTGTTTCTGGCCTCCAAGTCGGATAGACGTTGTTACCACTCATGTTTCTGGCCTCCAAGTCGGATGGATGTTGTTACTACTCATGTTTCTGGCCTCCAAGTCGGATGGACGTTGTTACCACTCATGTTTCTGGCCTCCAAGTCGGATGGACGTTGTTACCACTCATGTTTCTGGCCTGCTAATACTGTTATCAGTAATGTTTCCGTCCTAACTAATGACCAAATTTATGGTACTTATTTTCAACAAGGCAACTGATGGTCTGCAGTAAAGACGTCTAGATCAACCACCGAGAAGCAGTTGTCTCTTGTTAATCGGTCAGTTATTTAGATTGTATTTAATAGCCATTACAAACTATTAATATGGTATTCGATCTTTACCGCAGTTTTTTAGGTACTTTTATCATTCTAAATTTTATTTGTGTAGAACTTTAACAAGCCTCGACTACCATCATTGGACTTGCATTTTTCCATTCTAATCTCACTATAAATTTTATTCAGGTTGTTCTCTGGTCATCAACGCACTGATCAATGTGGCCTACGAACCATTTTGCATGAATAGTTCTCGTACGATCCTGACCCGCAGACTAATTCTAATTATATACATCCATTATCTCTATCTTCACCTGCAAACTAATTAGGTCCAGTTAATGAAAACATGCAGGGCGGCATAGTTATTGTTCTCAGTTTCTCCGCCCGTTTCAAGGTCTCTGTCATCCGGTGGACTTCTCACTGCGACAAGGAAAAAAAAAAGAAACTTCTCGCACGAATTTTTTTGCCATGTGATAAGAGACCGAAGTGGACGCTTTTTTGTGTCGCTGTATGCCAATGACCTCCTAAAACTGTATAGATCAATGAGCTAATTGCAACCTGACTGCTAATCTCATTAATTAGAGCGACCAACCTTGGTCACTTTCGTGCATAGTCATGTGTCGACAACCTCCGCCTTCCACTTGTTTGTCATGCTTGAGATTTTCAGTGATAATGGTACCAAGATCTACTTATTGTTCTACTACTTCAATAGGTATGTCATTCTTTGTGTGTTGGAAATGCTGGTTATTTGCACCAACGTGCGTAACTGAACATTTTTCGATATTGAAGCTCATTTGCCAGGTTTCGGTCCATTGTAGTAGACGGTTGAGGCTGGATTGGATAGTTACTGTCTCCTTCAGTGAACGCTTTATGACAGCGTTTCGTGTCATCCACAAATTTGGTAACGTACAGATTCGGACGTCAAGGTCGTTGATGCAGAAGATAAAGAAAAGCGAGCCTAAAACGTTCCCCTGGGGGACTCGTGTTACATGCGTGGGATCACTGGATTGATCATGAATCGTCACTCTTTGAGTGCGACTAGTGAACCAGTTTCGTCCCCATGAAGAGTAGTTGCTTTGTATTCCATGCACTTCCACTTTGGCCATTAGCCTTTCGTGGAGAACTTTCTCGGAGGCTTTTTGGAAATCGAAGTATACAAGGTATACTTCGAAGTATTCAAATCGAGGAGATTAGTGAGGCAGCTACGTTTTCCCCTGAATTCGTGCTGGGTGTCAATAATGAGATTCGAGTCTTGGAGGTGTTTTGTTTGATTGAATTTCAGTAATCTTTCTATTGTTTCACGATAGTTATAGGGTGTTTGTTGGTTCCCCGTTTTCAAAACAGGAGCGATATTTGCCTGCATCTAGTCCTCCGAAACAGTTCCAGTTTCAAGTGATTGAAGATGTTTTCTAAGAGTTCTCCAATTACTTCGGCTGTCCCTTTTGAGTATCCGAGGAGCAAGGCCGTCGGGTCCGATCGATTTATGTTTGCTTAAAATGGTGAGCTGTTTTTTTATCTCTTATACTGTAAATACGCCGTTTGTTAAGATTTCTTAGGTATTTAAGGCAAGAGGTTACGGGATTTCACTTAAATTTTTGCAAGTGAACACTGAAGTGACGTATGTATTAACCCTTTAGCGACGAATTTATTTTTCTAGTTTCTACGTTTAAGCTCACAAAGACCGTCTGTACACTGATGCAATGAAGCACGCTGAGAGCCAGGCAGCCAAAATAACGACGCTGTATGATGCCGCCGCGTTTAAACCTAGTAGCAACCTCATATTGCTCACATATAATATAATTTTAACATAATTATCATTTTTTCTGATGTTCCCCGTGAGTGACATACGGCGGTAGAGGGTTAACACGTTGCCTCCGATTGCCTGATTGGTGTAAAAATTCACTTTGTACGCATAGTCAATAGAAGGATCTGAAAAAAATTACAGAACCTAACCTAAGTGGTACACATACGTACCACTTCGGAGTCAACGTGTTAAAAGTTCTGGCTTTGTTTTGTCCACTTGGTTAAGCCCTCCGAATCGATCAGTGGTCCATTAGTGTCTCTTTTGAGTTGTATCATTTACACGTCTGTAGAAGCTCTATGGATTAGTTTTGGCTTGTGCTGCAAGTGCAATTTCTTGGTTTCGTTTTGTGTATCTTACTGTTCACTTAACAGCCCTGCAGGTGCATATATATAGGGTTCTGTTTGGTATGTTTTAAGTGTTCTGTACGACTATTTCCTGTCATTTATATGATGCTTAATTTCTTTAGAACCAATGGGGGCTTACTGGTTGGTCTTGTTCATTTTGTCAGGATGTGGTACTCTGTGATGGTTGCAATTTGTGCTTTAAGTATCACGTAGCATTCCTCGGCGTTTTTATTCCCCATAAGTGCTTCGTAGTGAAGACTGCCGAACTCCTCTTTCATTAGTCCAAAGTTTGCCCTTGTGTAGTTATATATTTTTATGTTGCATCCTGGTGTTTAGGGTCGTGGACTTCGAGCACGAAGTCTATCATTCAGTAATCACCGATTTTGTCCATAACTTCTAATCCAATTATCCTGAGGTCAGGGGTCGTTATGACGAGGTCAAGGATGTTCTGTCTAGTCGGTTCACTGGCAATACTGCTGCAGAGAATTTGTATTTATCAGATCGATCAGATTACATCCAGGTGCTCGACTTCGGTGCGTAATCTAGTTTACGTAGAACAGATAGAAGTCTCCCATGATTAGTGCAAAGTTCTGCAGTACGTAACACAATAACAACTGTCTATGAACACAGAGTCCGTGCAATTATCGTACTTTGACGAAGTTGTAGCGCGTCACCAACCGAGCTTCTTACACCATAATCCTGATGTTTGATGGGCATGGAGCTTAATACCTGTACTGAAAATCGATGGTCACTCAGGTTAGGGTGTGTAATTTTTTTTAAAGCTTTTTAGGGACTATGTGTACAAAGTAAAGATTTGCACCGGCTAGGTAATCGCAGGAAACATGTTAAGTACAGCACTGATTTTGTTGAAAAAATTGCAGATGTGCGTGCTTCAAGAACAACTTTTCAAGAACTTTCCCTCTTCTTATCAAGTAGGAACTCTTTCTCGAAGACGTGTCCTCTGCTCTAGTGGTCCGTTCTGTGCAACGCCTTCCTTGTATTGCACGTTTGTTTTTGCCTCGTTTTCCTCTTTTATCAAATGTTTAACTAGTATGGGCATATTCGTTCGGTCCAAGGTTGATGTCAATACTTTCATCATGGTTCATACATCTTTTATGAAAACTGATTTTTTAAGTACCTCATGCAGGCCCCAATGTTCAGTTTAATCATTTTACTAAATGTACCTCTCGCTAAGTCGCGTTCACAGCAAGCACAAATAATTTGGCTTGTTGCGAACACAACTGTTGGTAGACACAGGATTAGAAACTAGGTATGAAATCAAAGTTGAATTGAGTATTTTCGACAGAGCCTCATCGTCTCTTAACATCCTCCGTTACGCAGCTTTCACATGACTGACAATTTAGGGGCGCACTCGTCTTTCGGGGGGACCTGCTCTCCGCGTCTAAAGGCGTTTGCAGAATGTGACTTGCGAATTTTTGAGATAATTCGTCTGCTTCTGCGCAGCCGATTCCGCTCAAAGAATTGGCTGGAATGCTTGACTCCTTCAAGGGTTTGAACATAAAAACATCTAGTATTCCTATCATCACTAAACAAAACGCTACTCTCTAGAAAACTTGGAATAATCGTAGCAAATATTTGGATCACGCCTTAATTGAAGGTGTTAGTCGGTAGTTGAGGACCAGTTTTGTGATGCAGGACCGGAAGTCCTGTGAACGGGCCAGTGAAAGTATCGAGTAGTTCATCATGGCTTGTCTGCTGAAGTGTTGCTCGTTATTAGGAGCTAAAACAATAAATTCACATTCGAAGTTTATACATTGTAGTTTATGCGCTAGCATTTGATGAAGTACCTTGTTGGAAATAAATTTTTCGTTACTCTTTTGATTAAGAATTTGCCCTTTTATCGGTACATCAAGTGTATCGTAACTTATTATTCAAAGCTAAAATGAATCCTGCTATAATTTTTTTACAAATCATAGTGCATTATTGAAGCTATGAACAAATTCGCAATAACACATTGAACAAAGTCGCTTGTTGTGCATAAATTATTGCGATTGATCGTTGGAAATGTGAATGCTCAATACTTGCCAGATACTAGACAATACAATACTTGCCAAAATTTGCGTTATTTTTGCTGATTGGTACATCTAATTATGCATGTGTCGTATTGTTCATCGTCGATGTTCTGAATCCCAGAAAGCTTCAGTAATCGTGTGCGGAATTTCACACAAGTTTCAGTACAAGTTGTGAAATCTATAATTTTGAAGCGCTGTTAATTCATAAGATTGTTTTATGTATTAGAGTTTCAAAATCATTTCCTTCTACTACGTGATGAGCAAAATCTAGAAATAAAAGTGGACTAAATGCAGCGATGGGTACCGATTTGTGTCTTCACGGTCCTAAGAGCTTGTTCTGACGAATGGTTCATATCGGTGCCAAAAAAAGGATTTTCATAGGAGCTGTGTTTTTTGGAATATTAGCATAACCTGTTGATGTCGTCCTTATCTTTAATTGTGCCAAGATCTTACTGGTTTATTCAAGAGGGTGACCTTGTAGCTAGTTTTGCCGCGGTACTCGCCTAATTATCTAATTTTTACCAGTTTTTCGTTTGATCGTTTGCATTCTTAAGGAAGCATACCTAAAAAGGGCCATATAAAAAGACCTTTAATGTTTATTTTTAATTTAGGTTCTAGTAAAGTCTATGCACCTGGAAATGGTTTATATATTCAGAACCTTCACATGTTCATCATTGGTTACATTAGCGCTGATTTCCATTCAGAATTTTTGAGCGATTTCCAATAAATTTATGTATTTAAACTTAAATGATCAACAATTGATGTCGTAATTTTTATTTTGCAATAATACTTTTTTAATGTCCAATAACCTTCGATTGTAAGTGTTTGAAAACTGATGTTGGACTAGGACAACATCAGCTGTAGATTCTGAATGACGCAGTATGTTTTCGTCAGTCTGTTCAATAATTTTTCTAACTCGTCGTGGACTCACTGATCCAGCAAGATCAACCGAGCTAAACCAAAACAAGAAGTGCTTCCAGTATTGACAATCATGCTCCGTGCTCGTGTTCATCGCTTTCGGTAAGTGGAGCAAACAACTCCCACAGTGTCCACAAAAAGTGCTCTAATCCCACGCTGTGGGTTTGTGTAGAAAACAAGCTTAACCTCTCGTTAAATGATGAATAACTTGCGTGCTTGCTTGCCTCTCGGAGTACCCAATGCACCAGCTAGCTGACGATGCGGTGCATGTAAAAAATATCACGTCTACCACCTTGTGTGGGACAGGCGCATGGAACCTCGTACGCAAGGTGTGAGAAATTCTCGGCGCTGACAGAAATGACTTATTGCCAGGAAGAAAATGTATGAGAACGTTGAAAATAAGTGAAAACAGCTTAATTAACCATTGTGCGTAAAGGGGGTAGCCAGTTTAAGAGGCTACAGTGTGTCAAGTAGGTACAGAAGAAGCAGCAATAAGAGCGAAAGTGCAGCACCACTCACCGCTGACCTGCGATGAGCAGCCCCCTGCGAAGATATCTGCTCCGCCTCCTTGCAGGGATGCACTTCTTATATTAGGAACCTAAACATAATATAAATACTCAATGTATCTTGATGGAGCATACATGTTCCTAGGCGATGTCACCATGTTCGTGAAAGTAAATAGGGTTATTACTGAATCTGTCATAGTTGTAGGAAAACAATGTTTTGTTCGTGTGTTACAGCTGACGAAAATTTGTGCTAGAAAGAAAGGACGAAAGTGTTAAAGCAATAATCTTTGTCTTCCGTGCCTCCTGCCAGGAGGTCAATTGAAGTTGCTGTCGTATTGCAAAGAAGTGAGCTCTTTTTTCTTGGATGCAGGTGCAATTAGATTTTATCAAAGTTTATTGTTTAATGTTACATCGGCAACCTGAGTGAAGTTGATGTTTTTTTTTGTTTTAGATAAGCTTGCTGCACGCTAGATATAGAATTAAGAGTTATTATTTTTTTACGTGCTACCGTCAATCTTCTTGATATGATGTAAAATGAGTCATATTCTAGCTTGATGAAAGTGATTCTAAAAAGGTACGAGATTATAGCTCTCACAACCATAAAATATGTTGCTGTAAATTAAGTTTATTTGGTTCATCAAAGCAAAATAGTCCATTATTCTATCAAGAGTGAAGGTATTTGTGGAATGTTCGAAGAACATATTTCGGCTTTAAATTGAAGCGGTTCCTTTGTTCAATGTCATCTTCAGTTGCCGTGCGATATCATATTCAAATCATTTTAAAGTGATTTGCTTCACAGAAGAAAATTATTGCATCACATTGACCTCTCATCCTGGTCAACATTTACGTTTAGATTAGCACTGTAAACGGGTCTAAATACAGCTCATTTTAGTGTTAAAAACGCAGTGCAATGCCTAAGAGAATTTTGATATTGGGGGCGTCTATACTGGCCATTTTTTACCCAAAATTGATGTTTTTAAAGCTCCTTCGGATACCATGAATCAAAGCAATTCCAATCTAAAATTCGTGACGAAAATAAAGCAAACTGGCCGTTACTGTAGATGCCCTTTTTCCAGTGAGCGCTCCTGTTAAATGCTTGAAAAGTCTGTGCTTCATGGTAAAGGTGTACAGTTCGTCCTTAAATGAATGTCTTTCTGTTACACAAATTCTCTTTCTTCGTTCTTATGATTAGTCGTCCCGTATTGCATAATGGGAAACCTTGGAAACATTGAACACTAAATTTTGTAATATTTCTTTATTTTTAACAAAAGAAAGTGTAATTTCTTCTTCGTCAGGCCTGCCCTCTTCTGCTGTACCTTATACCCAAGTCAGTCCAACAAAGAATGTTAAATGCAAAGATAAATCGACAGTTTGTTAGTAGTTTAGTCCTGCGCAGTTGTCGTGAGATGGTGGTAGTTTTTATTCATTTCGTTCCGTCCTGATAGCTCTGTACTGACATAAACAAGCCAATCTGTAAGTTCACTTTAAGATTATCCATGTATTAACTTTTATTCATTATTAATTGTAGGTTTTCCGAATTTGTAAAATTACATACATTGAATCATATACTTTGATTCAATACTTCTTTTAACAACGGTTGAGCAAGAGTCTGAAGCCATTCCCTGAAAGAATCTTAGGACTGTAAATCTTGCACTTCGACTGTTTAATGTACGCTATTTGTTATGAGTTCAATTTACTGTGTGAAAAGGAGGATTAGAAAGGTAGTTTCTCAACAGCTACATAAACTCGCGTAAAATTCATCACTTGACTATTTTAGTTCGATTAGTGAGGCTAAATCGAATTCCGCAAATCTTCCTACAAGCAAATTTCAAACTCGATGAGTTGGTAAAGGAATAGTTGTAGTTTGACCAATCTAGTCCATTACCCTGTTGAAATGTCGGAACATGTTATCGCGTCGCTCTGTGGGCACCACTGTATGCATTTTATGCGTAGACATTAGTACAACTTTGATGGAAATTTTAGTTACATTTAGTGTCTAACGAAATTGTTATGCGTAATACAGTATTCCTATTGCCACCAGCATTAACCCTCCCTCATTAGTTTCCTCCCCTCATTAGTCCCCTGCATTGAGCAGAGAGGTGTGACCTGCTGCCCAATACAGGCAGAGACGTCAGAGCTCGTCAGCCTCTGCCCTCAGCAGTGTCGTAAACCGCCTCCACCTCCGCTTCTGCCTTACCTCTCCACCGTGTCGTAAACCGCCTCCGTTTCTGCCTTACCCCTCCACCGTGTCGTAAACGATCTCCGCCTCCACCTCCGCTTCTGTCTAACCCCTCCGCCTCGGCCTTCTCCCTCTGCTTCGGCCTTCTACCTCTTCCCTCTGCCTTCTCCCTCTGCTTCGGCTTTCTATCTCTTCCCTCTGCCTCTTCCCTCAGCCTCTGCTTTCTATCTCCACTTCTGCCTTCTGTATTGACCATTTGACAGGCGTTATGTAGTGCGTGTTGATTTTTGTTTCGCTGTATTTCACTGAATGAAAAAGTAAAACCTCTCAAATGCTTTCCTTCACGTTCACAACGAAGTGAAAATTTCGGATTGACCATTAATGAAACTGGCTTCGTGCTTCACAATTATGTGGTCCTTTATCACTTTGCTCCGGCTAAACCAGCATGTCAAGTGTGAATATGTGCTATAAATTTTGTGTAATAGTGATTTACTCGTTTAATATGATATATAGCTCTTAAATATGTAACAACTTTCCGAAATGCTATTCAGGTGCACCTGCATGTATATATCTAGCCTCTAAATGCGTAACGTTGTACGAAATGCTATTCAAATGAACGGCGTAGGATCTACGCGCTGTGCGAAGGTAATCGTCACAACGCAAATCTACGGAGTTTGCTCGGCATTGTTCACTCTGGGAGCGGCAGTTTTCAATGCACGTTACTGACGGGTTTGCCTCAGCTGTGCAAGTGCACATACTTGAATAAATTTTTTGTATGCATGTAAAACTAGATATGTGAATCCTTCAATTCATGTTGTGTTGCATTTCAACATTTGTTCCATGAGGTAAGCAGGTTGTGACACAGCTTTGTGCACCACCGAAAGTCGTAGACTTTTTTTATTTGTGGCACAAGCGGTTCTTGTGTCTTGGTAGACAAATACAGTCATAGGCTGTTCATTTGTGTAGTGTTAGTCGCTACGGAACAGACCTCGTTGCTTCAGTACTGAATCAGCCATTCTGGTGATAACAGTTGGAAGGAATCGACATAAGTGGCAGGTTCCTTCAAAAAAGTTTTGTGGTAATATATCTACGTTAAATTTTACAGTATTAATTTTTAACGTTTTTCTTTGTTATACGATATGCACCCCAGTTTGAAGTATTTTATTTCTACTTCTTGAACGCCACTATGGCAGAACAAGCAGCAACTGTGTGAGGCAGCGCTCTTTAATTTTGATCTTTTTTTGCAAAATGCGTGAGTGTGAAGTATCGTGTTCTTACTTCTCGGGCGTCAAGAGAGTAGAGCCGAGATTTGTTGGGACGTTTCTCTGTGACCGAGATTACATTAGCTTGCCAAAGTATTGATGGTTGTAGGCACACGTCTCAGTGGCCGAGATTATATTAGCTTGCCAGAATATTGATGGGTGTAGGCACATTTCTCAGTGGCTGAGATCACATTGGCTAGGTCGTGCGTCACGAGGCATAGCCTCTGCGGCGGGGGTCAGAGTTCAGTGGAGCGATCTAGCTGAGGGCCAAGGCTGAAGCACCTCCCGTTGAGCCCACGCATCACCGCCTCTCTTTTCTCTTTGTGTCCCACCGAGTGGCCATTGTAAAAAGTGTCTTTCGTAATTGTTTTCAGGAGGCGCTGGGTTGTCAAAATGCATTCGCGCTTGACCTGCGTCGCGTGTGAGCTTGAACTTCTTTATTTCCAGAGGTTGCGACCACGCGCGGACTGACGTCCAAAGTTTTTTCTTTTTATTAATGTTATTATTCTCTGGCAAAATGAACTGCTGAGGCTAGAGGGGCTGAAGGTCAAGGAAGAGTTTTGTGCCGGTGACGATATGTTTCCAAATATTGCTTTCAGGGGTTCTTTACTGAAATAGATTACGAGACACGCGCCGTATTTTGTCCTGGTGATTCATTGTGGTATCCGAGTGATCTTTACAAGTACTGAATGGACAAGCCTGCACATCCATTAATTTAGAATATTATTTCTGCCCACAAACATAACGTTCTGAATTTCATTTTGTAGATAAATTTATTTATTAGAAAATGCAACGTACGTTCATGTATGTAATTATGCTTTGTTCTATATGAGACAGGGAAACCATGTTATATTGTACGGCAACTTAGGCTTTATTTCACCTTTTTTCTTTTTCATCAGCTAAATGTCACTGGGATATTCATTAGCCGTAATCGTTTTCTCAGTTAATATGGATTGAATTTCTTCGTTGTCATTTCAAAATATTCACTGGCACTGTTAAAGGACTTTTACGGCCTCCAGCTACAAAAACTATGGTGTTTTTTGTTTTAATAATTCTTCGTTAATTCTGTGGCCTTATTTTTAGACAGATTTTTAAGACATAAACTCTAGTTTGAACATAGTACAAGCAGGTAATTCAAGGCCTAAAAGGCTGATTTGTTTACTATTCTTTTATAGAGATTTCAGCGAGTCCACTTTTCTTGAAACTATTATCTAGATTTGAGGTGAAGAGCTCCATTTCTACGAACCACTCATTTTTGTTATATTTAAATCGTAGCTTGAATTTTAGGATGCCTATTCCAATGGGAGGAACAAGAAAACACTCCGTATATCCTATCGATGTGTAGTGCACGAAAATTGATAAAAGTCGTTAGCTAGTAATTCATTTCCTCTCAGTTCCTCCACGGTGCGGCCTTAAGAAATCGAAGTAAGATGATCGATTTTTACTAAATATCCACTTATCTTTGTGGTAAACCGTGACGTTGAAATTATACGCTGTTGCTTGTAGACAAGTTTTTAATCTATTGTATTTGTGTGCGAGTACAGTTATCACTATGTGAGTTTAAGAGGATTTTAATTTTGCAGGTATGTGGATTGTGTGCTTGGCGCTGCAGTCGATTATTGGTCAACTAGCACAGCTTTGCCTCCGTAAGTACAGTACCTCTGAACTGTGTCTCTTTAGTAGTACTACGATGTTTTTCTCAATTTCATGTTCAAGCAATAGCGAACGATTTTTGGACTTTCAATCCATTGAAAATGTGTTTACCAAATCGGGCTTTGCACGAAAAAAAGGGCTGGTAATTTTTATTTCAGTTCTGCGAAGCAGATAGTCTTGCTAATTGCTACTAACTTGTATTCAATTTAAGCTGGACTCCCGTGGCAGACCTTCGGACTAAGAATAACTTTTCAACCCGTTGAATGGACGATATTCATTCCTGGAGCACACAAGCTGCAATTTGTGAACCTCAAACTGTTGGTCAACATGTAACTCGCAGCATCTGAATGCAAAAGAATCCATTATTCTTAAGTGCTTAGATGTTCAGTAATTCCAATATTCCGGTATGATTCTCAATGTTTGGAATTTATAACCCTTGAAATCGAGGAGTTCAGTAGTATTACGTATTAAAAATAGTCTTGCATTTGTCCACTTTGTACCAATATTACAGTAAATGATCGAGTTTATTTTTGTTGGTTTCTGAAAATGTTATTTAGTCGAAATCATTGAAAAATAATATTAACGTTTACTTCCAGGGCATCTCCATCTAGTTATTGTCTAAATATACTCGTACTGTACTGAGTACTATTTATCTTTGCATTTGAGGAAATTGTGCTGTAGCGTCCAATATAAATATAGTCGACTATTTCATACGGTAGCATTTCTCAAAAACTCGCATAAATTTTGACCCCATTTCTTTCTTCTAATGTGAAAAACTCATACTTCCATGCAAAACCAAAACCCTCAACAGCTTTCTCGTAAAAGTTTTCTTTCTCGTTGCAAGTTGATTTGCGGTGTTGGCTTTTTGAAGTTGAAGTGTCAGGATGTTCAGGATCCGTCCAAACATCCTCCTCGCTAGCGCAGTTACTTGTAGCGTCCTCATTAGGACCAAGAATTAGCGCTGGTGTTCACTGTTAGTTGAGGTAACAGCCGAGCGCAGGTACTTAGCCTTGATTTATTGGTCCATATTTATGCAATCGGACGAGAGTCGGACGGTGTTTCCCGCTGAGCTGCTAATTCTAACATTCGTAATGGCTCTTGGTTAGCTTTGTCTTGCGGCTGCGCAGACTCGAAGCGTCTTGTTCGCCGTGTGCAGGTGCTTGATGCAGAGGACCGGGCCGACCCAAAAGGGGTGCGGTTAGTGAAAGCAAATAACGAAGTTGTGACAAGACAGTCAGCTTTTTTATGGCCTGTATTTTAATGTGTTCAGGAGAACATTGTCTCGAATGATTTCCAATTATGAAACTTCATCGCTAATTCATTTAAATTCTCTGTTAGAGCATAATTTTGGTTTCTGTTATCTTCGACTAGACAAGAAATGCACCGGGAAAATTAACATCTTCGTTGACATGCATTTGGCGTTCTTTTAGTGTGTTGTGTGAGGAAATCAATGAACTTTACCAACGAAAACATGCGAACTTAGTTCATTTTTGGCTGCGAGCGTACAATCTTATTAATATCGAAGGTACTTAACCTCTACCGCCTGAAATGACACTAGAATGGAAGGATTAAGTTGCGTGAAAAAATGTCGCCCAAAACATCAGACGTAGACTCGCTTGACCTGTCAATTATAGTTGTCGAGACCGACATCGCATCGCGATGTTTTCTCAGATTTTTAACGTTGCGAGTTCAGTCGATCCTCGCCTCAATTTGAATGTGTTTTAGCGTTAAACGTATTTTTTAAGTATAAAATTCATTGACTATATTGACTATTGACTAATTGTTTTACATGCCACTCAAAATGAGTTTACTTCTACGTTAGGCATCCTCGGTATCTGTGCTTCTAATCACGCGATTAACATGTCTGTTTGATTCACTATGTGACTATGTTGAGGTTAGGCATCAAGTTAACTGCATTTGCTGAGGTATAATTGGCAGTGAAAGCATTGCGGGAAGAAAACGAAGTGTTTGGCTAGTGTGATTTTTGTCACCACCTTAACACGTTGACTCCGAAGTGGTACGTATGTGTACCACTTAGGTTAGGTTCTGTAATTTTTTCAGATCCTTCTAGTGACTATGCGTACAAAGTGAAGTTTTACACCAATCAGGCAATCGGAGGCAACGTGTTAATAAACCTTGTAAATTGCCTATTACTGCATCTCTGATATTACTGCATCTCTATTTGTTCTTCCTCTGAAAAGATTGTCTTAGTTTCTGCATGCTTCATGATTCCACCGATCTGTTCGTACCAATGTCTTATTAGTATGGACTCTTCTTCTTCAGGCAACATCGTTGTCCTGTTTCGAATGGCGTCAGTATTGTTAGGTGTCTCTCGTACATGCGTGTGTGCTGCTGCTATATCATTGTTTATCGCTCGTGTGGACCCGCAACAAACTTATTGCATGTCCAGATTGTGTGACGTAAAGCTATCTAGCATGCGTTGAAAGTAAGATCATACGCTGCATTGCACCATCATGACCACGTCCGCCGTGCCAACCGTGACACGTTTTCTATGTAGCCAATTTATTGGCAAATTCCTCTATGATAAAAGCGTGACAGCGAACTCCTCTCACTCCTCTTGTTGCTATCGATCTCAGAGTCTTTCTTCCTCGCTGACGAAAAGTACGCGACTAGGAACACCACGAAAGTCGTATCGGGATGAACTGCATACCGATTTTTTTATTAATAGGGTGAGTAAGTAAGACCATTACGTGTGGGCTGAAGGGGTATGGAATTTGTGTAACCTTGCTGGTTCCGTGGGTGCTTTTTCCTGTCATTAGACGTGCCTAAATGACTTCCAAATAAGGCTCAGTTTTAAATTTACATTTGACAATTTAAATTGCGCAACGCGTCCTACCGACAAAAATTCTTGAATCTAGTTTATATGGTTGCAAGAAAACAATGCAGCATCAAACCTAGAGCTGGCGCTATTTAGTACCTGAGTGTGTCCTACTGATAGGGCCCTGTTATTAAGATCATCTCTAAAATTTAAGGCACACTTATGGAGATTCCTATCTATTCGCATCAAGCCCAACCGTGCTGTTTATGGGAAATCAATTGTGCTGGTGGTGAGAAATCAACTATACTGGATATGAGAAACCAACTATACTGGATATGAGAAACCAACTATACTGGATATGAGAAACCAACTATACTGGATATGAGAAACCAACTATACTGGATATGAGAAACCAACTATACTGGATATGAGAAACCAACTATACTGGATATGAGAAACCAACTATACTGGATATGAGAAATCGTTGTGCATTTAAAGTCCGTTTTAGCATAATTTTTTGGTTCATTCGATCCTTCATTTTACAATCTTGACTTTAGCTGCCAGGGCGATGCACTGGAGAAAGATGATCTCTAGCTTATTTTGAGGACCATGCGCTAGTAACACATAGTTAACTATTAGGGCTTCGTTGATTGTGCCTGTTCTCGTCAGCAAATTATAGACACTAGGAAATTCCCAGAGAAGTCCCCAGCTTACAAAATAATGAATAATGCTCGTTAATGCAGTCTGTTGTGGGTTTAGTTGTAAAGTCTTGTTTTCCTCCTTCCTTCCGGCGCTCTCATGGTAGAGGCCTGCGTACCATGCAAGCGACCTCTCCAGACTGCGTTCATGTTATCTGTTCATTTCTTGTTTCCCCTCATTTTTTTTGTTCAAGACGCTTACGTTACGAATTTTTTTCTGACTATACAGGTCTGTGCCACTCGTAACATCGAAATTTTTATCGCATGCGGTGCCTTTTGACCCAAATCTTAGCAGAATTTTTCCATGATGTTCGCGTAGTTTTAGGAGAAACCCTGATTTCTATAAAAAATGACGATACAACAACAATAATGAAGGTAATAAATTCTAATTATAACATGCAGATAACTTCAAAATGAATTCTAGGGTACAGATAGGGTCTTTCCGTGTGTATGCCCAGTCATCGATAACTCATCTTTTATGTGAGATGCTATATTCGGATTGCTTTAGGACAAGATTATATTGAATGATTCAAACCTTCATATATGTAAGATCTTGTTCATTATAAAGAGATTATTTCATGTTTCATTATATTGCTTGCGAATCGTGCTACGCTGCACAGAAATGTTAAACTGTTATATCAATAATTATTTAACTAATGAAGCGCTCTTCTATGACCTTTTAAACACCATTCATGCGACGGATCTCATACGTCATTAAATGCAGTGAAAGTGTGATCAATAATTTACTCCAGAGCGTTCTCTTTCTTCTGCGGCTTTCGCTTGGTGGTGTGGTACGTTATCTGCACCGTCGGAAGGAACGCATTTTTCCTGCCCCCACAAAGACGTGGTGTTGTGAGGTGTGGCTCTGAACTCAGATGCCGCTGATGAGCGTCAGGCATTCTCGCCGCAAAGTTTTGGAACCGTCCCAGCTACTGACGAGCATCAGGTGTGCTCGCTGCAAAGTTTTGGAACCGTCCCAGCTACTGACGAGCATCAGGTGTGCTCGCTGCAAAGTTTTGGAACCTCCCAGATACTGACGAGCATCAGATGTGCATCAGATGTGCTATCCTGCACCATTTGGGACCGTCCCAGCTAATGACGAGCATCAGGTTTGCTCTCCTGCACCATTTAGGACCGTACCAATTATCAGCCTTCTTGAGGAATCCTGTTGGCTCCTCATCATTGCAATGCGATCTACTCAACTTGGGCAACAAAATCCTTGGCTGTAGACCGGCGAGGCCGCCCACGCTGTTCTCACAGTTCTGTACGCGATGCCATTTTCAGATCGTAGGCATTCTCATTCCATCCGTTCTCTTTCGTAGTTTTCTATCGAGACTTGTCATGCTCACAAATCAGTTGGAATACCTTCTTTCTCTGTAGTTCACGCTGTGGGACCTAATCATAAGTTGCGTTGTCTGGCACTGACGAGTTGTTTGTTGTATTTTCTTATACCGCTTGTTTCTTTGTTTAAAATTTTCTTGAAGGAAAGCATATCGGTGTAAATCCCTACAACAAAGCAACGTAACGAACATGCACGGCCCTCAAAAGTTTAGATTCCATCATGAAATGCACAAATTTAAGGAGTTTTAATTTATACTGGTTTATGAAGTTATCCCTACTCATAATTTTTGTGTAATAGAGGGAATGCAATATCAGCACTCTCAAATTCTTTTATCTCTAGAACTAGTATATTAAAAATAAAGGATAAAAGCGTACAATGCAAAATTTTACGATACTCTTAAGTACATTGAGTATTTTGTGGCAAGACCATTATTGTCAATAACTGGCTGAAGACGCTTTAGATTGTTCACTGTAAATTTAGAGCCGGTGTTTGGGCCTATTTATGATATTCTTCTTTGCATAATCCCTTCAAGTTAGTTGAGTTGGTAGGAGTTATTGTAACCGCTCTCGTTTCAGTTCTCTCCGCAAATTTTTGGTTGGGTTAAGATCTGAGGACTAACTAGGCCAGTCCAAAATCTCAATCCTGTTCCCAATCAATCTATTGTGTGCTAATTTTGCGATATGTTTTGGATCATAGTCTTATTGGATACTCAGCCAGGGTTTAAATTTAGGAAGTGTGAATATGATATTTGATTGTGTGGCAAAATTACTCTATATTTTAATCCAGTCATTTTGCCTTCAAATAATTTCATGTATCTGACACTTGATCAAGAAGAGCAAGCCCACTCCATGATGGATCCACTCCAAATTCGATAGTAAATGTTGTTCTTCAGCACGTATGCTTCAGTTTTCTTTCTTAAATTTTCGTCGTGCAAAAACAATGCCACCTCGCCCTTGTGTTTAAGGGTATTTTGTTGTACGCGTGTGCTTGTATTATCCAATTTTGCTGCATCTTAAAGCGCTTCCTCGATTGGTTATAGGCAGGCGAGCTGCTCGAGTTCTGCAGTTTCCTCAATGGTACTAGAACACTGGTCCCGAGATTTGTATCTTCATCTGCTCGTATTTTTCTTATCTACGAAAGAAGACTTTTTTTTAACAAATTCTACCGATTTATTTTTTTTCAATTGCTGTGTTTATTTATTAGCGAGGTTCATATTACTGTCCGTTTTGTAGAATTGTGAATTAATTGCCTAAAGAATTATATGTGTGCGCTTCTTTTTCAGACTAGGAAAATACTGTGAATTGTTTTTCACTTTTTTTACCAAGGCAAGTGTGCTTTTCAAACTCTTTATACCAATTCAGTCAGTATAGTTCCTAATTACGAAAAGTCACCGTTAGGTTCATCTCTGATCAGTTCGGTTTGAAAGTATTGCGTATAGTTTGTATGTCTATTCCTCACTGTGGTGCTTCAACTGACTTCTCAGTAATCGTTTCAAAATGAAAGTTTAATACATGTTTTCACTATCGTGCAATGTGTGCGTGAGACATTTTTATAGCATGTGCACGGCTCTGTACTAATTGTTAGATTGCTACTATGTTTGGAAAACACTGTAACGAAAGCATACAATTTGTCTTAGATTTGATCAAACGGTACGTTTATTAAAATATCACGAGTCTGAAGGAATGTACATTGAAACATGTATTATGTTTTCACCGCACGAAGACTTCTCACAATGACGGCGTTGCTTTATTGCTTTTACCTTCTATTTCTGTACGCTCATGTATTTATTTTCGAAATCTTTGCTCCCTGTGTGGCCCATGTTCCAGTGAGGGTGTCTATCTGAGGTGTGATCTGCGCTTCCACAAAATATGAAATTAAACCAGTTTCCTCCTTCGTTACAAACGCAACATCCTAACGAGGCTCAACTCTCACTTCCTTCGTAAGTGCCCTCTGCAACTTGGGAAATGAAAAATTGTTAAATGTCGGCGAAAGTAACACTTGGGGTATCGCTTATGTGGCTTGCTCCATGCCATGCCTGCGTGCGCTGCCAGTTGCTTTGTTGTGTGGTATTCTTCCCAGTTTGCTCAAATAGCTTCTCGTTCGGCAGGTCCGGCTCTACAAGCTTTTGAGAATTTTACCTGAATTTTTTTTTGTACCTCCGACTACTTGAATGAATTTAAATAATTTGTTCGTGCTGAGCCTGCTCATAATTCCATCATTGTCTTGAATTATCCTTCGGTCTTATCTCATACATACGTTACCTTCTTATATCGTAATATTTCAAGGAGGTTTGTCTGCGTTTTCTGTGCCACTTACAATGTAAATTTTATCAATAATACAATAAATGCATTAGAGTATCACAACTTAGGCCTAACAAGTTCAATTCGTACTCAGTTTTTCAAGTTCTAAATTTTAGCGTTATCAATATCTTTCATGGTGACTAAAATTTAATCTGTAACAAAGAATTCTCGTCCGGTGTCACTGAATGAATTCAAACTACCCAGCGCTTACGAGAGCAATTTCAATTAATTAGATAAGAGGACGTAATGAAAGGTGGGGAAGACGGAAGATAGTTACGACGATCGTTTTTTGGAATGCGTTTTTACTGAAGTGCCGCACCCCTGCAGCCAGGTCATCCAAACCTGGGCATCTGATACATCTTTTTCTCTTCCGGCGATGATGCTTTCGTTCTTAATGATCTCTATTGAAGGGGAGACTTCGGTTGTCTCTTCTTTGTGCGTCTGTGCGCAGCTTTATGGCGATCTGATGTCGTACAAACTTGTGGTTAATTTGACCCCGCCATCAAAAGTGGATTGGCCCAGCACTTCATGCTTCGACGTATGCAACAAAGAAGAGAGCGTTTCCTATCGTTTTTACCTTTCACATACCCTTGATGAGTTTTTCTGATTAAAATTCTCTAACCATTTAAACTTGAATGCCAGAAAACGTATTATTCGCTTGCGTAGACGTGTAGAACTTAACCAAGACAATAACTACTTATAAGTAGGTTTATAACTTGTAGTTTTGTGATTCTACAATTGATTGTAGAATGATTGATTGAACCAAGCTAAACTGCTCGATTCCCTCGTAAATATGTCTCATTATTTAATAACTTCCGTAATCATTCACACTTTTTCTTCCCAATAAATAAATCGTACTCGTACTCGTACGTGTGTCGTTTCGGGACCTAAACCCTTATATTAATCTAAAATAAAAAAGCTTTTGTAAGCTGCCTCATCGCTGTTCATCCACCACTCAGTCACAACGCGACTCCTGCACCAGTGAGCTTGAATAAAATAACTATAACTTTAGATGAACTCCAGATTTGCAAAAATAAATCAATAATTCGAGTAAAGTGATCATTTAAACGTGTGGTTGTTGTTCATTACTCACATTTCGTGGAACAAAATAACTGGAATACCATTGAAAACTTACACAAACCTGAGCACATTTTTACGGGTTCCTCGAATTTGTCTTTGATTAGTGCCTGGGATGTCTGGTAAAATCATACGGCTTTCATTGAAGTTCCCCTGTAGTACTGTGATGTAGAGCTCTGAGCGATGTACAGCCAACAGTGCTGTGAACATTGTGTGTGCCAGTCAATCATTGTTCCGTGAGTTACTGATATCGATATTGAAATTCATTACTGATTTCTTTCTTTTGAAAGTGAAATATCACAGGATTTCTGCCACACGTGAAGTTTGTCTTAGATTTTCCTGAACGTATCTATATTATACACGCTAAATAGAAATTCAAGCTGGTACGTAAACAAACATGTTCGTTCACTATAAATAGAAACTGAACCCTATGAAACAGTCTTCATTGAATTTTATTCTCTAAGTGTCAAGTTCATTACAAGATATATACTTCCATATAATAAAATACAAATACTTGGGTATACCTATAACATACCTTCTTGAGTCGGGTATTTAGTTAGGCATCAAGCTTTCAATCTGTCCACATTTCATTGAACAAATCTTATTAAGTGATTGATTATATGTTGTCATTGGCCCAAAATATTTGTTCACCTCATTAAAAAAATCTTCTATTTCCTTTCTATGACGGTTGTCGGTTGATAAATTAACTTGAGTTCATTTTGGTTATTAATTCAAATATCTTTTCCTCCTTTTGAGGCAACATTTCAGTCTACATTGAAGTTTAACAATTGGAAATTGATTTTAGATGATAATCATTTAATTTCTTAATTCAAAAGCGTCAGAAATTATTCATCAGAACAGATTCTGTTTTTCTTATTTCCTCAACGTACGTATATGTATCCCTTAGCGTACCTAAAATCAACATTCTATGGTGAACCAAATTTCCTCTATTCTTCAAGCGCAATTTTATTCCATTACTTTGCAGTAAAAATATTAAAGTTCGCACCGTCATCGAGGGCGTAGCGCCTTCTTTCTGTGGCACTTTGCGGCGTGTATGGAGCCTAGCACTCGTGTTGTCGCCCTTCTTCCCATTCGTCACTCAATACATCGCAAGTTTTACTGCCAATACGCTTGCCAACTATGGCAGGCCTGATCGTTGCCTTGCGTTGTCCATTGTTTGCTGGGGTCTTGTGTGGTTCCGCTTTTGTAACGGCGTCTCTACGTTTCCTTACGTCTCCAAGTCCTGTTTGTCCCTCTAGCAAAAGAACATGAAATCTTGTAAGATGGTTTCCTCGGCTGCTTGCGTTCGCAAGTGTTCAGTGTCTGTCAATCTTGTGGTTTAAATGTTAAGTGCTGGAGGAAATAATTTCATTCGCAGTGATCGTTTTTGTATGAAGTACCGACTGTATAGAAGCCATTCCAGGGTTTCCGTTTAGTGTTCATAATTGCGCGATAAACACGTTTGAGTATAGCGCTGTGCTCGCCAGCATGGCGACCTTATTTGCGTTTTATGCGTTTTCTAACACATGAGTCGAAGAAGTTCATGGCGTCTTGTGTGTTCCTTTATTGAATTCTGTAGTGTTCTATGACTTTTATGTGAGGTAGCAATTTTGATGTGCTTCCTGTTAATCATGGGCTTTACTTTCCTTCTCGTCTCGTAAAGTACAAATCCATATCTATCAATGTAAATAACTCTTCCTCTTACGGTAATTTAATGGCATTTAAGAAACCATCGCTGCCTGAACTTGAAAAGAAAATATGACAAATTTACAGCCCTTTTCTGTAAAAGTGCTACTAGTTTTTCGAAGTTTTCGATATTCAGTAATTTGCTTTACCCTTCACTTAAAACAATTGCAAAAAGCCTGACCATGCATTTTTCTACTTGTATTGGGTTTGACGGTGCAGAGCCAATTATCTATAAGTTCTCTTCGGCGTACATGTGAGTTTAATTTTTTCAGTATTTATTTATATCCTGCGATTTAATATGTACCTATTTTTCATGCCCTTTCATATGGTATTTGGTGAATGCAAGTCGTTTGCGCCGCATTTAATGTTTGTTTCCTCATACGCAAATCCTTGATAGAAAGTAACAACATTCCTGCGTTTGTCTCTTCGAAGCGCATTTTGCGATTCCTTGTAATTTACTAATTCAGGATCGTTCTACACGGCCTTTCTAATGTCCGTTTAGTTTGGTTGGCTTCACGTGTGTTTACCTGTTCGTCTCCAACTCGTGTTTTATCTCACTGGGACACTACACCTCCATATTTATAAATGAACTTGAACCATGCCTGGTTCCGAGCGTCGTTGTCTTGTATGCGGACTGGCTCAGTTCGGTTTCATTGCGGGTTTGCACGTCCAGGTGCGGGTTCGTTAGAGTTTTGTCACATGCAGCAACCCAGGGGAGCCCCTTGCGCCAACATTCCGGGGCTCTGAGTCAGCGGGGCAGCGCGAGCCCTCGCCTCACGCTGTACATAACGTTCACTTTCGACTGTAATGCGCCCGATGACTTCCCGCAGGCACACGTGCTTTGTGTGGGTTGCGCTGTGGCACACGTGCTTTGTGTGGGTTGCGCTGTGGCACACGTGCTTTGTGTGGGTTGCGCTGTGGCACACGTGCTTTGTGTGGGTTGCGCTGTGGCGTGCGCGTTTTGTATGAATTTTACTATGGCACATATGCTTGGTACCACGTAGCACTCCTGCACAGCCATTGGCGTATACTGCGTACAGCTAGAGCAGAACCTCAGAACTAATGTACAGCGACTCAGATTTCTTGCTGTTGTGACACTATTTTTACTGAACTGGAAATCCTTACCAAGTTTCAGTCGCCAAGCGGAACGAAAAATGTGACTTGGCCTTGAATGTAAGCTGTTTTTTTACCGGCTGACACTGTTTTCATAGTTCAAAAGTAAAAAATGTATTCAATGAGAATAAGAAGTTTCAAGCCGTAAATATAACTCTAACAGTAATTGTAAAGCTCCTAGCCAAAGTATCTTCTCATCAATATTGTAAACTAAAAGAATTTAAATATCTTCTAAATAAACGTAATGTACGTGTGATGTTCCTTTAAACTTGTTTCTGTGTTTTTTTGGCCGCGCACTGCGGATCAGGGAGTCCGAGAATCAACTTGTCTGGTACAATGACTTTGTTAGAAAGAGAGAGTCTTTGGATGCGTAGTCCTTCTTGAACCATGTAAAAACACAGGCTTTTCGAAACTAAATGAGAGTTCAAAATAGGAGCGAACTGCCAACATGCTCATCTATCATCAGAGAGTAGGGCTGCATGCAAACACGCGCATGTGTCATCAGAGAGATAAGGGCTGTATGCAAACACACGCATGTGTCATCAGAGAGATAAGGGCCGTATGCAAACACACGTATGTTATCCGAGGGAGAGGGGCCGTATGCAAACACGCACCTCTGTCATCAGAGGGAGAGGGGCTTTATGCAAACACGCACATCTGTTATTAGAGGGAAAGGGGCTGCATGCAAACACGCACCTCTGTCATCAGAGGGAGAGGGGCCATATGCAAACACGCACCTCTGTCATCAGAGGGAGAGGGGCCGTATGCAAACACGCACCTCTGTCATCAGAGGGAGAGGGCCGTATGCAAACACGCACATCTGCCATCGTGTATCGAAGAAAGCGAACGCATGTTTCTCCGATGACTTCTGCGCCTTTTTTGCAGAAGGTGGGTGAGCGAATCATAATAGAAGATCGTCAGCTTGAACTGTTGCTTCCAGTGCAATGCAGCTGCTGCTTCTGGCATCTGTGGAATGTTGCTAGTTTGTACGCTCTTTTTGGTGCTGGAATCGCCTCCGATCTGAAATTGTTTTGTACTTTGGAATTTTTCCTAAATCCATGTTAATGCTATCGATTGAATAATGGACTCCCGTTCGTGTTCAATGACGCAGATGCCGCAATCAGGAGTTTGTTTTTCAAGCCACAAGTTCTCCCTAACGAGCTGAACGTAGATAATAAATATGGCGTTTGTGATCAGAAAGTTCCATTCGTGATTCTTATCCCTTTAGTTTTTGTTCTATATTTTGCAATTGTGTTTTTAGAACTTATAATCTACAATGTAATGGGTACGATAAATTCCATCTATTTCTTACGTGGATATGTTTGGCGTTTTTATCCCCCATTCGACTTCAGAGAACCATTGTAAACTGTCTTCGTTGCAAAGTCCTGGGACTTATTTTTAACACGTTTGTTGCGATGCGACCCACCGGTGGATCACTTAGGTTAGGTTCTGTAATTTTTTCAGATCCTTCTAGTGACTATGCGTACAAAGTGAAGTTTTACACCAATCAGGCAGTCGCAACAAACGTGTTAATATCGAACAAATTTGTGAACTGCATGTGAACGCAATTCTTTCATCGCCGAAGTCACGGTGCCGTGGATGACACATAGCGTTACTTCTTGTTTATATTTTGAACCCTTGTGACGAGGAGCATAATCTTCACTCGAAACCAAGGAGTCTTGGTTGTACAGGAAGTTTTGCGACGTTGATAAGCGCAGCGACTGACGTTGTCATGACTTGTAGTATGACTTGTTAGATCAAGCTCTGATCCTCAAAATTTTCCTACTCTTGCAGCAACAATGCAGGAAAAGGTCACCTTTCATACGGTGAGTCAAAGGTGAAAGAGAAGTTCCATTCTCAAAACTTCACCTTATTGTGAATTTAGTGCCACTAGTATCAGCTGTTGTTTCACAACTGACTGCAGTAAATGAATTTTTTTTAGATTCGCTCTGAGCCAGTTTTAGCGTACGCTTTCTCTGTGCTACAATGTAGCCAGTGCGGCCTTCTGGTCAAGCGATTCAATTGAAGCAGCGAAAGAGTTAGAGCCATAACCATCAGAATAATTGCAGAAGCTGGAGCATATAATATCTATCCTTTTCGTAATTATAAATTTTACCTACTTTGAGTTTTTGAGATAAAGATGCTAGGTTAAATTTTCCTCTTCTGGTTCTCTACTCGACTCGCCAATAAATGATACTTGAACGAACATTTATCATCACGGCTGCAATTGTGGTGCGTCTGATGGACGGCCGTAGAAAGTTGCTGTAATCGATCTATCCCTTAATTAAAGCTTGGTTTGGGCAGAAATTAACACCTCACACAATGAGGAGGGGATGGCAGCGGTGCATCATTGTCACTCAGAGAACATGTTGAAATACTGACTCAAGAGTCCCTACATTTCCATGACTTGCACTGGGGAAAGAGCCTAGTGATTCGTTCCTCAAGTACAGTGTAGCTCTCTGTAACCGTGTGTGCTGGAAGTGACTGAGGAGTTATTTGACCGCAGGCGTCGCAGAAGCACTCTCCAGAGTCGGTCCTTGGGTACGTCTTGAAGAAGAAATAAATGGGCTTCAGGATGCATCGATCAGAAACTTCACGAGACCTATAATGTCGTTGTATTGGTGTAATAGAATGTCTAAGACGAACTTGATAACATCTGTTCTGAAACACACTTCATCGATGAACAACAAAGATTCTCGAATGAAGGATCGACAACAAAAAACAACGAAGCAACAATTTCCAAAAAACCCTATCAACAACGAGAATTGGATTAGCGTGACTAACAAGGACAAGCTCTGTTTTGACATTGCTTCATCCCTTTTTTAAGTCTAAAGAAATTAAGACTGTAATACGTGTAAATGTTTCGCAGTAAAACTCGAGAAACGCGCGTGTCTTAGATTTGAGTTCAGTTTTAGTAAGCAATCGTTTTTTAACTAATTTCACTGGAAAAAAATGTGTAACATTTTTCCTAATTCTGTGCGTCGATTTTCAGTACGACAATGCTTCTTTGGTTCGGATGTATTTAATTGATCCCTTAACACGTTGACTCCGAAGTGGTACGTATGTGTACCACTTAGGTTAGGTTCTGTAATTTTTTCAGATCCTTCTAGTGACTATGCGTACAAAGTGAAGTTTTACACCAATCAGGCAATCGGAGTCAACGTGTTAATTGAGAATTAATATTTGACTAGATCAGTTGGCCAGTTTGACTCACGAAAACACCACGTAAACAGTGCAGTTGTGGTCATGACTTTCATGCACGGGCGTTCTCGCTTCAAGTCGTAACAAATAGAAAGGAAAGTGTCTAGTTTTTCCGTCGTACCTCTTAATATGGGTGCGCTTTTTATTGTTCTTCTGCAAGAAAGGAGGGATTATGTCACCTTCCTTCACCCAGTCCATCATGGCGTCCTCAAAGGGCTTCTGTGAGCCCGAGGCAGCTGAAATATTTTCAAACTCCAACTGAGAATTGTTCTGGGTATTTTTTATCGATTGAAATGAACATCTCTTAGTAGTGCGTATGATTATTCTAGAAAGTGTACGTGTATGTTTTTTTTATCACACAACACTCTTAAGGTGGTTGGAGACACAATACCTTACCCGAAATATTTGAAATGATTTTACATTTCTTCATTTCATTTAGTGAAATGATTTTACATTTCTTCATTTCATTTAGTGAAATGACTTTTGTATTTGACCTGTTCCTATTGCATATGCGATTTTCTACTAGAAATTTACTCGAGTTAAAGTATATGATCAATTTTTAATTTATATTTAATTCGTTAAAATGCATGCAGTTTTATAACAGGTACTGACTTTCTTACTCAACCTTATATTGCCATTCTTCTCTAAATTCCAATTGAATGAAAGATAGCTGACAACTTGTATCTTAGTTCATATAGCGGACAAGCAAGTATTCCTGTAAAGAAAAAATATTTTCTCGACACATAAGAGAATGGTCGCTTAACGCGTACACGCATGCCACGGTTTTGACTGGCTTGTTTTTTGGCGTGACGTCATGCTGAGAAGCCATGTAATTGTGACGAGTCTTCCTCCGTGACAGTGAAAGTAACGCGAACCATTGAGGATCTTTTTGTCTTTTCCGATATTACGCACGTCATCGTGCTCTGCTTCACAAGTTGCATCAGCTGTACTTTCAACGATGGATGTATGTATAGCTTGTACCAACGAGGGCAGGATGGGGGGCCCTGGTCCCAGTCTTGGGACTTGAGGTACATACATCAAGTATGGTCTACGACGCCACGTGTGATCTCCGGGACATCTTCGGCGCCTGAGTTAGCGCCGGTTTAATGAAATGAAACCGCAAAATTTAGCAGCTAATGTTTTAGGGCTTGTTCTTGACTTGGAATGTGTGTGTATTCTTCAGTCTTCAACTGCCTTGCGATCAGGCTGAGGATGAACCATGTACGCACATTTAAGAGCAGCCTTTATTTATGTAATTTGTTTTGTTTTTAATAGTGTATCATAGGTTACAATTACTATAAAGTATTAGTTATAAATTTATTCTGTTTTCTTGTTAATTTTTTCCCTGAAGTTAATTTTGAATTAGGTTGTATCAATTCCACAATTGGTACAAAGTAGAAACAAAATAGTCTATTAGTGCTGCCTCTGCACCTTCCAGTCGTCCATGGAATCATTCAAATGGCTTTAAGTAAGAATCCTTGTTCCTTCTTGATTTTATGGCAGATACACTTCAATTTAGATCCTTTTGTTAGATTAAACTAAAATTGAATGCTTCACTGTTCAATATGTGGTGTAAGTTGAGCTAAATGAACTATAATATATCTTCAGCATGCACAGGCAGTGTGCGTTCTCGGAGGTACAGGCTACCTGTTGTAATAGGCGGGAGAAAACCGTAAAGTTAGCTGGAAATAAACAGTTTTAGTGCACACAATTTGATTCTTTAAGTTATTTGATCAAGCCCCAACTCAGTTTTGTGTACTTCTTGGCTCTGCTCTTCCTATGGGGGCATAGTTCGGTAAAAAAAGATGAGCAGAAACTTGATTTCGGTAGGGCGAAATTGTTAGAAGAAAAAAGTTTAATGCTGTATTCAATTGAGCAAGTTTTTATTAGGCCCGTCTTCATTTTGTCGTGCTAATGCGGTATTTCCGTTGGCTGAATTTTCTTCTCCGAATAAAATTATTATTTTTAACTGGTTTCTATTTTTCAAACTATGTATCGTTATCGCAATTGGTATGAATTTTCTCTAGCTGTGATTGTGTGCATGCTGTCGCAATACGTGATCAATTGATTGACACTTCTTTTGCTCGCTATTTCATGCATAGTATGCAGAGAAATTATACTGAGAATTTGATGCATAGTATGCAGAGAAACTATACTGCGAATTTGATGCATAGTATGCAGAGAAACTATGCTGAGAATTTGATGCATAGTATGCAGAGAAACTATGCTGTGAATTTGATGCATAGTATGCAGAGAGACTAACTGAGAATTATTTTCTCAACCAAGCTCTCGACTTAAGGGAAATCTTAGGATTTTCCAATAGACACGCGTTATATCACCTTTTAGTCATGAGAAGGATGAACAATTCTATGCAATACATCAGTTGTTGACTGATATCTCTTGCAATTGTTTATTCCTCCTATTTCTGAACAGTACGCTGACGGATTTGTAAAGATTTCTTAAAAATGTGTGAAAATTTTCCTTTGTGGAAGATAAAATGTTTAACGAAACTATAAAGAAATAAACATCATAGTCTAGTCTTAACTCAGCTACTTTTACTAGCAATGTTTTGCCTGTGGCACTCAGTGATGGAGAAGAAGACTTCAATGTTGCAGTGATACCGAGCTTTCACGCTAAACTCGCATCTTAAGCTTCGTGCACAGCTATTTTTCGTAAAGAAACGTGACGTAGTGAAGAGAATTTTCCAACATGGTCCCATTATTCTGTGTGAAGTACAATTTGCATGAATGAAAACTCGTTCCCTTTTCATTAATTCACCCCAGATCACGTGAGTCAAGTTTTTATTCCTATATAATGGCGCTTAAAATATCTGGAATCGATGGAATGCCGTCATCGCACCTTGATATGATGCTCCGGACATTACAATACTTTTTAAGCTCATTCTTTATTCCTTAAACTCAAATTTTTATCTTCTTAATTCGTGTTTTTCCTGTTTAGGCTCAACGAACCATGTCTGTGAAATTCAGCTCAGAAAAATGGCTCGAAGGTTAAATAATACTGCTATTATTCAAGCTATTCGCAGTAATACAGACTCGCAAACTCTGCCGTTGCCTCATTGTCCGTAATGTTATTGTTGCAACCTTTTATTTGTGTTTCGTCGATTTGTACATGAGTAATCCTACTTATTATACTCCCATTACCTTCTATTACCGAATTTATCTCTAAGATTTCTGATATTATTGAACCAGAAGAACACAAATGAGTATGGTGATGAAGTAACATCTCAAAATTCAAAATGGTAGATCACGTTTTGTATTGATTGGCTTCAATAGAGCTTTAGGGAATTTCTGAGCCTTAAATAATTTCTTTGTAAAAAAGACGTTGCTGAAAATATTGAACGGTAAGATATTCGCAAGTGCCCTGTGTTTTAATATGTATCATTTTATTAAAAGTAATGCATACTGGAAGCGTGTTTTTTATTTCACAAGATCTAAATACTGACCGCAGCTGTGCACTTCCTTCAAGTCCCAACTTAGAACGTACCTCTTGTACATGTGTTGAGGCCAAATCACGCGGTTGTATAGAGCTGAATACGCTTCAAGGACGTAATTTGCGTTTGTGTTGTTCTCATCTCAAGGAGCAGAAATACATTGTTTCGGTTGCGATGCAACGTGCGGGAGAAATAACGTGCCAAAGCTTCGTCTTCATTGAGATGTTTCGCAACGCATGTCTCTATGAAGAAGAGGCAGCTCCGAGGGAGGCACCCGCAACATGATTTATGACTACCCAAGTCGAGCTCTGGTTGCATGGAGAACTGAACGAAAGCGCATACCAGTCGCTCAATCCAACAAACATTTGTTATTGAGGTAACGTTTATTGCTCGCCCTTGCCTGCAAAAGTCACCTATGTAGTGATTGATGGTTACGAAATTTGAGGTCTATTTGTTGGACAGTGTCGTTTATATTTGCATAAGCGTCTCGAAACTATTTAACCTGAAGATTAAATCTAGCCATTTGATAAGTGCTACATTGTGCTTATTGAGACTTGGCTTGTAACTGTATAACTATCTAAAATTCCATATTAGTTTGATCATGCCATGAGAAATATTCTAAACAGATTATTTTCTGTAATTCTAAAATCTAGGCGCCCTCTCCTGTCCTACATCCTTTTCAATGTTCGGAACATCTTCCCCAAACACGAAGTTGCGTGTTCAGATAGTTTGTCACGCTCCAAGATTTCTTTAGCCAAGAACGTGCAAGAACTGGTTTTGGCCGTGATTTCGACACCCTACATCTACGTGACCCTAAAACCGTCGGTAAGGATGTCGCTAGAGGAGATATTGTCTCGAGGTCGGGGCACGTAAGGTCCTGCACCACTTCATCCCGAGCGTGAACTCGCGTGAAGATGCCGCCCTCACTAGGGGCTTATGGTTCAAGGATGTTTCACGACTGTGTAAAAGTCCGCCGCAGCTCGCGAAAATCTGTAAATGTGGCGTGTCAAAAGGGGTTTAGTGTAAAACAATCTTACAGAAACATGCGAGACTAGTGTAGTTGGTGAACCAAGAGTGAATATGTCAGGGAAAATATCGGACAGGTCCATACTCGTATAGCTGTTGATGCTCCATCAACATAGCCTATAAGACGAGCAAAAATTACTGTAGCCACTTTGTCATGGTCTGTACGGAACCAAACTTGAGAGAGCTCAGATTTTGGTGTGACGCTGGCCTAACCTTTAAACACCACTGGAAAATCTCATCTCAGTAGTGAGTTACACGGTCTCTGGAACAGCACTTGCAGGGCTGACGGCAAGGAATTTCTCGAGTGGAAAAATCCAAGAGTAGGTCACTGATGCTGGAACATAGGATACATTCTGAGATCTCACGCGGCTCAAACTTCTTGGACTTATAATGTACAGAAAGTATCGGACACAATCTTAGCACCGTGTACTTGAATTAATCCATTTCCGAATCAACTAATCTATAGTAGATATTTATACTACACTCATCATGTTATGTTCTGGCTGATTAACACATTTCCTACACTTTTTATTGATAAAATATGACCACGCGTGATTCGAGAAACGGCAGATTCAACCGTAATTCTCCAATTCATCTCATTCGTACTCAAAAGGTACATCTAAACTTCTAAAGGGTGTCTCGAAAAATAAACTCGTTGACTGTCCATTACTTACCTATTTTGCTTTTATTTAGGTGATCATTGGCATAGATACAAGTCTTACGAGTTAAATCAAAGAAACTAACATAAAATTTAAGAAAATAGTCATAAATGAAAAATTTGATATTTTCGCCCTCTGTTAGTCGCGTCCTGTTGATGGGCTGTCAAAGAGAGTACATTTTTTTGAGATCTGCTCTATAATATCCAATATTAGAAACCAACAAGTTACAAATGTTTATTTTTTCCAATTATACGACAGATTTGAAACCAGTTAAATCCCAGGTCAAAAATTATTGACGAAATACTACATTCTTGTTATCCATTTTTTTCGAAACAAGTTTGAACAAATTTAACATTCACTAAGCATATGAACAAATTAGTTAGCTGGGTTATATACATTAGACATCAAAAATTCGTGGTGAGAAAGATCATTGAATGATTAATCTGGCAATTATTAAACTGTGTTTTATGTGCATCTATAATTGACGTTTGAAAATAAATTTCATAATACTTAGAAATATTTGTTCAAAAGCTATCAACGGCAAGTTAACTGTATTAATTGGAGTAAACCTCGTCACTAACCTCTTTAGCACCTTGTTGTTCTGTAACTCCTACAAGTTCTACAAAACAGTTATTCTTCGTCATATTATTGTCAAGGATTGATTATATTTAACACGTTTGTTGCGATGCGACCCACCGGTGGGTCACTTAGGTTAGGTTCTGTAATTTTTTCAGATCCTTCTAGTGACTATGCGTACAAAGTGAAGTTTTACACCAATCAGGCAATCGCAACAAACGTATCAAACTTTGGATACTTCAATGAATGAAAGTTCTTTTTCACTCTGCAGTTTCGGAGACTGATGCGAACAGTTGTGCTTGATGCCCCCTGGTATCAAGGAGAGAACTCAACAAGAAAACGAAGCGGGTATTGGTAACGTACCTACCATGTGTATTCACGAATGCATGTGGGATCGGTATGGTTGTATATTGATCTGTATGCGAAAAAAGAAAATTCACGTATGAGATAATCAGATATACGTTTGAAAACCAGTGCAAATTCACGCTACGGTAGAAGTCTTTTTAACCGGCGCCCATGGGACTTTGCAGTTGCCGGTTAATATCACCCAAGTAACCACAAACAATTCATAGACACGATAGACATGAAAGGAAAACAATATCAATTGCTTAAAGCAGTTAAAGAAGGAACAAACATAATGAATAAATATATAAAGCGAGTGCCGATTTAAAGGAATTCTACTGTAGTCGTGTAGCATATTGGTCTATAGAAGACGATATTGGAAATGAAGTAGAAAAAATCTGTAATTTCAGGCAGTTGGTAGCAAGTTCTTGTTTAAGTTTGAATGTTTTTTGTTTTAAAGTTGTTCGATAATAGTGAGAAAACGTCTTAAATTACTACGTATCTGACGCCTATTGATAGTAATAACTCCATTTCTTATTGTTTTTGATAAGTTGGAAGAGCATTTTTATGGTATTAAAGCTCTCAGCAATCGCTAGGTACACTTTTCCACGAAAGAAATCTCATTTCGAAAAAATTAATTAGGCTCAATACCTCGTGTCATCAGCAAAGTGTCAAGCCTCTTACTTTCTTAACGATGAAATCGTGCAAGAATGCCCGTTTGGCTAGAATGACCCTATCATTCAAGATTCCGTGTCTCTGGTCTGGAGACATTTTTAGCCTCCATTGTTGTGGGCGAAATATCCTCTGTATCAAACTAAGCCCTTGCTGGCAAAGGCTTTAGCTCTCCTCTCACTTCCTCGACGCCATTGTGATCTTGGAACACCTCAAGCCGGTTGATTACTCGAATATGATTGCCAGTAAATCCATCGTTACTTTTATTGAGGCATCTTCTCGTTCCTTGGTTTGATGACTGCAGCTTAGTGCGAAAGATTTTCAACCTCAGAAAAAGTCATAACTGCAAAGTCTAAGGTAATTGTTGGGACCGTAAAAGTGCTTGCCACCGAATTCCGATTTGGATGACTTTCGAGGCCCAATCGGTGAGATCATGCGTGGATGGCGGTGCTTTCTTGCTTCTTCTGATGCTATCTTTGTGGGTCGAATTCCTATAAAAACGATTGATGCTCTTTCGCTGCCAAAATCTTTCATAGGTTCATTCGTTGCCGGAATGGAGGACTCATTATTTTCGCATACAGTGCTGCTATGGAATGCTTATTTTAGATAAACTAATGCACTATTATTTGTGCCTTGACAGTTGCTCTCGTATAATATTGTATACTGCTCCGGCTATCAAGAGCCTTATTCGATCATGTATGACTATTTTATGAGATGAACTTAAAAGTATGTTATTTTCTACAATTCTAGTTTTATCTAGCGAAACGTTTGACTTGGCATTTTTTTTAATTCGTTATAAGCTTGCATATATTCTAAACTTGAACCATTTTCAGCCAACGACTTATAGAGGCACACAGCAAGCATTACTATTCGTTTCCTCTGTCAACGAATAATACACTGCGGAGCTGAATTTAACAACCTAGATACATGGTGTGGCGGATGTTGAAGTTTTATATTACGAGTTTTTATAGCGCGTCCGTGAGGTTTTGTTTGCGCACGTCGCCTGTTACCGCATGTGTGGTTTTTCATTGTTTAGTTTTTACTTCACTGTATGGGCTTGGCATAGCAATGCTCGTTGTAGCGGTTACTTCGGTGTCATGTATACCATTCATTTATGGTACACTACTGTTGCAGCTTGTAGGTGACCAAGAGCTGGCTCATCATGTTTCTAAATAAGAGTAGTTGTCATCGAACTGGTTGACAATTTCTAAAAAGTTTGGTAGTCATTTTTGCTGGAGTTGAATCGTTATACCTCTGAAATTCAACTGTAGTCTCCCTCAAGAAGAGAAATGTGCATCAAAAGTAGTCAATTTATTAACCAGGCTTTAAAATAAAATGATTCAATGACGATGAGAGACGTGAATTGTTTTTCAAATTTTTGTACCGTAAGGAAAATATTTATTGGAACTTAGATTGATATCATTGAGATAAAAACTAATTTTTTTACATATGCACTGGAATATCTTATTTGAAAATGTATTCAAAATGTATTATTACAATACTTGATCGACTGCTAAATATGTAAGAAATGAACATTTACTCGATCGTTGTGGCCGGACAAGATAAATAACTTTTTCCGGAGACAAAGCAAAAGTGCTAATAACATATGGCTGAAATTTTACGGTTCATTACATTTTAAAATAAGCCATAATACCGCAAAAAAAATTCTTCGTAAAACTGAATTGTTTCTCGGCGAGAATATCACGCTATGCCATTTCTTCGTAGATATAATCTAGTTTCCTGGGGCTCTACAATGCATCATAGTTATAACCTGTAGCAAACAATCCATATTACAGCAGGCGATTTGCATTACAAGCAAAAGAAGACTCGCGAAGGAAATGTACGAAGAACTTTACTCAAATAACTGCTCGATGGACACTTGATAAATCATGCTTAGTATTTCCGCGATCGGTTGTTGAAAAATATTTTGAATAACTCTGGCTTATAGTTAACATAGATGCATTCTACTGCACTTGGAAAAAGGTTTTTGGCAAAACTGAAATTCTCTTCACAGGTGGATATAAGAGAATGTAAGACTGATTCAACCCTTTACTGAATATAGATAATGTAAGACTGATTCAACCCTTTACTGAATATAGATAATGTAAGACTGATTCAACCCTTTACTGAATATAGATAATGTAAGACTGATTCAACCCTTTACTGAATATAGATAATGTAAGACTGATTCAACCCTTTACTGAATATAGTTTGTGTCATGTATTCGCTGCGACCAGATGTTTTCGAACAAAGTAACATTTCCGAAAAGTTTGCTTACTTTTTATGGATGCACAACTTGTTTTATCGTCCAACGTTACTGTTATTTACTGTCTTTATTTAACATATAAACAAGTCATCTTAGATGGCATTTGGAAACCTGATACCCTGTCGTTCTTTTAAAAGCATTAAAAAAATATCGTCCTGTTTTCGCTGAAAATTTCTTTAATGCATTCTGGGGAATAAGACCAATGTATAAAATTCTTGGACTCCACCCAGAAAATCGGCTAAAAGCGTCTGAGTCATCCGCCTATGGTGGAAATAAACGTGCCTCAGGAACTTCTCCGGCTACACATCATTCTCAGCTCCACTTTTGTAAGAATCTGTAGGACTTTTAGTTTAGTGTTCAGTAAGCCGGGATTTTTTTACACTTGTGTTTCTCGTATCGACGTGTCGAATAAAGTCTTCACATCTTTCCGTCTTCTCACATCACGCTTCTATATTCTGGAGTTACTACTCTTTTTTGCTGGCTTTAGAGTTGAATGAGCTAATTAGGCTAATTAACATGCTAAAACTGGGCCCAATCGATAGCTATTGCAATGAAGACATGACGAGCCGAATTGTCGGTGCAAACGAGCATCCAGGATATAGTTCGGCAGGAACAACAAACCGAAATGTCCATCCTTCAGTTTGTATCAAAGTTACAGCGGATTCCTTTGTCGTTCCATTATCGCTACTCACTGAAAATCTAGATATTGGCTACACTAAATAAAAGAAAATTTATAAATTTACCAGTAGACCCACACGTGAAAATTCACGAGTTTTTCTGAATTTGTTCGTTTGGTTTGTCAGTGGACGCGGGCTTTGCGGAGTTTCCGCATTAAAGGATAGGCCTTTGGTATCCACAATTCAATGCTTACTATACATGCATACCCTACCTAATTTCCTAAATCCTTAAGAGCGTGACAGAGAGACGAACCAAGCAAGCAAGCAACAAACTTTGTATCATTACATAGTGGAATATTTGAAGTGTCGCAAATTTTTGATGGAGAGAGAGTTGCGTGAGTTCAATACTACCATATTTTCGGATATAATATCTCTTCAAAACTTTCATTCGTTGTTATTGATGCCATTCTTTGCAAGCTTGTTTTGCTATGATGAATTGCTTGATTATAGTTTTTATTAATCTTTCTTCAAGATTCAACCTTCAGAACCTATAACGATCTTCGAAAACAAAAATAAATTTTATTTTACATGTATATGACGGAAGTGTATAACAGTAGTAAGGAACACCTGGTCACCTAAACAATTACGTAATTTTATGAGATATTATTCTCAATGAGCATGATATTCAATAATTTCCTTCAATTGCCGAAATTAACCATGTTTTTGAGAAGAATCGTAAAAAGATTATTCTCAGCCTTCCTCTTGCTGATTCTCTTCATGCCATGTAATCATACTTGATATGAGGCCTTCCTACTATCAGCAATTCAATGTAGCAAAGCAACTTTAAATCTCTCCTTTCATAGTCAATGATACTAGCATTCTGAACTTTTCATTGGTAGGGACGCGGGTAACATTGCTGAATGTTTTTAAGTTTCTGAAAATATCGTATATCTGCGCTCCGATCCCTTGCTTGTAACCCTATTCCAACCATGTCATACTCCGGCATCCCGCTCCTCTCACGTTCACCCTGGAGGTTGCATAAGTGCAACCCCCTCTTCCTCCCTTCACAGACAACCTGCCTCTTGCATAAGACGCTCTTCCGTCTCCGACTATTTGTCCGTAAAATTTTAAAGTCTTCCCGATTATTTTGCTTGTGGGTCGATGCACGCCTTCTTTGGGCCAGGCTTGCGTGTCATCGCTGTTTCCAAATATTTGTCGATAAATATTGACTGGTCGTCTATATCAAGCTCAAAACTTTACCCACCCGTGGTAAATATTTATAGATCACTCAATAAATTTTGCAGATTCTATGTTCCAGCATTTTCCGATTCAATATTGAATTTTGGTCGATAATTTTGCTGTAGGGCCACGGTACATAGCAAAGGTGGTGGAGCAGAGGCTTGCTGGGCGCAGCACCACTGGCGCATAACACTGTCTGTCCAAGTTCGAGAAGCTCAAAATGACAGACGACTGGAATTTACTGCCCTGGGAGGCTGTAGAACGGGTGTTCTTATGCAGTTCTCCTTTTCATCTTGTATTTCTCAAGAGTTCACATTCAACCTCGATAAATAGTTAGTTTAGAAATTTCTTTTGGAACCTATTCCCATATCCTTAAGTATTATAATTGTTATAGAGCTCATTGGTCAATTTCTAGGGAATCCCACGCGTAAGATGGAATAAATAACCAACGTAAAAGATACATATTTAATGGCATTCGTTTCAAATTACAAAGATTCAATTTTTATTGTTGAAAGAAGATAATTGTCAAACTTTAAATATGCTAAAATAAAATCAGGAAACACTCAATTATTTCTATAGCCTAAAACATAATTTTGTGTACAGTCGTGAACTAATTATAATTCATTTACTCACTCATTTACTCGTGCGTAAAAACATGCACACTGACACTCATGCACACTGATATTGCTTAATTTATTTCTGATGTCTACATTTTATTGTTATTTTTGGTGTTTTAAATTTACCTTTCAGCAGTTGAAGTTCAGTATCTCCCTACAATTGCACTTATTGTTGTTTGGAAGTGAAATGTATTTAGAGATTCGTTTAGTGGCCACGTTTCTTATTTCAGTGCTGAAGATGGAATCGTATTCCGAAACCGTTTGTATTTAAAACGTTCTCTTTTACGTTTTATTTATTTCATATTTATATCACGATTGTTTCCGTTATTTTTTGTGTACTTGAAATCGAGCAGATTATCCATATAAAGTCGCTCACATTCATTATAATCTCATTATTTATGAGGTTATATTTTCCAACAGACAGCCTTGAGACTTGTTCATCAACATTAACATTGTAGTTGCTGTGAGTTATGTCAAAGCGTACCTCCCCGATATGGTTGATGTTCCGTATGCTAAGTTGAATCTTGCTACTATATGGCAATTTTAATATGCGCTAATGTATATAAGGAATATATGCATGTTGAATTTTTTCATAGCTTTACAGAAGAGAGCTGTTGAAGATATTTCTCACTGTATAATTTCTAGGTTTAACGGCCTATTCGTTTTTAAATTGTCTAGATTAATTTTAGGGCTTAGGTTGTGTCGTGAAAATAGGATCTTTTTTAAAGAGTTTTCAGTTTTCTGATACATGAGCGAGATGAGATACTGTGTATTTGAACATCTAGTGGTAAACACCGTTACTAATTCGTTAATAATGTCAGTCACTAAAGGCCTTCTCCTGACATCAGATTGCCGAGAGTACGTTTTTTGGGGTTTCTTTACCGAGGAGACGCTTGAAATTTATTCAATCTGATCAACTTGCAAACTTTCCAGGAAGAGAATGGCTCCTCGAATAGCAACCATTCACGCAGAACTCAAGACTTTTTATCCTCACGTTGTGGTTGCTGTAGCTCTTGCAGGGATATGAAGCCGTTCTCTCGTAAATTTTTAGAGTCGCCCGCCGTTCCTTGTTACAGCAAGGGGTACCTGCGCAACACTTCCAGACTTATCCTCACCAGTGTTCTTCCTCAGAGCCAAAACGCATACCATCTGTGGAACATGCGTGTTATTTGTAACGGAAACTCCTGTTGTTTCCATAAACACTCCATGCCTCCTGTATCGCACATCACGTGCTTTTTTTAGCCTATGATAATATACTTGTAGTTTCTTTCCAACAAAGGCATGCGTTTTCTTGGACACCGGGGCCTCACCTCAGGCATCTCGGCTTGTCCCGGATCTGAACGTCAGCTCAGCACGAGCAACTCTTACCTCAGTGTGCTCGAGCAAAACAGGAAATTTTGGTCTCTGTTGCGACGACGTTTTTTCATTCAAGACAAACTGACGATTAATGGAATACTTATCTAATCTAGTGTAAATTTTCTGCTCAGTCTTACGAAGATCATTTCGCATAGCTAGTACATTTTTAACTGCTTTTGTACCGTGGTGAATTTGAATTGCATGAAACATCCCAATGATAAAACGCGGGGCAAATGCTCCTCTGTCGCGAGGGCGCTTGTTATTGAGTTCCAGGGTACGGACACTCGAGCGTCCTTCCTTCCTTCCTTCCTTCCGTTCCTTCTTTCTTCCTTCCGTTCCTTTTTTTTTCCTTCCGTTCCTTCTTTCTTTCTTCCTTCCGTTCCTTCTTTCT
>VCRD01000651.1:1457-60959 GCA_006783055.1 Trinorchestia longiramus | reverse complement strand
TTTCTTTCTTTCTTTCTTTCTTTCTTTCTTTCTTCCGTTCCTTCTTTCTTTCTTCCGTTCCTTCTTTCTTTCTTCTGTTCTTTCTGTTCCTTCTTTCTTTCTTCTATTCTTTCTGTTCCTTCTTTCTTTCTTCTATTCTTTCTGTTCCTTCTTCCTTCCTTTCTCTGGCAGCACGAACTGCAGGCACGTCTTACAATTAGTCTTGTTTGTGCCAGAATCTCCAGGACAGGATTTGTTGGTTCGTTGATTCCTATCCTTATTGTCAGAATTTCAATCGTTGTTTTGTTGTTCAGTTTTAGGTGACAGATATTACTGTTTAACTATGAAATTTTGTGAAAGGAGTGTTGATACTGGGTGCGAGATTTTTATTTTACTTTTTAATATCATTGGTTTCAATTATATATATTTCGAAATTTTTAGTTGTTAATAATGAACATAGAAAGTGCAGAATATTCCACAATTTCTTAGAGACAAGTTTCGTCCATAAAGGTGTCCTTTTTTTCTCTTATGTGATCCCGTCATGTCTGCATGCTATGCCCTTCCTTTGTTTTTAGCTTTCCTTTATGCTCTCCCTGGTTTCATCCCTATTATTCTCTTTTCTCCATTCTTTCTATGTTCTCTTTTTCTTTGTTTTTTGTTATTTCTTTGTTTCTTCTTTCTCTTTTTTCATTTTTGTGTTTTTTTTTGTCCTTTCTTCCTTTCCTCCTGTTTTTCTTACCCTTTGTTGCTGCTCTTTGTTGCTGCTCCTCTTTGTTGCTGCTTGTTGTTGCTGCACTTTCTATATTCCATGTCTCTCTGTCTTTCGCTCGCGCTCTCCCTCTTTGTACGTTTCTACTTTTCTTCCAGCCTCTTTGCCTTTTTTGTTTCCCTTCTTGCCCTCCTCCCTGCCTTTCCTGTCTAGTCTTTTACTATATTTTCTCTTATCAGACATCTCTCCTTCCGTCTCCTGCATTCCCTTTCCGTTTTCCTACATTTTCTTTTCACCTTCCTGCCCAACCTCATTATCTTTGACTTCCAACTCACCCCATTCTCCCATCACCCATCAATTGCCTCTCCAACGGCGGGGACGCTCTCTTGACCGACTTGAGCACTTGAGTAATGCGGTGGGAAGGCGGGCCACGCTACATTGCACGGAGACGCATTATTGTGCAGCGAGTCGGGTGTCCAAACCTCCCACCGTGTCTTTGTCATACCTCCCACCGCTCGCTGAGTCGTCTGTCATACCTCCCATCGCCCGCTGAGTCGTCTGTCATACCTCCCACCGCCCGCTGAGTCGTCTGTCATGCCTCCCACCGCCCGCTGAGTCGTCTGTCATGCCTCCCACCGTCCGCTGAGGCACACTCTGTCCCACTGGCGCTTGTAAGCTGAACTTGTGTGTTTTTTTGAGCTTCGTAGAGTGCCTACAATTTTATATTCAGCTTTCAAGACGTAACCATTTTCAGTAAGGTCTAACAATTTGAGTTTGGCGTATTTAGAGCAAAATTATGGTCCGTGGCCCTGCTGTCAACTGTGAATTCTCCAAAATTTGGGAGGGTCATTTATGTGACAGTTTTCGTTCGTGTGAGGTTTTTTTTTGCTGCTTTTTGACCCTAATTACTGCTTTTTATATGACGTGTTTCTCATTTGTATATGGTACAAAATGTTATATTACAGATAATACTCCCGTAACGGACAGGTTTCTTCATCTCCTGCTTACGTCGTAAAACTTGTAGTTTAAGTGAAAATATATGAACGGAGAAGTGCGGATTAGTTTGAAACTCTTCTCATCAGAATTGATTTAGCTTTAATTTCTCGATGGTGATGTAATCAGATTTGCTGATTATATTAGAATCATGTTTTAAAAAAAAGACTTATGATCTTTGAGTTTTTTTATCCACTGGAAGTGTTAATGGTGAATCTTTTAATGTCTCCATGGTACGATGCAAATTCGGTTAAAAATTTAACCCAACTGTTTTATAGTGCTGCTGAAATCTTTTTCAAAGACTGGATTAAAACAAGAATATGCTCGTAATGGGATCCATACTCCAGTACTACTCATGATTTCTGTCTTCTCTCTCATGAGCAATAGAAGCATACTCTTGATTCTGAACATCTTTTCAGGTTAGCATGACTCGGTTCTGTGTTTCAAAACTCTTAGAAAGGTTTGTCCGTGATGACACAGTGAACTCAGACTCAAGGGTCATGCTGCTAGACCTGGTCCCGCCCGCTCAGCCCTCAAAACTCCATCCGCTGGGTGCGAAGATGAGGAGCTGTTGGCTTAATTTAGGAGTTGAAAGTAAGGGTCTTCGTGATATGGTATTTTTTCTGATATACAGCAAGCATCTTAAAGTAAAGTCGAAGCGGTGGGGAAAAAATTCAGAGCAAGAGCTTCAATTTGCACCCGATCTTAACTTTGCATACCTCCCACCGCCCCGAATTAGCTTGTGAATACCGCAGTCAGAAGCGAAATGTCATTTCACAATACCGACGGTGGTGTCGATACCCCGAGCAATGTAATCAACAGTAATGCATGTAGCTCATCAAATCTCGTTACGTTGATAGTAGTGCTGTGACGTCAACAGGGTATTAGTAGTAGAATGAATAGTATCTTGTTCTGTTGTAAGTTAAAATAGTGAACTAGTTTGAAGTAGTTCGATGATTTTGACATCGTATACGTATTTCATAAGCAAAAACAGTCAGGCTGACGGTGAGTGTGGAAAATCAAACAGTATTTGTGACGTTTGCTATTTTATAACCAGAATTGTGAAGAAGCCCTCTGAATCTGATCACCCCTTATTGCAATGCAACAGGCTGCAAGGTTGATCTTTCCTTATTATTCGCTGTTTTTATATGAATTACCAGGATTTGTTACTTTTCCAATACCTAAGTGTTATTTATAGTATTAGATAATTTTAATTTAGATTGTTTTTTTTGGGCATGCTTGTTCGCTTTTTGAGCAGATACAATTTATATTTAGTCTAAAGAATGAATACAAGCAGTGCTTCCATGCTTGAGCCGATTTAGCGTCTAGTGCTAATTGTTAATTTCAATTGACTGCATTCGGCTTTTGCTGATTCCAAATGCATTTACTTCAGCAACTTCATTTACTTGCGCTATCTTTAGTCACTTCAATTTACGCGCTGCATTAGCCCGCTGCTGTATTTGGCTGCAACATGTTATGTATCGTTTCTCTTTAATGCTATCTCTCCTATTTTTTTTTTAGTCAGTAGTTATGTTTCCGATAATAAGACATGATTTTAGCTAAATTTTGCTTAGAAGATTAAAATATTCGTTCACCGAAACAATAGAGCATTACAGGAATTATTTGTGAAAATAGGTACAAAATTGTATAGTTTTTCCATTTGAAGGTTCAGACCGATCGTCTGAACAAATCGAGTCGCTTGGGAATGGAGAATCATTATCCCTAAACCAGAACACCCTCAACAGCTCGGGTCAAATTCCAACCCGCCCACTCAATGGCGGAGTCGGCACGACTCCTTGTCCTGCACCTCTGTTGCAGCTTCCAATCAAGCTCATTGATTTACATATCGAAAGGGAAAGTGTTGTGTGGATGCAGCTACTTCTGGTATGCAGGAAGGACACTGAAGCGATACATGGCAGGTCTTTACCTTCACAACCCTCAGTTCTTGGACAAATTTCGCCTTCAAAACATATCGATTATGACTAAATCTCTACTTCCTAACACAGATTGTGAATAAATTATTCTCTCCTAGCGCATGGAAATTAGGAGTTAATGTGCACGATTTACATTGATCAATTTCGCATCAGTCTTCCTCCTCACCGCGTAAGGATTAAGAGCAAATCGTCACCTTCACAACGCACAGATCAAGAGTTGTGGGCTGTGATAAATGGACAGCGCTCGTTGTAGGAATGCTGGGCACAACCATGGTCGTGTTGTTTATCGCTGAGTGGCTTTGTATCGCCCATGTTGAAGTTGTGTTGTTCTCGGTTGATCACCTAGCGCAGGTTGTGATTAATAGTGCCCAGAACTTAGCTCTAGCCGACCTCCTGTACCATTGGTCGTGGCTGAGGATTCCGATTGACTGCGTCTAACGAGCGAATTGAAGCATCAAGGCACTCTCCGACATCGATGTTCTTTACATTAAAACTTTCAGTCGTCACGATTATTATATCAAATACTCGCGAAGACTGATAGTTATCAGTGATGTACATGATGATTTGTCGGTGTATTTAGGACAAATAAAGTTCAAGATTGTGAAGGATTATTATTAATACCCTTTCAGGATTTTTATTAAATGACTCTGTGCTCTAGATTGCTCCTGCCGTTGTAGGATATCCATATCTAACAGTATTATTTAGATGTCGTTTGAGACGGTTCCATCACCTCTAAACTTTTTATTAACTGAATTAGTATGTAGCGTACTGATCTGATTGCGCATCCCAAACCTGACTACTACGCAGCTCATACCTTTTTGTTGTGAACTGCATGCGTTATCTGCAACGTTGTGTAAACTTAACTAAATAAACTTAATAGTCGCATTCCGTGGATGCATTCGCGTAATGGTGGTCGCCCAGCACTGTCCTCTGCTCCTCATACTGATCGTCTGAAATGCCACTAGTTTCGTTGACGTTTTAAAAAAAATACGAATAGTATCGCTCCTTTGCGTAACTGATGCACTAGAGTGTCCGTGTCATCTAAGTAACATCTGCAGTCTGCATTTCCAGTGCAAAGAGCAAGCTGCACTTAATCTCAAGTCATTTCTTTATAAGAAGAGGACGAGTTGGATCAAAAACAAAGCGACAGCGACGAGTTCGATAACTTGCCCTGTGTTGGACGAGTTGATTGACTTTTGCAAACATCTTCTGTGTTTTATGTTGATCGTGTTGACTATGCTCCACATGATTATATTAACCACAAAGTATCTTGCTTAGGATGGCTACTAAAAAAGATAACCTCTAAATAATTTTGCTTTTCTCACCGACAGAAATTTCATTTGTCACCAGTATCATCTAAGAATTTTCACGCAATTTTCTGGTAATAATGCTTCAAGATAATAACGTATAGTAATGTTGAAGCTACTGGAAACTCACATTTAACGTCTGCCTTAATAGCGTTCTTTTAGAGAAATTTAAGGCGGGTTGCATGTCATGAGGTATTAATCATTGTTGAATGGTAAGTATTTGTTACCCTTTGCGCTAATTTAGATTAATTAATTTTCAAGAACTATTGAACAATAATTTGTATTGTATCATACATAACTCTTACGTGTCGTCACACAAAAGGGGTTTCCATTAATTTGTTTTAAATATCATATACGTGTTCTAATCGGCATTTCATAGCACGATAAGCGTAGTTTTGGTTTATGCCTGATGCATCTGTATGTTTCCCTTGTATTCATTCCTGTATCGCTGAGTGTACCAGTTTCGAGGACTTTTATGACGACAGTCGAGCCTGGACCACTTAACTCAATGTTGAGTTAAAGCATTTTGTCATTCATAAACGTGATATAATCAAACGGTTCGGTACGTCTCACGCAGCGTTACGATCTCGTACTCGAAGTTTTACGAGTATACCTCTGGTGAAGTAGTCATTGAATCAGATGCTGTTGCCGTGTTATGTTGATGATCGTATCTTGGAGGCCTCGCTCCCACTGCAACGTGCAGAACTAGTTTTCTCTAGTGAAGACAGATGTCATCGTGCTGAGCTTCCTTTGAATGTACGAATCTGCACCCTCTGAGTGATGAGGCTTTTTTCAATGCAGCCTTGATTTCAACTGGCTCTGTCTAACCTGAACTTCTAAGAGCCTGGGAATTTTATATCCGAAATCTTTTGAATTCAAAAAGCTTCTTGAGTTTTAAGAGCACAGTTTCAACCAACACGCGCTTATTTCATTTTCTTCAGACTAATTTTTATTTTGAACTTTGCATCTATTACTTCCTAATACAAGTTTCCAGTAAGTACCAATTTTCCTCCAATGTAGATTTTCGCCTAATACAGATTTCCAGTGTATGTATATTCAAGGGGAACTCGTGGGTCGGCAAGAATAGTTGAAGTGGAGCATCTATGTTGTGATGCTGAACCCAAGCTTTTATGGTTGCGATGAAAACCTTCGATCATATCTCTGTTAACACCTGGCCAGCCTTCATCTTGAAAGCTGTTTCTATTTTAAAAGAAAAGAGCTTACGGCAGAAACGAAAGTTTTCACTCTCCATGTCTTGTGCACTTGGAGTCTGAGAAGAACGCATTAATTCAAAAATTTTCTTGAAATAAAGTAATGCATATGACCGTATTCAAAAAATATGAAATTAGTAGTCCAGTTAAATGAGAGGGAATTATTTTTTCTTCTTTGATGAACTGTAACAAGTTGTGTGTAGCAAAAATTGTTATTGCTGGATTGAGCTCCCTATTGCATGTGAAGGTTTTAGATGTAAAACTAATGAAAGCATTTTTATTTAAAAACTTTGAACTCGAAGTAAAATGGGCGATTCGTGAGATGTTTATAACATACAAAATTTGGTGTTTTGCTGAAAAACAGTTAGCCTCTTAAAATTGTATTTTCAATTATCACTTGTGAATGATTCACTGATTTATAGTGTTTGTTAAAATCGGCTTGTTGCCGATTTCCTACCTATCATTTTCGAATTATAGTTACGAGGGTTTCCTGCTGGTGAGCCTGGGGAGCCATGCACGCGATGCAGTCGTCAGCCAGTAGCTGATACGAATTTTTTACATTGGATTCGCCTTTGGGCGCTGGACGGCGACTTTGAGGTGTGCCCAGCGTTTCATGTTTATTACTTGCATGACACTTCCGGTCCACTAACATTATAATCACCGATAATTTCTCAGACTTGCGAAACTTCCTTTGTCTTGTCGACCTTCCTGGCTCGTGGAAATTACAAGTCTCCAAATACGTCGGTAATATGTTTTCGTTGCTCTAGTAATATTTTCAAGCATAACATTGCTCGGTCATATTCCTCCTCACAGTTTGAGTGCAAACTACGTGCACTCAGAAGTGAACTAAAGGAATTAATTAAATTAATCGCCATCGTTAGCGTAAACTCGAAGGCCCTGTCTTTTTCGGGACTTAATTTGACCCAAATATTTGCTCTTTCCCCTCCTTAATGCGTATGATCGCAAAAATTGGCATCTTAAACGATGTTGATGAACTCAATGTGGAATGTATGGTGAAACTGTGTAGATACTCTTACATAATGGCTAAAATTTTCCTTCCTTGCTTAATCATAAAATCTTACGGTTTCAGAGAGGATAAGTTTCATTGATCAAACCTGAATATACGTGTGTAATGTATTTTATTTTTCTTCTTTGAGGGATGAGAGCGCATCTATTGAAGATGCTACTCGTTTCGCTTTCATGATCTTTTGCGTACCTTAAGATATTGCCGGTGTGAGTACAGAAATATTTTATAAATAAATAGGCGCCTATCGAATTTTTCCCTCGCAGATAATCAGAAAAACAGTTGTGTGCAGCATTGTTTATTCGTTGAGGATATCTGTTTCTTGATCAATGTTTCTGCGATTTATTTTAAGCATCTGTGCGTAATCAAGCTTGATACGTTCATATTGCTTTTTGTCGTGTTAATTTTACTGAGCCTAAGAATTGAGTGTGAGTTAACTTATGGTAGATATCAGCATGTCGACGAGTTAAAGGCTTTAATAGATGGACATTTTAAAAATTGATGTAAAATACAATTCAGATTTCAAAACATCAGTGAAATGTTCTATTCTTTTTATTATCGTACCTTCTATATAAGTGCAAGATGCATGCTTGTTCTATCTAGCTTTCATTAATAAGGAGCTTGGCTAAGACAAGGAATCGAAGAAATTCTGCCATGATAAGATGTGTGAGAGCATAGTCCTGTTAATACTAACCAGCATCGCTTCTGATGCCTTCAAAGTGTGGACATAGGATGGTGCTTATATAATATAATAATTGGGTTAAGCATGTGTTCTTAACATTGTTCAGTGTTCTGTACCAGGGTGTCAAATCTTGTGGATGCAGTGGTACATGACGCTGCAGAATCTGAGCTCTGCGTAGGTTCAGAGTACAAGCTTCGATTTAACCTCTGTATACGATGTAGGCCAAGTTGGAGTGGGAGCGGCGGTGCACTGCAGTGGGTGCACTGCAGTGGGTGCACCTGTACGTCAAGTCCTGGCCAAACTCAGTCACAAGGTGTTTCAGAACCATAGACGACGACATTTGAGACTGATGGAGTTAAATCCGTGTTCCAAGCACTGATGTATGCTCCGTTCCACAATTCAGAAAAATAGACTACGTGGTGACTATGAGATGGTGTCGAACCTGTGCTACTAGCACTGGTTAATTTCTAGGTCCTCTTAAGGTGGCCGAGTCGATCTGTGAGTTCAAGTTATAGGTGGTGCTAAGCCAGAGTTTCCAATACCAAAGGTGTTAAAAAATATTGGATGTGTAGTGTACAGGTGTACACTTACAATCTTTTCGTATAACTATCTTCTTTGAAATACTCAAACGCTATGAGATTTCCTTCCTTCTACAAGACTTACCATCTAAGATATGTACAGTTTTGTGTTGTCGTATGAGTACTTTTGCACTGCGCCATACAAAAGAGGGTTCTGTGTCTGTTTTGCGATATAAATTTCCTTCAGTACTGAGTATCATACGTATATCTGTTGGCTTGCAAATAGCTGTATGTGTTGACAAATTCCTTCTAGTTCACACTCGCCCTACGTCCCTGATTTTGATATGATTTTAGTTTTATTTATATTAATTACGCCACGCGATTGTTCTGCGTGAGGTATATTTCGAAAGATTTTCTGAAATAAGATTTTAGTCTCTTAAATAGTTGACTTCAATTCGTTCCGGTTCACTGATGTGGGCATTGATTTCTGTGAACTCTCGTTTCTTCTCCTTCACTGTGGGTTGGAATTTTGATCGAGGTTTTGAAATCCAAGTGAGCATTGTTCATCGTAGGGGGTGAGGCAAAACCCTGAGCTTGAGTAGAGAAGTCTACTGCTGTTCTGATCAAACCTTTATACGGCTGATGCTTTTCAGTACTTGACCTACCTGCCACTTGGATCTCAACCTTGTGCGTGGATCACACTTGACTTACATGTGCCTCCACACTTGATCTACATGTGCCTCCAAACGAATGTTTCTGTTCCGAAGTTCCGAACTCAATTTTGTGTATTCATCTCACTTGTTACGAACCGTGCCTTTATGACGTCAGCACTCATTCTTAATAATTCCCTCACAAACAAACAGTAGAAATCTAACATGACGTTTCTTTTCAAGACATGACGCTTATTTCAATTCCAGAAAATCGTTTTGCTGGATTACGCCACGTTTTGATGATATCGACAAAATTATATTTATTATATAATTTGCGTTTGTTATATACGTTCACCTAGATGTAACCACTTTAAGTATATTTGTAAAGCGACACATTTGCACAATCTTTTTTAGCTAGAGTAAGTGCTCAAGAGCCCCGTCCATTAGCCTCCCATGTAAGGGCTCGGATGAAACTTCTGTCTGAAAGTTGTTTGCCTTGATGCAATGTTAAACCATATCAATGATTATCATACCTCCCGAATGGTAGAAAAGTGACAAATGGTTTATATAATTTTAATCAGCATGTTTCAATTGTCTAGAAACGCTTCGGGATACCGAGAAATCCGCCGAAATTTTTTTTGCTTTGTCAGTACAATGTTTCCACTCGGACGATTATCTGTGAGAGCTTTCCGACTCTTTAGATTTTTAACACCTAGTGCTATCGACATAAGAATGCTGAGAAGCACTTGCACCTCAGAACTACAACGCTGTTTGGAGGATCTAGCACCTCTAGTAAAGAGGAGGTCTCTCTTCATCAGTAGCATTCAATGGCAAGATCCATCAATTCAAATCAAAGAGTAAATAAGAGTGATTGGAATATGTTCCGTGTTCGACAATACAGCGGTGTGTAATTCAAGCACTTCTGAAAAAATTGCATACTATAATTGCCTAGTTGTAGTTATGCTCATTTGGTTTTTCTGTTGTGAAAGTCTCCTTTTTTCTCTAAAACAATTGAAATCATAGATCACAGTGGAGTAACAGTATTAATGTAGGCATAAATAGAATACCTGCTAAAATTGTACAAATATACTAACTTTATGGTGCAACATTAATTTTAATGTGAACGTTTAGTCACATAAATATTTACATCAGGTCGTTTTTCTAGGAAATTCCAACGAAAGAAAATGTTCCTCTTATGTAGGTATGCAATACGAGCCCAAAATAGAAATGAATAAGAATGATGTTTTAATTCCAATATTCGGCCCTTTCCACCATCATACTATATTGTCTGCTAGCCATAATATAAAGCTCTCAGTACGAGTATTATGCAGTTCTCGCCATTGTTTCAAAATCAATGAATTTTCTGCATGGCGCATTTTTCCCCAGAACGTAACGCCTCCTGTATATCTCCGAGTCCTTGGCTGTGAGACGCCTGCTCGGTCGCCTGCAATCATACATTCCGAGAGCGAAGAAATCATTCCAGGATAGTGGGAATGGGGCGAAGAAGGCCACAAAGCGGTTCAAAGGGCATCCCGTGCTTTGTCAGAAACTTCTTCAAGGTTACCAAAGAGGGGAGAGGAAATGTTCTGCTCAGAATTTTAAGAAATGTTCGACTGAAGATGCGGCAGTCAGCGGGGAACTCGACGAGGTGTCGGAAGGACATGTTCGTACCGCTCTCTTATTAGGAAGACCCACGCGTTCAGTGCCGAGCATCCGCAACAAAGAAAAGCCTTGCGCTTCCGAGATACGTCTGAAAAAGAGTGAGTTCTCCCCAGTTCCTTATTTTGGTGCATGCACTCGACATCGAGAAAAATGGCGCGGGTAATTGACACCAGATATTTTTTGTTGTCGTGCTGTGGGGTCGGTCGAAGCCAAGAAGGTGAAGGTGAAAATTCAAAAACTGAACTCAAACTTAGAATGCAAAGACATACATTTTAGCTTTTTCCCGAGATCAAGTTTCAGTCGGACGTACGAAAATCAGGTTTGGTCTAGAAAAATGGTCACTCCGTTAAAATTTAGTAGGCTAGCAAGATTTCAAGAACATCAATCCAAGCCGGGTTGTAAGCGAATGATTTTTAAATATTTTGTAGTTTATATTGATTGCGTAATGATTAGGCCAGTTCTTTAAATAATGCTCGTGTAGTAACTTCACTAGGTAGTGGTAACGTACTTTGTATTATAATACGGGAACTAATGACAGTGCCGGTGGAAGAGGTTATTTATGAGAAGGAAAAATGCCTTGAGCTATTTCCAAAAACGCCTCATAACTCTCTATCAAGTGCAGGTCAAGACCCAAAATTTATATGCGTATATAGTCATACGAGCGAAATCGGTACGTAATTTTATTCCTTCAGTAAGACACTTTGATGGTAAAATGACTAGGCTCAATATCCTGCGTTCTTTGAGAACTTCGGGCTCTATAGATTTTGGTATAACTCGTGCGTGTCGTTTGGGAGATATGCTGAGAATATCTGTCCTTGTCTGCATACTGTTGTACCTCAATATATACCTCAAGCGACTAACCATTGAAGTTGATTACTCATTTTTTACTTTTTCATTCTAGTCGTTCTTCGTGGAAGGATTTGAAGTTGCAACCGCTTGAAAAATTAAGTAATACGTAATTTGTTTCGTTTTCAGCTTTCACTTTTTCTGTTTATTTTAGGTTCGAAATGCTCACGCTGCCTTCGAGGCCGTGTGTAGCAGGTTGTATCAATCGAGTCAATACGATGAAAAAACAAAATACGCGACTTCAAAACACATTTGATCCTTTAAGATCATTGTTTTAGGTACTTTTCTTGAGGAGAGGTTATTGAAGAACATACGCTTGAAAATCTAATATCAATAAAACAATAAACTAAATACAGGTAGTGTAGAAATCATTTCTAAATTTTGCTCAAATATCATCGCTTCTTTGAAAAATCTGCAAGTTGAAGTCTTCTTTTTTCTAACATTTGTTTGAGACACTGCCTGTTCTAGCAGAACACGAGTGTACTAAATTACGGTCGTAATAAATTCTCATTTTGGTTAATTGCTGGTAATGGTCTAGAGCTGTTTTGAGTCAATTGTTTTTTTGGGTCATGAAAGGTTTTGCACCACTTGCTGTTTCTAACCCGTAGCCATTTCTTATCTATTGCCGTTTAGAATAAATGGCCCTTTTGCTACTTGGTTGCCTTTTTTGTTAAATAAATATACTTATTTGCTCGATGAATGGCCTTTTTTGCAAGGTGAATGATTTTTTTGTTGATTGATCAATTTTTTCATGATCAATGGATTTTTTGGTTGTTCAATGGATTTTTCCGGTTGTTTAATATTTTTTGTTTCATGAATATATATTTTTTTGTTCGATGCGTGCTTTTTTGATTACTGAATGGTTTTTTTTCCTTTGCCATTTTCAGCCAAATATTTTTTCTCAAACCCCTTTTTTTCGACACGTATTGACCTGCTGCGTTTATTGACGAATTGTATTTACTGACAAATTGCGTTATGGACCAATTTGTTTGTGTTCAACGTTTAAAGCTTTTTGCTGATTTAAATACTATCACCAGTGATAAGGTACTACCTACTTGACACTTGAGTCGAAGCTCGTATTCCTTCTTTCAGTGACGTAAGATCTCGGAATTTGTCGTCCATTGGACATTATATTTTTGTATTCGGACACCTTGTATGGATTTGTATTTATTTTAACAATATGGCATGTTCAATCTGTTGGCTAAGGTTTTAAATTTTGCTGGAATTGTCGGCCCCACATGTAAAATTATTTCTAGTTATTCATCAGGGTTGTTCCAATAAGCAACTAGTAACATGATGTTTTTCCGCGATTCACGGTTTCGAGTACGCAGTGTGTACAGTGTTTCCAAACCCTCATTTTAAAAACGCATCGCTGCATATTAAAAAAAGTCAAATTTACGTCTCATGACTTGAAATTATCGTTGAAATGTTTCATCTCGTTTTGTTCAATTTTTCTCTCGCCTTGAATGCGTGAGGATATGTAACAACCTACCCGTCATCGCTATTATAATTCTCTACTAATTCGCTACAGCCTCGCAAATCTAGTTCAAACAAGAGCAGTGCACGTTTCCTACACGTTCAACATCTTGATTTTTATGGGTTTGCTATTTAACATCGTATTCACCATCCTGATCTGTGAGCAAAGGGCAGTTTCCACAGAGCACAACACTGCGACAAGAACCAAAGTCGACCAGGAAAAGTTTGGGCAGTCAGTATATTCCGTTAATACAATGAGCGTCTAGAGTCTGTGACTCCTAATCATGATTTATTTTGCATGTGCAGTTCAGAAAATCTTTGTTCCTTTATCTCACTTGGATTTCCTTGGTGTCACCTCTGTCGGAACCAGTTGACCTGGAAACTTCACGAGGTGACTGGTCTTCTCCGCCACGTTAAACTCTGTATGATATTCTTCCTAGATTAGTTTTCGAGTTTGAAAGGGACTTAAAATGATAACGGGTTTTAAACTTTCCTTAGTAATTAATGAAATACAATTGTTATTTATTCGTTCATATGCACTGTCTTCAAAGAAACATCAAACGTTTGTTCCTTATGTTAAAGAATTTTAAATGATGGTATTTTCGTTAAAAATTCTTATTTTTTAAATTAGTACAATTTGTGTATGGATGTTACTTGAAATGTTTCATTAATTGAAGAAGCTGCAGTGCTTCTTAAACCTTTAGCGTGGCCCAATGTGCTAACCATTATTCTAATAATATAATAATTATCAGTAATGTTTACTGAAACAATGCTTTCTTATGTTTGAGAACACCTTTGCATCACACATTTATCTATATTTCAGTATTTCAGGACTGGCGAAATGGAACTTATTAATTCCCAAATCGTTTTTGATGTTTTTATACCTCCGTTTTTCCCAAAGCCAGCTGTTAATGTTCCTATGAGTTCCTTGGATGTTGTCTAAGAAGCATGAACTCGCTTTACATGGAACTTAGGAGTATAGAAGTTATTGATGGATAATTTCATTTTCACATTATTGCTTTATGATCATACCCGTCTATTTTATGAGCTGTTAATCAAATTCATTGGATCGCCAGCACTCCTTCGAACTAATCTTTTTCATTAAGTAAGCATCAACACTGCGGAGCTTGGCTCGCCTGCCCCATTTACGTACATCCATTTCGCGGTCTACCGAACAGGGAGCTATTTAGTGGAGATAGCACCGTTTTTGCGCCGCATTATTGTTGCCAAAATGAATTGCCAGATCTTTATCGGGAGACTCGAGCAGCCTTGTGTTTCGTGGGTCGCTCCAAATAGTATAATGGTTGGGCCTTTCCTTTGAGTTTTTCCTTAATTTTCATCATTATTTTGTACATTTTAAATGTTTTCGTTCAAAATTATTTCATGTATACTTTTATAAAAAATTTGTGCAAGTATGGTTTCAAGGTTAAATATGAGATCTAAAGTAGAAGCCGCACAGTTGTCAACGAATGCATTTGCAATGAAAATGGAGTAGAGAAAGAACGCGTTACCTGTATGCAATTCGCGTAAAACAAGTATAAACTAATAAAACCTCTTAAGTGTTATTCTAACATGTTTTTATTTCAGTAAGTGATATGATACTGTAGAACATTATAAATAAATGAATTACTGATGGTTAAAATTTTTGAAGTGGGATCAAGTCTCGTAACTAGCAGTAAGGTCAGAAAAAATACATTTTATTTAGGAGCTGTTGTTATCTACGAACATCTTTTTTTCTCAACAACCATAATTAATCTTTAACAATGTTCTCAAGTACATGTTCAGGTTCGAAGCAATTCAATTTTTTACAGAATTCCTGGCTATATCCTTCAGTGTGAGATACGTTTGTCCGACTCGATATCATGCATACATATATCAACTGTCTTTTTCGCCTTGAGTGAACGAAAAGCGGCCCTGAAAGATTCTGCGATTTCGTCCAGAATTATGGTAAATTTTAACGAATAAACTTTCAAATTCAGAATCGGCAAATAAGCTTCACGATTTCACAGTTGTAATCAATGGAAAACTATGTTAACTGGAATTGAAAAATGTGAATATTTGACATATTCAATATTTTTTTCATTAAAACACGGTTAAATTCAATTGATTTTCTTTAGGTATGATTATGAAAACATAATTTAGAATGCGCTACAAAAACGTTTTTGTAATGTCTAGACATACTCGGTACATACGCACTACCATAACACGCACAGTGTTAATGAAATCCATAACATTATGCACGCTGTATTAAAAAACATACTTTCATAGCACATTCATTATTAGTGAAATCCCTTGCATAATACACGCAGTCTAGTGGAATCATGACCAAAATACACTCCGTATGGTGGAATTACTTTTATGATCACGCAGTGTGGTGGAATTACTTTTATGATCACGCAGGGTGGTGGAATCACTTTCATAATATAAACAGTATGATGGAATCACTCCCATTATTACAGGCATCATGAATTTAATGTTCGTCAACTATGATATTTAAGCTCATCAGTAATGGTAGAACAAGAAGCGTAATTTGTAATCATGACCAATCAAGATACTACATATATTTACGGATTGAAATTAACTTCTTTCGATTACTGAAATGACAGGTACAAAGTGCACACGGATCAATAATCATAATTGCAAATGAGCAATCACTTTTTAAAATATTTTAAATAATTAATATCTCAAATTCAAAATAACCAAATCAACTTATTAAGCGACTTGTCCCAGTCTCTCACGTTGGGTTGTACTGGTCCAAGCAACTTTCAAACTAATTCCATCTTAAGTTATTTATTTTTTCATGCTCTTTACGGTTTGAGATGTTTCTACTATCTCCTCGTCCAAAAATTATATTAATGATTTACTTCCGTCAGTGAAAATTGCTCCGAAAGAGTATTTTTATTAATTTCGATCATTATGAGCTGGAAAATCCTTGATTAATAAACGAGTATATTATTAGTAAAAATCATTATTTATAGTCGCTAGAGGGTTAATGGTAACTAAAATTTGGTAACTAGTGGAATAGAAGAACCACAGAACTTTGATCTGGTATAACCTGATCAAGGGCGTAAATTTCAACACAAGACACTGAGGAAATATTTCACGATGGAGAAGCGTTTTTAACACATTAGATTCCTACTAAATTATGAAAATGTCTTCGGGCTTGAATGAAAAAACAACACGAATGTGACTATATGATCGAAACGCACCTTTTTGACATGTGAATTTGGAAGTATTGACTTGAGAAAACTAGGTAGAAGTCAAGGTCTGGAGATACGAGCTGGGGCCTCGAGATGAGCCTCACATGATCCAGGGCACAGCCACAGAGCTCCGTATTCATGCTACCATGCTGGAACACTGGTCGTCGTGAGGCCAGTTCATAATTATCATTCCACAATCTTTTCGGTGTTCGGGGTCACCTACTTTCCTTTCACTGTACGACAGAATTTGCAGTTACGTGCTGGTGAATGCGTGCGCAGTATTTTTAAAGTAATTGTGCTTCTTAAGCTTGCTTCATCTATGACGTAATGTATATTTGCATTAATCTCCACACAGCACAAGGCTCGTAACTTCGATGTACATGCTCGTATCTATTTCGTAAGCTTCAGACCCTTATCAACAAGTCGAACTCTGATTTATGCAAGATGGTGAAACCTACATCCGTTAAACACGGGACTTTGTTCGGATATAAAGACCCGTTATTGAAGTTAGAATTTTCAAGTTGAACCTTTAGTCGTCATCTGAAAGTTTTAACTTGCACTTGCGCATTTACAAATTACTTAATGCAGGTGCACAGATACATACAATACCTTAAGATTTTGAGCGACGAACTGGATATTTTGCCCCCTTTTTACCCTCGCCCCACTTCTAGCAAAGCTTACTCGACGACGATGACCACAACAACAACGACGCATGAAAAAGGTTTCCATAAGTGTATTTTATACGTTTTTACGAATTGCAAGACGTAATTTTTACAGCGTCCTATTCTATGTGCCACTGTACAGGAGATGCCAGCATCCAGGCGTAAACTTGTCATCTTCTTTGCCACCCTCTGCTGGATTATGAGACTTCTCCCCTCGAACGTTTTATAGTTTTGCATGCGTATTGGACTGAATTTTCGAGTAGAAGATACTTGTATTTGGATTATTTTTCCAAGTTATAATGAGCGATTTAACCGAGTGTTAGCACGCTACTCATTTGGTACGTGGATAGTTCATACCGTTTAGTAAAACTAGAAGTACTGTTCTGTTGGCTAGCCTTACACTGTGAATCAGGCGTAATAAAATAATTATTTTCATACAATTTTTTGTAACACTGCACCAGGACTTGATATCAGAGGCCATTGTCTAGCCGTTATCTTTTGAACTCATTTTCTTGTGTAAAGGAACTTCTTGCTTGAGATGATGCTTGTAAACTTGTGTGCAGGATCAAATAAAATAGAAACGCTCTTTTAAACCTTGATATTATTTAATTTTATTGCAAGAGACATATTTTTAAATTTAAGGCCGAGAACACTTTCGTAAAATTTGCTTCTTTGTAAAAGTTTATTAAATTTTTGTTACCTTCATTTATTTGTTCCTTTTATGTTAAGCCTGTTTCTGATGTACTCCTTCCTATGAATATCATCTGTTACGATATTCGAATAGAAAATGGCATAGATACAAGTGAATTACATTAACCAAAAGTTCTAATTCTCCGTATGAAAATGTTCCAAACACATTTTTCATGTTAAGAGCTTCCACTTCTATTCCTACGCCCATATGTTTTCAATCAAATTTCATTAGGCGTCAAATCTTCGCTCCATCGTCTGGATTTTTTACTCATGATACCCAGAACTAGCTATTACTTTATTTAGTTATTTCCAATAATGTGTATTAGAAACTGCTCAAGTTATCCCTAGTACTCTTATGTGTTGTAGGCCGTTTGTGAGAGCATTACTTTGTTTGTGTTAGAATTTCTGCATACTGCCTCAATTTGCGTTTCATCTGTGAAGAGACAAAGTCAAGTTTCATCAAGTGTTTTCACTTGAATGTTGATGACTAACCAACCGTTGATAATTATTAATATACTTTTTTCTCATTTTATTTCTCCATATAGTTGGATGAGTTTAACGAAAAACTACTTTGTACGGTAAACTGTTCTGTGTTTGTATTTGGGTTATCTATTAAATATTGAAACTATGTTCGCTCGTGAGACCTTTAATGCAGCACATCCACGAACTCTTCCAGTGCTTCTTCAACGTATTTTCCGCGCTCCTTTTTAAGCGGATTAAAGTCTAGTCCTGGTATGGGTGCTTCTCATGACCTTTCAGAGCCTGCAGGGCAGTTCCTGGTTGTGCTTGAACATTGTTCACATTTAACTCGAATTTCCTTGGTTTCGACCTGCAGTGGCTGTTCTATATCTATATCAGAGGTCCAGGCTCGTGACGTACATCCTGTTACGAGATCGTTTTGTAACACCTCCGTCTTCTGCTGAGGTTGTAATGGTCTGTTGTTCGACACCTGCAAGCAACGTCGGGATTTTTGAAAGTGCCTGTTAATAACATGGAGCGTCAGTTGATGATGCCGACCTGCCACAGCTCTTTTAACATGTGTCATGGGCAGACGTGATTTTACCGAACGCTTCAGTTAGATAATATGTTTGCATGTACTGTGTATATTTATTTTTCATATCTTTTTTTCTTTAACTTGTCATTGTCGTATATATTTTAATGATCACACCTTTTGAAGCAGGATATTTCATACTGCACTTGGGTATTAGCCGTGTACTGTTTTATGCAGGAGTCTCCTAATTCTGACCCTCCAAGGCCTGCAAAAATCTGTTATGACAAGTCAATGATCCAGTAAAATTGTGCCTCATGAAAAATCTTTGCACAGTTGAAAAATTTGGAAAAAGTCCTTTAACACGTTGACTCCGAAGTGGTACGCATGTGGACCACTTAGGTTAGGTTCTGTAATTTTTTCAGATCCTTCTAGTAACTATGCGTACAAAGTGAAGATTTACACCGGTCAGGCAATCGGAGGCAACGTGTTAAAAATGTTATTCCTCCTAACAAAAGATTTTGCGATTCACATTATATGACTTTAGAGCCTCTTCATAAATTTTGGCGAATAGTTGAAAGAGACTGCAACCAAGGGTGATATTTTAGCTCATTGTCGCGATTGGATTTTCACCCTTATGTGTAGATACTTGAACTACTCGCTACCGAATTAAAAAGTTAGTCTTGAAGTTCTGTTGCATTTTTTCTGCCGTTGGGTAGTTTTACCATGTTTCACTGAATTTCCTTCAGAAGCTGACTGCAGCCCGAAAATTTTCATTCCTTCATTTCCTCTATTTTTGAATAACAAAATAATGCAAGCAGTCTTCTTTAGACAAGTACTCTACCATTACTTACTTGATACGTCCTGCATGGTGTTCCAGAAAATATACCAGTCACAAACTTCAAGCCTAGAGTGGTGCGCGCTGATGAATTACGTGTTTCTTTCCTCTCATTTCAAGTTACTTGGAAGCAATGTGTGGGGACTGCCGCCAAAAAAGTTAACTGTACAAAATCATCACGGTATCTTCAACCCAAGTGATTATCATCAGTATCTGCCAGCGCCGAAAACTTTGACTATTAATTTTGAATGATGAATGGAATAAGATGGCAATAAATTTTGAAAGCAGAAATTGAATGAAGTTTATCGCTACTACTCGACTTCAACCAGTCTTGAAAAATGACGCCAACCGTAAAGTAGAATAGAATATGGCAACAGGAACAAGCTGCTTGGTCGATTCTTGGGCTGCTACCCAACCAAGTCCCATTCCGTCCAGTAGAATAGATTAGAATAGAATGAGGCTATAGGAACGAACCTTCGGGCCCATTCTTGGGTCGGATAATTACTTCTATAATTATTCGGTTGTTTACTCAAGTCCCATGCCGTATTTCTAGCCGCGTCAACCATGTCGGCAGCGGAATTCGAACCCGGGTCTTTCCGCTCGCAAGCAGATTCGCTCACCAGTCGACCGAGCTGGTGATGAACCTTTAATTACTCCAATAAAAGTTCTATCCTAAATGTAAAATTGCAGTTCATTCCGGAGCGTTTGGCATGAGTTAAAAATGTCTGATGTATTGCGAATCGTCGCTGACCTGCGTATTTCTAGCGTGCGTGAAAGATGTAACTCCAGCGATCTTGCTGTCTGGTTCTCACCATGTCTGCAGTGGCGTGCCTGCTCGACCCACAACTCGATCCTTACGCCATCGGTAGGCGATCAAGGTTATTTTTGTAGCTGGCTTCACGCCGGTTATTGCATCTAGCTTTTACCTCCTGAACGTTGCGCAAGAGGTCGGAATTGAACTGAATTGTGATGGGAATCTACGCTGACATGCCTGAATAGGCCCCGTGTCCGTGACTTTTGTGATAGAAAGCTCAGTTACGTATGTCAAATGGCTACTCCTCTAACGAGGTGCGTAACACTCCTTTCTTTACTTCTCAAGAGTGTAAAAGGCTTCTGATCATATCTAAATGGCTTAATAGTATCCGAGCTGGTATCTTTAAGGGTACCTATCGAACTCGTACGTTATACTTTAGTAACGATTTGGCAACATTCTAAACTATTCCGTTAGAAATGTTATATTCAACGTAGTGCGTGGTAGGGTTTAGAACTCAGTATTTAAATTTAATATTATTTCATAACATATACTTCTTATTCACGTAAGATAGTGGACTTGGTTACAGTCCTGACGTTGCTGTTGATGCAAGGTCTTCGAAGAAAATACCACACGACTCTGACTATACTGTCGCCACGCACGCAACACTCACTGCGAACATCAAAATTTAGCTGTCCGTCAATAACGTTGTGAGAGTTAAAATTTCAACATCTTTCGTAAAAAATATGTATTTTTTCAGAAGGACGTAGACCCCACAAGCTCCTTTTCGAGCTTCGTGATCATTTGAGGCAAATAGAATGAATTCCTAAAGTACTGTGTCTTACTAAAAGTTAAATTTTTTGAAGTTTTTATCATAAGCTGATGGATGTAAGCGACTCTATCAGAACTGTATTCGATGCAGAATTGCTACTCCTCTATACTGATTTGTGTGTTTTGAGAAAATAGTGCTGGCTTAACAGTTTTATAGCTGCTACGTTCACTAAAACTTTGCATAACTCTAGCTAGAAAATATGATCATTTTCGTCACGTTTACTTCTAGCTGCTCGAAGGTTTCTAATTTGTCGACGGCCAGCTGATCTTATCATACAATACCCAATTCTTCAAAATATAGCTCATGAGAGACGACAAAGAAGTCATTGATCTTATTTCTTTTAAATTTTTACGAACGTCCCGTATAATTTTTATAAGGTCATCAAGTAGATTTAGATACCTAAGCTATGCATGTGTCTCTTATTTTTTAGAAATTTGATTGCAATTTTATATTTCATTGACTGTGTGTATCTCACGCGCCGTTACAAACTTCTTGTGTAGATCCGTTCTTACTACGCGTTCTGAAACGTTGCTGGACACTAGGGATTTAATGCACGAACGCAGGAATAACGTAAATTCTTAACAAAAATTTCTGAGTGTTTGGGGAATTGGTAATTTTTCACGTTTTTAAATCTAAAACAAAGAAAACCATTGCCCTTCATGAAACTTTTGGCGTTCAAACTAGGACTTTCTAAGTTTCTGAATAAGCTTTCACTTAGTAATTTATGTAATTTATTCATGACAATTTCAAACAGTCGTCATGTCTGAAATTTGATTGCATAATATGAAATCTCATTACAGATGATGCTTTCAATGGACTTTGTTTTACTGCAATGCAGACTGTTGTAAAACTAACAAGACAAGCTTGCATCACCCTGCCACCAGGCAACTCCACTTGTTTAGTTTCATCAATCGCTTGTTTGTTGTCTACGAATTTAATACTCATCGCATTTAATGGCAGATGATGAGCTCTGTAATTTTGTTGAGAGGCTGAAGACTAACAGTACAGTTATAAAAGCTCCCACTCTTTGAAGTTAGGGAAATAATTCTACACGCTGCGAAGACTGTTCCGAGCAGCTCTGATGTAGCATTGTAGCGGGAACTACTGGTACTGGTAATACTGGTTGAAAATAATACAAAGTATTGACTTCATGTGCAACATACACGCCTAGAAAAATTACCTGTACGACCTCAGAGCACGTCTAAAGACTAACTCATTTATCGTGAGTGTATGTACAGGATAGCCTATAAGTTACTGACCCTTTTAGAAACGCTATGACTATAAAACTATGAATGGTAGAGAGATGTTACTTCTCTATTGAAGAAATTTTTTGATGTATCTATACTACCAACAGTTAACACTTACCCTTGTTATTCCTATTTGTATAATTATAGCGTTTTTAAAAGGGGTCAGTAACTTGCGGACCACCCTGTATATCTGCTGCTTTTAAGCCCTAGGAGTAAATACAACAGCACATCGCCAGAACGAACAGGCAGCGTTGGGCGAGCTTGTGGTTCCTACACTCAATGAATCTTGTTCATTGATTTCAGCTATTTATTTTAAATTTTAATCTTCATTGGCATCCGTACAGGGAACAGATGATGTGAAAATGAGCATAAATGTCCTTACGCGTTTTGTTCTATAGTTCTGTAATCGCATGCTTTTTTAATGTTACCTATGTTTTCCTATACTTCTATTCGCCAATAAATTTTTAATTTTTTTCAGGTAGGGGCGCAATGATGAAAGTAGCTCTTCTGGTGCTTCTTCTAGCTACCTCCTCCGCCGCAGGTAAATACTACGCAAACTGAGTTACCTTAAATGTAGAAATCCACCGTGTAGTTTGAATTATTTCGGATAGAACTGTTCAGCCGAAAATGATGAATGAACTTAGTATGATTAGTAGACCTGAAAAAAGCCTACTCGGCTCCATTATTCGCCAGCTTTCTCGTCCAAGACTAATATTTTCATGTGGGCTCATCTGTCATTGGGTAGCGTCAAGTGGCTAATTGCCGGAGCCTCGTCGATACTCCACCATTACTCATTTTAATGAGGGGCTGCTGGCAGAGGCTATGGTGCTCGTCAGCAGGACTGTGGCGTTGAGAGAGAATTACTGCTAAAGAATCAGAGTCGAACTTTCTAAAAATTCAGAGGCAGAGTCGAAAAATTGAACTCGTAACTCCACATCCCTGCTCGTCCGTGCAGAGTTTCAGGTGTCGAGGTATTCGAACAGCATCACTGGTAGCGGTGGTAGCTATCCAGCATCTCTGTTCAAGAGTCCTTTTTTTGGAGCTGACGACCGAATTCATATAAAATGTAATATTTTATCATAAAATTAAACAATGATCTTTCCTAACGTGAGTTATCTTTTCCAAAGATAGTTTAACTGAAGCGCGTGTTTATGTGTAATATTCCGCTGTTGACGTTAGATTTCCCTGATGATTTTCATGATACTCCTGCACACTCAAAAATCGACCATCCCTTTGCTCACCATGACGGGAATCTGAATGTCGGGAAGAACGGACGAAATGCGCTTAGGTAAAATACTTGGATCGTGTCCTAACTCTATACTCTTTGAACTTTCTTGTGCAAGCCATGCCTACCTAAAGTTGGTTTCCCTCATACAACTTTGTTCAAAATCTCTCTGGGAAACAAATTATTTATGTTACTGTTTAACCTTGTGCTTCATATACGAGTCGAGTAAATTAAGATGAGCGTTAGAGACGTCGTAACTTACCGGCAAGACTCGTTTGCTTGCGGTCATTCACTGTCCGAAGTCCCTCCTGTTTTGCCTTACATCTGGCATTTGTTGTCGCATCACCCTCAATGTCTTATTACCCTTTTATGGTTTGTCACAACACCCTCAATGTCATATTACTTTAATGGTTTGTGGCATCAATCTCAATGTCATATTACTCTGTTGATGGTTTGTCGCATCACCCTCAATGTTATATTATTCTGTTGATGGTTTGTCGCATCACCCTCAATGTTATATTATTCTGTTGATGGTTTGTCGCAACACCCTCAATGCCATATTACTCTTTTGATGGTTTGTTGTTGTATTACTCTGTTGATGGTTTGTCGCATCACCCTCAATATCATATTACTCTGTTGACAATTTGTCGCATTGCCATGTTACTCGGTTGTATTCTCCATGTTGTTCTCAATGATATGTTGCTCTCAATGCTATGTTGCTGTGTTGACGATGCGAGTTTTGTGTGAGACACATTTCCTCTCTCAAAGTAAAAAGACTTCAATTTTTGTGTGTGGAGTAAGGTCTTGATTTTTAAGAAGCGGTGTTACCGATTTTAAAGCACTCAAGCCAGTGTTATGTGTTGAAAAACACTGCCCTGAAGTCTCATTTGCCTTTTTTTTCAATGTTACTTGCGTCGAGGGAAGTTTAAAATTGCTGATATTGTACTTGCTAGTTTTTATAATTTTTGATGGGTCGCTGTATTTATTTCAGGTGCCCTTGCCTTAGTATCGTATACATAAGTCCCTGGATTTTTATTTACTTACACATTCACTGCCAACTATCATCCCCTTGATTTATGTTTTTGCCCTCCGTTTGTGTGTTTGTACTTTTATTTCCTCTTCTATTCTCATTTATTTGAGCAAACGATTGGCAAAGAGTCCTGCCGAGGGACTGCGCGTCTTATTGCTAAATAAAGGGCTGTTAATTGGCCCAGGATACCTGGCATTAGTTCACCTCTGCCATGTCACGAACAAGATCCCTAGGTCTCTAGCCTCGTCCCGCAACACTAATTGACGACCAGGACGACGGACGAGAAAAATGACAGAATTTCGTTTCACACGCTTTGTCGTCGCTTCTAATGATTTCGGAGATAGGATCTGGGAGTTCGTTTCCTTTTAAAATTGTATTTCCTTTTTATGTTGAGATGAAGAGAGATTAAGGTGTTCTCTTTCGTAGAGTTTTCAAGCTCATTAAAGCTAATTAAAGAAAGGAATAAGGAATTTGTGAATTTGGTAAAAACAAATTTTTATAAACTTAACGTTGCCAACGTTTGTTCAAATTGGTAGTTTGAATAAAAATACCCTACCTAGTGGTACACATATGTACCAACACGTATTCAACGTGCTAATACATTGAAAATAACACATAAAGTTGGTACGACACGAGATATTGAAACTTGATACAATTTGAATTAGAATCTATCAGGTTACTAAATTATAAAGTACTGGGGATGAGAGTTGGTGGCTGTCAGAGTGTCAGGTACAACAACATGAGTCTGGGTTTTTGTTCCACTGCTGTATTAATAAACGTAAATCCCAAGAAATCTACCACACTCCATGCTAAAATATTTTCCTTGTATGAATATCATCTTATAAGAAGTGAAGAAGTAACTTAAATGCTTTCAACTGTGGAATCAAACATGCAACTGGAAGTAACTTGAATGCTGACACATAGCTTATGTTTTGCATAACTATGCGGACGTCATGGGCAAAATGTACTGAAAACAGGAATATAAAATCCTGCGAAGTATATTCATTGGGATAAAACAAATGTTAGTACTTGTTTCCAACCTCCCTGCCATCGACTGAAAACATATTTCAACCAAAATTCGTCTTCGCCTGTTATCCGGCTTGTGTCTGTGGCCCATTAGAACAAAGTGCAGAGTCACTCGTGCAGCGTAAAGAACTATAAATGCACAGATGATCTCGAAAGTTTACTCGCACAGCTGCACTCAAAAACGCAGCATGTAAGCAAAGACGTAAACGCGCAGCTTCAGTCGGACGCGCAGCTTCAGTCGGACGCACAGCTTCAGTCTTGCATTTGCAGCAATCTGAAAATCTTGACAGGCAAAGGGCTCTTTCTTCAGATTCGTCCCAGCTGATTTTTTTCTGAGGGGATACATAAAATCATGTCGATGCCACAAAACCATGTAATTTGCAGGAGTTAAAAACAATATTCTCCACGGAATAGCTAACTCAACAGTCTCATTATCACCTGAGAAGTGTGCTAGAAATAGCTAGGGACAGAGCAAGAAGTTGTCAAAACGGTGATGGCTATGATTTAAAATACATTATTCAAAACATTTTTGTATCAAGATACCCAAACATTTCTCTCTAATGAAATCCATTTCGACACTTTAAAGAAAGCATTTTGTTTTATTGGCAAATTAAAAGTGTTGGTTACTTATGAAACATCCTGTGTTATTGAGAACCCATAAGTATTCACCGAAGTTTAACAGTGCTTTAAAATTTATCTTAAATATCTAGGACCGATCCGTTTGGTGGAAAAGACCTATTGCTCTGGCTGATCAGAAAAAATCTAAATGGTTTAAAAGATTTGTATCAGTTCCCTAACGAATCGATCCGTTTGGTGGAAAAAGGCGAGGCTTTATGCGTTCTGTAGGATCTATTTCATTCATCATAACATCATGAAAGGTTGCACTGAACTAGCTCGCTTTTGGTGGATATAAGCATTTGAGGAAGTTATGATGCTGAACTTGTATCGCTAATTGTCTGTTCTTGTGTCCTTATGAGACGTTGCGTACCACAGAGACTCGAAAGCTACCTGTAGGAAATTTAAAAATTTCCTGAGAATCCATTGTGAGCTTCACTTTTAAAGCCAGACGTGTCTTTCTTTATCCTCAGCCTTTCATTTTTGAAATCTGTTCACTGCGCAAAATTCGTGTCGATTCGGTGTAGAAATATTCTTTTTCTTCATTTTCTTATTCTTATGTGATGTCCGTCTTCCTTTTGGTTTCATTTTATGTCCTCACATTTTCCGTTTTCCTGAGCACTGTTGTAATGCCACCACCGTTGACCTGTTCATGGTCCTTCTGCTCGCACCTACAGTAGGTCAATACAACCCTTTGTGTCGAGTCTTCCTCTTGTAATTCAAAGTTCGTTCTTTTGGCCATCGTATATCACAATTCGATGATTGTTCCAGCGTGTTCTGGTACAGACGTATGCTGTCATACTAACTTGCCAAGTATGGATATTTTTTAAAGTCTCTTCATCTATTGTGAGGGCATTTGTGCTGCTTGATTCTTCCTCCTGACTATTAATAAATAAGTACTTCATCTTTAAATCTCTGCACTGCGTTCAGCAGTGACCATCTGCTCCAAGTCAGACCACATCGAGAGATTCATGCGGTTATTACGATGAACTAAGGAATTAATGCTCAAATATATCGCTCTCGGAACTCTTTCAAATCGACACACCAGAATTTTGTATTTGGTAGATTTGAACTCGTCCATGAGACTTCCCTCGCTCGAGCGATCCGGGAATTTCAATCATGAAATAAGTGAAGTCAAGTGTGGGCACTTGAGTAGAAAGTCTGGTAACTTGTGACCTTGTACTAACTTTCATTTGAATTTTTAAAGCAAGTAGCATTTGAGTGATAGTGTTTTCATTAGTCTAAATGAAAATGAATCGAAATTTTTAAAACTTGAACGAAATGAGTTCTTTTGGTTCAAAATTGACAGCAATATCAGCAATACTCGTCCTCGATTTTTTTTCTTCATTGGAACATAGAGCTCCTGCCAGTCAACCGGATGAGACCTTGTGTGAATGAAAAAAAAGGTCACGGCAGCCGACCCTTGAACCTCGATGTAATAACAGCGTTACTGAAGAGACAGTTCTGTGCAGACTAGCCAGGCGCTAAGCGTCTGTTGAAGTACGACATTTGTGATGATGGAATTAAGGGTTCTTGCGAGTGACATTGGAAGTCTCTGAATGACAATGCTAAAAAAATAGACTCAACAAGAAGTGACGTGAAGGATCTCAAACATCATAACTCTCTCCCCCAGTTTGATACCTTATTAGTTCTGTAGCATAGCCACACACAATAATTATTAAAGGCATGAATATTAACTCACTTGTGAAGTGATACTGTGGCAATGGACGTTTTCGAAAGTTGTGTGTTATTTTTTTTTGTTTTTTACTACTTCATTTTTTTTGCCATGGCTATTTATTTATTTAACTACAAATGTCACGAGGGTCTTTATCTATAGAAGCGTCTGAATGATCTGTTCTGAAGTCCTTCGTTAACACACTCCTGCAGACCTGCACCGCGCACTGATTGTCATCCTGGCTTTATTTGCTTGTGCACCGCTTTTGGATCAAGTGTAATTTTTGTTAAATGTGTCAGTGTATTTGTCATTTAATTTATTCGTTCCCCAGTTTACTGAAATGTACAAGAATAATGACTGACATCTTGCGAAATCTCTTGTGGGTAAGAGTATGTTTTACTGTAAAAACTGTACATTATTGTCTTTCGAATGCTACGTGGTAATATTAAGAAAAATTACTACCTAATGTTGGCACAAAAGCAGTTAAAACCAAATCTTGTCGATTAAATTATCAAGAGACTATTGTTCTTGCACGAAATTCTTATCAAAAATTAGTCGTGCCACTTGCTATTTATTGTATTCAATCTTTGTAAATTTATCATTTTTAAGTGAAACTTATTATTGAACTAAAATTCTGTAAAGTATGGAAGTCGTGGAAGGCGACCTCACTTACAATGAAGGGCTTCCAAATTTGGCAATTTTTCTACCATCTTTCGAAGAACAGTTAACCCGTCTGAGAGAACACGGTGTGCGTTACTGTACGACTACATACGTGCGATCGTATTCAATGCGAAGAAGATGGCTCTATTAGTCCTTGAAAACGTTACGAGACGCGTACGATTAACACACATGTGCTGAAGTTGAAGAAAAGAAACTAAGGTAGGCGCATCAGGAACTCGCGAGATACCATCGCAAGAAGCAAGGATGCTTGAACAGGCTTGGTCGAGAGTGCAAGGGATGCTTCCAAGCGGTGCTTGCCGACCTTAACCCTTGAGCTGACCCCTCTGTTGCTTGCTCCTCTGCAGCATTCAGTGCCAGCTTTAGAAATCCAGCTCTCGTGTCACGAACGGTCACCCTTGGGCCACTCCATCATACCTCTTCGTATAGAATTTGTCAAGTTTAGGAACTCGTTGTTCTAAGGAAAGCCCCTGTCTGGGCTTCTTTGTTCTTGATACTTGCTTATTTTGAAAAATTTTCTTCCACTAATTCGGTCGTCTACGAATCATTTTTCCAGTTCCGCGCTACAAAACATGGAGGTTGTTGGACATGAGTTTTTAAGGTGGCAACACCTGGAGCAAGATTCTCTTCCTCATCAATTTTGTTATGAAGTCTCGTGCTTCTGCAATCAAAGTTTATCTTGTTTAAAGTCGCTGTGTCCTCAGTCCGTGGATCTGTTGTTTTCTCTTTAGTAATTATAATCACAGGCTGGTCGCACAATTACTGAGTGGAAGGCCATTGAATAGTATCAACGGTGCACTGATGATTTTTACGAAAAGGTCTGCAGGTACTTTATGGAGTTATCCATGTCCCTGCGATGCTTTCTTGGCAAAAAAAAATTGTGAAAAAGATGCTTTAAAATAAATCTGAGGAAAATTACCCCCTAACCTAAACTTTGGCAATGTATTTCATCAATAGTAATGCAGCTTAGTTCCTGGTAAATGAGTTCTCGTGCTGTGTAGTCTTAATCTTGAATGGGTTGCAGTGTTTTAAGTTCTATTTAGTTCAGTAAGAAATGGCAAATGTACTCGTCAAACTATCATCATGATTGCATACCTTGTGAAATGTTCTTTTGTGGTCCATTACTTGTATATTTTGTTTTAATTAAGGCATTTATTAACATAGATAAGCGCCTAATTAATTAAATTGACGAAATATGATTCAATTTAAAAAAATTAAATGGAATTAGTCAAAACTTTAACACTCTCTCTCAAGTCAATTCCCTAGTAATAGACAGTCAAAAAGTGAATACATATGTCGGGGACACGCTGTATATATGTACAAGTATGTATCGGCATCAGTAACTAGCCTGGAATGATTACCACCATATTTTCAAGAATTAACAAATACATTTGGTCAATTATTTACTCTGTTTACTAAAAATATTTGAAAATTTTCGAATAACAACTCTTTCTGAAACACTCTACGAGTCTCAACACTGAATTATCCATCACCTTTTTCGTTTCATCTCTGCTTCCTCTATTACATCATACTTAACTTTCATACCATGACCTCAAAATGTATCCTGAATATTTGCATGGCCATGCAGATAATTCATACAATTACCTAAACCTCATGATTATGAGAGCGGCGGGAAGCTCTGCTGTGTTAAAGGCTCTTACTTTCCGAGCAGCGACCGCTTGTCTCCCATCTCTGTGATGCTGAGCTGGTGTCTGTTGCTCACCAATTATGGTAGAATGGTGTGCTCAGTGGCAGTGCCGCATTATTTTTACTGAGAACTCCAACCAGTTATACGGTTTTGTTTTGTTTTTTGTTTTGTTAAATAAACGTAAATGTTGGCACTCTATGATAGCAGAGAACATCAGATGTGGCTATTTTAAGTGAAAAAATCAGTCTGCGCGCACCTCTTTTCGAAAGGTGAAGTAGAAATAGTTAAATCACACAACTCTACCTACCATAAGTTTTGCGTGCCAGCATGGCACAGTTTTTGGCGTAACTTTGTGTGACTCGGTTTTTGGCACAGCACAGACAGATGCCGCTTGTCAACCGCTTGATTTATGACGCTGCTCAGAACACTTGACTAGTGAAGTTGACAGTTGCAGCTGTCGCTCATTATGTTCTGTCTGCAGTGCACTGCTCGACATGTGGTAGCAACCGTACGGACTTTGATGAGGACGTGTTGCTTGCAAAGAAGGAAGCCTAAGATTATACCATCTTAATCATCTCCTAAATAGAGTATTCTGTTATTCGTGTAGGTACTCCACGGCACTTACGTTGAATATCCACTCGTCACTATTGCCCCGAGAAGTGCATTTAATTGCAAGGTCAATACGGCGCTAGGAAACTCAACTAGTCTTAACAAAATATTATTCTAAACTCGCCAACATTGTTATGGCTTGTTATATTTTGTGTTCTCCACCTCATGTTTAGTTTGCATTCATGAATGTTAAATCCGAGAATTTTTGTTAAAGACGCCAGTATCAGTGCATTAAAATTATTTTTGCCTAAAACATAGTTGTTTATATTAGGCGGTGCGTGCCACAACAGCGAAGATGCCAACAACAAGTCTTGAGAAAGCGCGGTACAAAGTTTGTAAAGTGGAAATTCCCCCAACATAATTGATTATGTAAATATTGACCCATTATGTACCATAAAAGGTTTTTTTAGCTGGTGGCGTCTTCGCCCTCGTGGCACGGAGCACCTTGTATGATGAGAGCTCAGTGATTGATGCCTCGATACGTTCTAAAATTTTATTCTGATTAGAGAGTAGAACCGCTAGAAAAAATGTCCAAAATAGGGAAATTAGGTTAAAACGCTGAGTGAAAAGAGAACTTCATACTAAAAAAACTTAAAACCACTGCTAAATGCTTGAAAATGATCCTTACTCCGCAGCTCATCGGTTTCCACGATCAAGGTCAATGTTTCAGTTTTTGATCTCATAAGGTTCCAGATGCGCGAGCATCCCTTGTTAATCTGCTGTGATCAGTGCACGACGTCCTCTAAATGAAGTCCAAGGTGAGATGTTTCTCAACTCACATCTGTGTCATCTCCAGCCATTTCAGGGTTACGTTACATTTCTTATCTCGGAATTGTTTACGTGGCCTTCGAGCAGTGACCACCTGGAGGCATGACTGACCAACGTGAGGCATTCGAATTACTAAACACGCTTTGTTAAACGATGGTTCATCGTCATAGCTATCGTTATCTTTATCTTGCCCAGAAACTTTCGTCCTGTGAGCAAAAGTTCACCGAATTGTAAGAATTGACGAGGTTGATCGGAGGAAGGGAGAACCAGAATTCTTCTTAACATAAGGAGCAGCTACTCGCTCATACCCTAAGCACTGAAGCCAGAAGTGTCGATTTAGTGGCATCAAGAAAAACAGTCGAACAGTACAACTGAATCCATTAAATAGTAGACGTTGGTTCGTATCGACAAACAACAAATTCGTACAATCTCTGACAAACCGAAGGAGCAACCATCTGAAAATATTCCTTATACTCAAATATCTATCTTTTACCGAGAGTAACTAGGTTTGCATTAAATTTTGGGAATGGCTTGAAATAAGTGTTCGGTAGGATGTTCAAAAGTTTCCAAATTTTTAACTATGGTAATATTGGATCACAAGTATATTTTAATTGGTACCTGCTCGTAGATCTATACAAGGTCCCTATTGAGGTCCGAGAAGCACCAAGTTTATGAAACTACTAACGAGCACCGCTCGTTTGTAGCTTCATTATAGTGCTGCTGCTGCTGCTGTAGCAGCCATTGAGGGCAGTATTTAGGCGATGTGTTCTGTGCGTGTGCTCATGAGTTATATCATATTTTCAGGTGTGCGTGTGTTGTGCTTGCTGCTTGTCAGGGATGTTTCCACGTGTGTGTAGGTGTGTTGTGCCTGTCAGTTGTGTATCCAGGTGTGCGTGTGTTGTGCTTGCTGCTTTTCAGGGATGTTTCCACGTGTGTGTAGGTGTGTTGTGCCTGTCAGTTGTGTATCCAAGTGTGCGTGGGTTGTGCTTGCTGCTTGTCGATAGTATTTGCCGGCCTGCGCGTGTTGTGCTTGTCAGGTTTGTTTCTTGGTGTTGCGTGTGTTGTTTACCGCCTGTCAGTGATGTTACCTGGTGTGTGTGTGTATTGTACTTGTGTTTGTAGGTGATGTTTTCAGGTATGCATATATTGTGCTTGGTAGTGGTGTCTCTCCTATTATAACAGCTGACCATATCGTCAAGATCGTGTAGCTTATTAATTTTATTTCTCTGTGACAGCTATTTTAATGTTGAAGACGTTCTCGATTCAAATCCAGTAATCATTCACGACCAGTTAAGGAGTTGTTAAATATGGTCAAGACGACGACCTGCAATCCAAACGGCCTTGGCAAAACATCGTTGTTATTTTCGTGGCTCCGTAACTCATTGGAAGGCCTTGGCTCAAAATAATCCTGCGACGTTCGCTTCAAAACACGCACGCTCCATGCAGGATGACCCCTCGTCGATAATCTCCCTTGATTTCTGGACGATTAACTAGCAATTTTTGTAGCTTTTACAATGATATTTATAGCTCGTAAAACTTGATCCTTATTCGTCATTTCAGGTTTTTATTTTCGGGGTATCAGAATGACATCCTCCCCAGCCTTCTTTATTGAACAGGATTTTTAAAAAAATAACTTGGGTGTTTCGTGACGTGGACACACTTTGAGGAGCTCGTTTGCTCCTCTGCCTTGAAATATCAGAAAAAATCAAAACTGCGTTGAACGGCTTCGTAAAATTAATATTAAAATCTTGCCTCGAAGCGTGAACCCTGCGCGTGAAAATTTTTGTGATCTTTCTGAACATCAATTATAACTTTTATCACCTGTACTATTTCTCGCGCCTGTGAAAGTGAAGGTAATATTTCCCTCATTTATTCTATAAAGGCTGATTGGTTCTTATTAAATACATAAATATGCTTGAAAAGTCGGTGGAGTGAAGTCATTACCGTAAAAAATGTTCATTTTATTTATTGGATAAGAACTCGCACAATATTGGACTTGTGTAGAGGTCAAGTTTTCTGCTCGTTTTTCTTTTCTTAAAGAAATTAAATGAGAAAATTCTTTATTAACTGCACTTCCCAGTTCATTTATTTTTTTAGTGGATTAATTTTCCACTCAATTTTTTTTTTTTAGCTTAAGCTTTTTTCATTCTCAGTAATATGAGAAAATCTACTAAAATTTAGATTTTGCACGTATTTTTTCTAATTCTATACTTGATAATATAGTCAGCTGCTGGATATTTAGCGAGTTATGGGTTAATTTTAATTATGCTTCTGAAATTCCTTACACTCCTGAAAGTATTTGAAAAGGATATATGCTTTAAATTTCTCTCCTAGGCAGCATGAAACTGTCTCTCTGTAGCGCAGTTAATATTATACACTTATGAACTACCCCTGCGTGCACCAGTTGGTCTCATGAGTGCATTTTCTTCCCCTAAATGTGGACTTCGCATTGATAAATGTATTGACTTGACAAACTGGGACAAGAGGGGAAAACATGTTCTCCCCCAGCATTGTTGTCTGGAGAGCAGAAACCTACTAATATCTAAAACAATTGTGCCGCGACCATCTCTATCACACCTTAGTGGTCACAGGGTGCTGAGCAACGTCAGTTCGATGCTCGAAGGGACGTGTGTATAATGTGCATCTCGTAACAGGCAGGCATACACGCACTAGCATACAGGCGAACAAACAAAGCACCAACGTCGCCAAATTTAGTAAACCACAGATTGAGGTTACGATGCTCGCGGTGGACGCCTAATAAAAACATTTTACGTGACCTTCTTTGGAGGTTACTAAAGAACTTCTGTCCGTTTTCGTGTCGAGTCGCATACATCCGTTTTTTGAGACGTGATCTCATTTTTTTTGACTCTGTAGTAGATATTTTATATCAAACTTCTGTGTTTTTCGGTAAAAAATATGATGGCTTTTATTGGGGGTAATGATTTCAGGAAAATACTACTCCCGTGACTATGTAAGCCTACATTGTCTCCATTACTTCCTTGTAACCCGAGACCTTGAAGAGTTTCCCCGAATGTTCAGTAATTGGCGTTTCCGTACCTCTGTTTTGTCGACAGGGAATCCCACTGTGTGACTTCTTAATGTTTTGACCATTCTTCTCTTCTGCCATTGCACTTTATCCATGAGAATCCTGCATTTTATGTATCCTAATTTCATGTTTTGCTGTTAAGTGGTCTTTTCGGACTTCCGAAAAGGTCTTTAATTGATTGTTCATCGTGTGTAATTGCATGCAGTGGAGGGCCTTCTTGATCACGTGGGGGACGAATGTATACACAGCATTGTCATGTTCCTTCACGCTTCCTAAACTGACGTCACCGTTTCAGTTCATCAAGGCACCTGGTGTTATACTCGTGTATATAAGCGGTAAACACAATTAATTTTCTTTATTAATATTTCGTTTGCAGATATCAGAAAGTTTTTCATACTCGCGCGTATATCGTTTAAGGCTTGCTTTTCTAGTACAAATCATTAACGTGTATTCCAGTATATTGATAGGAGACTTGGAGGAGTAGAGTTTGATTCCATCGCAACCACTGCTCTGTTTAGCATACGGACCACGTTACAGAAGCGAAGTAGACATTGCTCCTGACATAACAACCGCAACTCAGAACTTATGTAATTAGGAGTTGCCTGTTCTTCTTTATATGCTTCTTTCATGAAACTCATTATTTTAGTTAACTATATTGTTATTAGGGTTATCGTTTGAAAGCATTTATTACTATTGTATGTAATTGCTATTGATGTAATTTGAATTACTGTGAAATGTACCTTGCTGTGAACATTTCAGGTTCAGTTGCCCAAAATTTGGTGGTAGCAGCATCATGATTAGGGAATGTTTCTCTGCAAAAGGTACTGGGAATACGAGTTAACACGTTGCCTCCGATTGCCTGATTGGTGTAAAACTTCACTTTGTACGCATAGTCACTAGACTGATTTGAAAAATTACAAAACCTAACCTAAGTGGTACACATACGTACCACTTCGGAGTCAACGAGTTAAACAGACATAGATAGTAGAATGAACGCCGCCGCTTAGCAAGCTATTTTGAAAATAAAATTTGTCCGTTTCGGCTGAAAAGATTGAACTTTAGGAGAATCGGATCTTCCAAAAAGGTAATGATCCTAAGCACACAGTAAAGTTTACGAAGAAAATCTGGCTGAAAATTATATCAATGCTTTAGAATGGCCAAGTCAGTCTATGCACTTGAATCAAATAGAGAATTTTGGCGTTATTTGAAAATCCAAATTAAATTGAAAACTCCAACATACATCTCATATCTTAAAAACATATGCAAAGAAGAATGGAATAAAATACCAATAAGGATTTGCAAATCGTGCATTCAGTACTGCGAGTAGAAGAAGAGATTGGTTGCTCTTGAAATGAGTAATGGCTCTGCTATAAAGTAATAAATATTTATTACGCAAGTTTGTTTCCGTTTTGTATAATTCTTTTTCACCCCATAAATTAAAAAATATAATTTCATTCATTTATGTTAAAGCTTTTTTGTTTTCTATGCATGTTTTACTTATATGCACATGTATACATTTATTATACATCTGTATACTAAAATTACACATCTGTGAATACATTTATTATACAATTACTAAAATTACACAAGTTTACATGTATACATATGCAAAAAATTTGATCGTGTATAAGTATGTTAAATTGAAGATTTCTTCGCGTAAGAATATATGTGTCCCTTCATTGTACGTTAACACTTTTATTAATTTTAAGACTCGTGTAACATCGAAGATTTTTGGTCATATAATTTTTCTTTTATAGTCTTTGCATCTTAAGAATAATTTTATTCATGATGAAGAAAATCACCCTGCGTGCTTGCATGTTGCGCCAGGGCGGTTCCCGGATTCGTCCAAATCCGTGTTTGTGAAGGTGCGTGTTGAATGCGGAAAAACTAACAGGACACGATTAATCGCGACCACGCGCAGAAATACGGAGAAAAACGGTTATTATTTAACTAGATTCAATGGCATATTACATAGTTTGACCAGAATTTTCTTTGCGAGATAATTTCATCGTGGGTTGAAGCACTGCATGTTACTGTGGGTAATTAGGGAGATATTTTACTCGCTTTAGGTAAAATTAAAGGTTTTAAAAATCAGTGAGCTCCTTCTATCGCTTTTCAGTAGCAACTGTCAGTAATTAACATTTACAATCTATGACAAAAATTCTACAATTATTTTAAGAAGTTGTTGATGCAGCCTAAATAATCGGTGTTATAGTCTCTAATGTAAATGTAAAGAGTCTAAGAATCTAACTTTAATACCGTTTCCCACTGCTTTTAGAAGTGGATGTGTAAACATAACATGTTTCATATTACGAGTATCAGATGGATGTAACTACCATGTAGGTTGCATACCTGTACCTCATGCTGCTAAAATGTACGTTTGTTCGAAAACCACGTCTCCTTTAACGAAGTTTGTTGACGTGCACTCGTAACTTCCTGATAGTGACAAATTCGAAAGACCAATAATTGGCCAGCCCTGTCAAGTCATCGGTCGCACTTGGCCGCGTATTGGCCGGGAAAGAACGGCCAAGCGTGTGACCTGCTCTATGGAGTCATGTCGTATAATTCTCACGCGATCAAGGTTGCACTTGCATCGTACGTCTGCCCTTCATTGTTCTCTGAATCGAATTGAGCTTCAACCTCTTGAATAATATATCCTGAGTTGAGAGACAAAATAATCGACTTTGCTCGAAAGACTTCACGGGCAAAGTTCGCGTAACGATGACCTTTGTTCTTCTTTTGTGAGAACTGTCTCTGGTTTTCAGGCGATTGCGGTTCTTTTTAATTCCTTGTAGATAATTTTGTAGGGAATGTATAAATTTCAGTGATAATCCTAAAAACTATCTTACTATGATATATAAGCCTCGTTTCTGATATTTTTACAAATAGTGAGGATGAATTTAATAATAATAAATATTGTATTATGAATGATATGAAATTACAAGACTGAGCATAGCACATCTCGGATGCTTGCGTGCAAGAATCCATAATTTCTTGTGATGGATCATCTAAATCTTCTCATAAATTGCATACTGATTTCCTATTGCCCATTAACCGTTTAAGACATAAATTGCGTGTTAATTTCCTAAGGCGCTACAGCTACCGCCCCCTAACTAATGCTACGCCTCTTGTTTAATTGATACGAAGGAAGGAAGAGATGTTCTCGGTGACCTTTCCCATGGTAAGTACTGTACATTAACAATATAATTTGCAGTCCTCCTCGACGCCTCTCTACAGATTAGGCGAGTACTTAAAACAAAGACGATGATTTTTATTATCTTTCCTGTACGGACGCTCAATACGCAACACAGTGTACCACGAATTGGTTCATACAATGACTCTAATAAACTTCTGACATGATGGGTCAGTGCAAATGTTATGTGCGGCATTACAACTGTATCCAATTTATCACCCAGGAAGGGCATTAAACGGGATTTTTCTTCTTCCTATCTAGGGGCCTGTTCGACGTTTTTTAAGATGTCTGTAATGGATTTAATGGTTAGGCGTTTCGTTATTGTTTTCATATACTATTCGTGCGATTGTATTATTATCAAGATATTCCTAAACTTTAAACTAATCGCCACGACTCAGACACACGTCTTTTTCGACTAAATTTCTTTGGGCATTTTGTTGTTCCGTAAATTGATGTTCCTTTTTTTAAAACTGTCATATTAATTATTCACTTGGTGGCACAAATTTTGTGACACTGTTTATATATTTAATGTTAACTGTAGAACGAGGAAGTTTACAGTTAAATCGTCCGTTGCTAGATATGTGGGTAAGCTCTGTAATCATTTTTAGAATGGGTAATACTAATAAATTTCCATTTAATGGTTGTGAGGGAACGTATCGTCATAGTATGCTGTATGCTCGTCTCAAGCGTGCAAAATGAACAATCTTCATGAGATTCCCATGCGGAAGACGCTACTGTTGATTGTCTGTGGCGACTAGCTCTCGCTTACAGATGCAAATTTAATGGCGTCGCATTTAAACCTGAACGAGCTCTTCCTTACTATGCAGTTAGGTCGCGACTACCCCTCACTGTCTGCTCATCCTCGCACTAGACTTCAGCTTGTCCAGCTCCCATGGTCCACCAAACACACCATTGACGCGGCAGACATAAATAAGAGACATTCATAGATGAATTATAGCAAGACCAAGATAAAGCGAAAAGATAAATCAAACCTTGCATGAGCCTTTAATCCTCTGTTTCTGATGTGAGAACCTACGTATGTTTACCGTTCTGTCATTTGTCTCTTATACGTATGTGTGGTTGTTTCTTCTCTCTCATTTGTCTTTCATCCATGCCTGATATTCATGTCCGTTGTATTGTCTGTCCGGCTTTCATCGTTGGTAGCATCTGCCTCGGCACTCTTGTCCGTCTTAGACAAAAACTAGCGACCTGTCCTCCAAGGTCTCGTTGTCTATTCCTTGCACATCTTCATTTACCCGAGGTAAAATTTCTGCCGGCCTTGTAGGGACTATTTATTTTCTTGTTTGCTAGATGTCCCAGGTATGAAACAAACGAGTTGCTTTATCGCTACAGACTCCCAGGTTTTTTTTATGCTCCAAGCACAATCGTGCATCAAAGTCTGACATTTCTATTCATAATTTGCTTGAAAGATGTATAATAAAGACTTGTTTTAATAGGAAATTCATGTCACGTAACAGTTCGCTGTGTGGTCATTTGGATCCACCAATCTGTGTTGCAATTTCCCTTCTCTTCACTGGCTTAGAAACATGAATCCCAGCTTTGGATTTTTCTCTTCAAGGACGACAGAAAACTTATCACTATATTGAGTGTATTTTCATATAGTATCTAAAAACACGAACCAACATAAGTTTTCAATATAAAACAGAGCTTGTGTATATGTTACTTTTAGCAATTTGGCTTATGGAATTGCGAGAAGCAACATGTTCTTTTGACCACTATTCCAAAAGAGACAGCGTGGAGAGTGGAGCTTATTTGCCTTGCCATTCTTGATATATCTGAAGAAATTCAACGTTTAACTCACTGCAAAGAAGCTCTCTTAAAAGAGGTTCCCTAACAGCTGTCTCCCTTCAGTGTATGTTGGAAATATGAGATTCTCAAAGAATATAGAAGATTCTTGATCTCCATTCGAGAGAGCGGTTGTGCTGTGTGCCTGTGTTAACACCTTAGAAATAAGCGCTGCTCAGTTGTCTCAATATCTACTCACCACAGAACCCTCAAAACATGTTGCGGAAGTCTGCTTCTGATGTACAGTAAAGTTTACGTTTTTCAATTATCTTTCTCGTAGACGTGGCCGAAATACTGACATTTTGTAAGAATGCCAGAGTTGTTTCTCTCTTTAACTGCATCCTCTTAATAATATGATACACGTATGCTGTCTTTTTGGTAACTCACAGATTCTGCCAATCGACACAAAAATGTTTTAGTGGTACGACTTAAGTAAAGTTCTTACTGTTATTCACCGCTTTTGGTTGTGATAAATCGTGTTACGAAAGTCAAGATATAGAAACCTGATCAGATAAAGTAAAAATTTAAATGTTAAGAATGATTTAAATAACAATGATTCTATCTTGAAAGGAGTATGCGTTACTTATTATTTGATTAGTGGGCTTTCGAATGTTAACATTTACTTGATTGTTCCAGATGCGGGTCAAGCCACTACTGGGAGAAAAGACAGCGAATTGAAAGATCCCTTACAGGACTCTTCTTCCTCGCTGTCAGACACAGACCCATCAGCCTTCCATCGTCACCCATTGTCATCCACAACTCATCCTCCCAGCGGTATCACCCAGCACCACGTTGAGACCCCACCACCAAGCGTGTCCTCTGATCTCGTGATCCGCAAGTGCTGTCCTTCGGGCCAGGTCTTCTCCCACAAGCACGCAGGGTGCGTGGCCAGTTCAGACTGGACCTTCAGTGTACCCATCTTCACGCTGGACCAGTACGGCAGTTTCGTGGAAACCAACGTCACCAGAAACCAGGTTAGTAATATTACTTCGTATGGAAATAAAATATTAATGTGAGGGTACCCTTTTTCGAGAAATACTTGTGAGAATGGAAAAACGACTACGAAACTTAACGCAATATTGCTGCCGCGATAAATCTTGTTAGTTGACGATAAAATGACTGTTGAACCGACAGTTAAGAACTAAGTAAATACTGTCTTTGGTGATCGTGTTATTTTGTTCGTCTTCAGTAGTGAAACGTTGAAAATATCATACTAATCATAAAAAGGAATCTCTAGAATACCTTATCGATGGAAATGTTGTTTTTCGTGAGTAAAAATTTATTTCATAGCGTAAATTTGAATAATTGCGTGATATTCGTCTCATGAGAATTGGTTTATCAACGAAGTTACATTTGCTAAAAGTTCAGATAAGCCATACTTGTTCGATATCATTTCAAATAAATTGGGACTATAGTACCAACAATTGGCGAGCTCTATGTTATAATAGTCCCATAATTCGGATACATCTGAAAGCTTCGGCACTAAAAACGTGAAAAACATCCATGTGTGATTTACAGAGCGGAAGTGAAGGTAAATCTGTTCTCTGGTAAATTTACAGAGCTGTTGTAAACTGACTCACACTTCCGGTGGAATAAGTTTAACACGTTGCCTCCGATTGCCTGACTGGTGTAAATCTTCACTTTGTACGCATAGTCACTAGAAAGATCTGAAAAAATTACAGAACCTAACCTAAGTGGTACACATACGTACCACTTCGGAGTCAACGTGTTAATTATGATAGATGAATTAATTTTTAAGTTGTTGAACGAATTACGGTTTACTATACATTATTTATTCTTTCAAGTTCTCAAATCCGTAGGACAGTTGCATACTGAGGACACTAACGTAATTGACCCTACCTGCTTCTATGCAGAAAATGCCACAAGGTTAACGGACCTTCGTTCGCAAGTTTGTGTAGATGGCATTGAACTGCGACAACATTCCTACCGCCAGCCATGCATAGACTCCCTGCATTCAGACGTGTCTCCGTCGTACCTAGATAACCTTCAGTACTGTTAGGGCTTTTAATTCTTTGCTTGAAGATTTAATTCTTATAGAATTCCATCTGCAGGTGTTTTTCTGGCATTATAATTGCGTTTGAACGATCACGCAGTAGCAGTAATACAGGATGTTAAACAATATTGTGATTTTCACTCATACTTCTCATAATAATCGTCAATATAATTCAGTCGAATCTTCGGAGAAGGGTGAATTGGATTACCGAAGTGTGTGAACTCGAGGTCGCTCTGGAAAAACTCTAAATCGACGACTCTCTGCGACTAGTTTGATACGACCAGAAATGGCAGTAGCTGCATTCCTGCTCCGATTACAGAGGTGCTCAGCAAGGATTTGTAGACTTGAGAATGAGCTCAGACGCAGGTTTGTTAAGGCAGCCTAGACAAATCGTGGTTCCTGAATGCATTTCTATCTTTCATTCATGAGCTCTGCTGATCCCCTTGACTTATCACGCAAATTTTATGTAGTTTGAAACGCATTGTTGCCACGTTAGTTTTTCGTTCAGATATGAAGTTTTTAATCGTGGTATTGGATGTTCATCGCCGGAGTACTAATGGCGAGCGGGCTCGTTTTCCACATGAATTAAATTCTATTGTCCAACTACTCGGAGGCTGAGCATTGCAACATCTGCATTGCGCATAGCAGGTCGTATTTGGATAAAGTGAGGCAGTTATCTTGTCAACTTATGTCGTTACATTTTCAAGATCAAAGCAAGGGGAAATTAATGACTAGTTTTTTCTCAAAATTTAAATACGTATCAGCTTAAAACTAAGCTTAAGGAACTGAAATTTCATTGTTCCCAAGATCTTGTTTGTTCACGTAAAAAAATTTAAAGTAAATACGAGTGATAATGATACGATTTGTTCGAGTAATGAGATCGATGTATGTGAAAATGACATAAAAGAAATAGTTTGTTGTTTTGAATACCTAAGTTATACATACACCGCAGTAAATTGCAAGACAGAGATCAAACCGAGCCACTGAATGGATAAGAGGTACCAGGTGAGGGTAGCTCGGGAAAAGCACTGAAGTAGGAATAATGAGTGTGCTTGTCTAGCCATGCGTTCATTAGGGATGAGCTGTTGCGCAGAGTCGCTTTCGCGGGTGTGGTGCATTGCGTCTTAATTTGTTCGTGCAGGGTGAGTAACGTTTTGATTTCATTTATGTTTATAGAAGAGCATATTCAAGCATGCAGTAGGATATCGAAACCTTGTACCGTATTTGCGATTCCTTACCGGCTAACTGGGATTTTAAATAACATCATGGACAGTGATAACTTCAGTAACAACATCGAATGTTTTTAGCAGTAAGCAAAAATTGGAAGTTTTACTGCGATACGAAATTTCAGATCTATTTTTTTTCGTGAGTCGATAACCAATACGGAGGTTTTGCATGATTCGATTCATGTATTTGTGCCTAACCGTAATATTTCGACTCACAACCATTTCATATACGTGCGTACCTTTAGACAAGTTTTAAGGCAAATTAATGGCCAGAATTGGTACAATTTGAACATATAACACAGTGAACATCTCAAGTGATTCAACGTCTTGTTTGATTTTTCCTGCGCGTGAATGTTTGCTGCATGTATCCGTCATCACTCAGGTGGATAAGGTCAATGTAGAGGAACTTCAGCAAGGCTGTAATTGGTCACAATTTGTACGTGAGTTATAGCTACATACTTCGTGGCCGCCCGCTCATGCGCAGCGACTGACCGAGAAATCGAAGACCTTGATAAAGATAGCCCTGTAGATGCTTGCTGTATGTTCAGATAAATACGGTGTATTTCATAGCCAGCTTGCAAAAATGAAACTTAAGTCAATGTTCAAACTTTCGCCCAGTGTCCTACTTAGTATGGTGCTCAAACACAGGATGAGACAAACACTTTCATCTGCAGCTCGATCGTTAAATCAAATTACGGACGTCAAGTTTCAAGTGTGAACTCAGTGCTCTGTTAAATGTATGGTAAATCCTTACTAACAATGTTGTGCAGTTGTATGTTCGTATATTGCTAAGCTTTTCTACCAGCCTGGAGGAACTGCAAAACACATGATGTTCCTAGGACATTTTCGTAATAAATAACTATCGAAAATCCACCTTCTGAGATACATGTAAATCATTATGAAACTGTCTGAGGAAATACAGTTCATTAAAGAAGATTACCAATATCGTACCGTGAATTATACAAATGTAATCCTTCAATTTTGCATGTCATTATTAGTCTACAAGGAGAATAATTTCATAACCAAAAAAATAAATAAAACTTTAATCATAATTTACGACAATTTAATTTCATTTCGATTTGCAGGTTGCGGTGAAGACGGGGCTGTTGGAATGTGACCAGCAGTTTCAGCTGGACGTGTACCCAGACCAGGAACCGTCGTTCCAGTTCAGAGTGCTGGACTCCGGTTGGCTCTGGGTACCGGAATACAACATGGAGTACCGACCCCAACATTACTGCCTCGAAACCTTCGTCCAGGATGCTGGGGATCGCAGCTCCGCTTTCATCATGGGGGGCGCAGTGTGCGTCGTACAGGAAGAGGAGCCTCAGACCTTCGATCCTGACAAAATTCCTATCAGGAAATGTTGCCACGTAGACATGGTGTGTAGACAGCACATGAGCTACATTCTTGACTGCGAGCACTCGAGGAGACTTGGTGCTCTATTCAGGGATAATTTCACTTCCCTCTACAGTAGAATTCCTTTAAACCGGCACTCGCTGGCCAAACTTTACATTTATTCATTGTTTTTTCTTCTTTAACTGTTTTAAGCAATTGATGTTGTTTCCTTTTATGTCTAGCGTGTCTATGAATTGTTTGTGGTTTCTTGGGGGATATGAACCGGCAACTGCCAAGTCCCATAGGTACCGGTTACAAAGACTTCTACTGTAGTTATACACAGAATAATGTTTAAGAAACGTTCATGCAGTGGTTTCAGTTCTGTTGTGGTATTAATAGCTAACAAAGTAGTTTCTTTCCCTATTTTCTCTCGTGTGGAGTTTGAATCCTTTCAAAAGAAATCGCTACTTCCGTATGAACGCTACTTCGAATGTACGGAGAGACATTTAATCGTTTTGTATTGCAAGTCGTGCAATAATTGTGCATTGTGAGTCATATAATTATTGCGTACCGCGAGCCATATATATGTGCACTGCGAGCTCCATAATTATTGTATACGAAAAGTCATATAATTATTGTATAATGCGGGTCATTATTGCGTAAAAATTGATGACTGGGAGTATAACTGTTACCCTTCCTTGTTTTACATCCTTCTCGACTCTCGGGGGCTGTGTATGATTGATGACTTAACTTGAACCTGCTTGGAACATGGGTAGCAGCCCAAGAAGAAAAAAAAACTTATTCCAATTTACTATATATTGCATTTACATTGGCTTTTCAATTTTTAATGTTAACATTTTAAAATTAGTGATGATACTCCCAGCAGCTGTTCACGTCTTTTATGTTGTAAGTTGAAGTAGAGGCTCGCATGAGCGCTTTGATAAGTAACAACAGGCGTTTCTTGTCAACCGGTAATCAGACAGAAACAGACAAAGGTGGCTTCGGAATTTGAGCGCTGGTCTCTCGCTTAGAATGAATCAATCGGCTCGTTCCTGTGGTCATATGATATTCTTATTCCATTCTTCTGATCACGAAATGTATAACAGTTATTGTGTAATTAATACTACCATTTTATAATCAGTGTGCATAGGCTTTCAGTAACATCGATGAAACAAATGTTTGGCTTGAGTTATGTTGTATGTAAGAGTAATATTGGCAAATTGATACGATGTGCAGTATATGTACTATATTACAATGACATAACCGTTAGATCAATACCTCCTGATCCTTAACTCCAAAATTTATGATGCTATCAAAATCCTTAACATCTGAACTCATGTTAATAATGAAAAGTTAAGTTAAAAAGCAAAGTTAAGCACTTTTCATGTGTATCAGGTGTACGAGCACTCGGCCTTCAGCTGCGTGCCACGCAGCAACGTCACGCACGGCGTGTGGCAGGCGCCCATCACGGACTCTGACGCAGGGGCCGTCCGCATGGTGGAGGTCCATCGCTCCAAGTACCAGCTCACTCATGAAGTGGTCACTGATTTCCAGGTGAGTGCCAACTTTCAGGAAATTATTTGTACGCACTGATTTCCGGGCCACTATTTTTACGTACTAACTTCCAGGTAATTATTTTTAAGTACTAACTTCCAGATAATTAGTTTTACGTACTAATTTTCAGATAATTATTTTTACGTACTAACTTTCAGGTAATTATTTTTACGTACTAACTTTCAGGTAATTATTTTTACGTACTAACTTCCAGGCAACTATTTTTACGTTCTAACTTTCGGGCAACCATTTTTACGCATTAACTTTCGGGCAACCATTTTTACGCATTAACTTCCGGGCAACTAGTTTTATGTAATAACTTTCGAACAACTATTTTTACATACCGATTTCCTGTTGGGTTTTTAACTTCCAGTTGTGCGACTGACTTGCCAGGTGAGGTAATCTCTTCCAACTGATAGATTTTAGTGTCTGGAAACTATTTTAAACACTTTTACAATAATTGTGTTCCGTGCGTTTGAGCGCTCTAGACCAGTGGTCTTCAAACTTTAATCTGCTGCGACCCTCTTTAAAAGATTTTATATTTGTACGACCCCTTTAACTTTAGCAAAATAAAGAATAAAATATACACATAGCAGAAAAATTTGATATGTATAAAGAAAGCGGGTTTGCTGTTAATTATTTATCGTAAGTCTGATATATTTTATCCTGTAATAACATTATTACATAAATTAGAAAAGTATGATCCTACATGTCGCGACCCACTTTGAATGGTCGTGCGACCCACACTTTGAAGAGCACTGCTCTTGACGAAGGCCAACTTAGCGAAGCCACTGCTCAAGGCGACGAGTGATGATTGCGTGTACTTTAATAGAGAGCTGGTCAGTATACCAAATGTCGTTACTGCCTTACTTTTGGCAAAGCACAGTTGAATATAAATTCAAACACTAACGTGATGTAGTTGTTTTTTCGGTAGTGACAAGGAGCACGGTGTTCGAGAGTATCGGAAAAATATCAAATTCACGCGAAAGTAACGACAAATTTATGACTTTTGGTTTTTTTGATCACCTATTTGTGAGACGAGGGAATGAAAACTCATTCCTCATCTTTTGAATCAGCTTTTCGTTTCAAACACCTCCAGAAGATGAAGAAAAGTATTGTAAACGTCTCTTTCTTACAGATTTACTCAATGCTAAGACAAATATTGTAAACATCTCCTTACAGATTTACTCACTGTTGAGACAAATATTGAAGAAGTCTCTTTCTTGCAGACTTGTTCAGGAGACGACCGAGGAGACACACTCCAGCTGAAGGAAGGCCAGTTCTACGTGCGCGCCTCAGACGGATATCTATGGTTGCCGCTGCTGCACAGATTCCTGCCCCCGAGGAGCTACTGCCTCGAGGACTTCTACGCTGACCAAACCCTGCTCCCTTCCGTCAGTTACGACGTTCTTTTAACACGTTGACTCCGATTGCCTAATTGGTATAAAACTTCACTTTGTACGCATAGTCACTAGAAGGATCTGAAAAAATTACAGAACCTAACCTAAGTGGTACACATACGTACCACTTCGGAGTCAACGTGTTAAGCTTAGTTATGTATTTCTAAGTAGTATTGTATTGAATTCTTTGTGTCGTTGACCAAGTGTTGTTGGTGAGTTGATGCGCAACTTGCTGGTCATTTATAGAATTTGAGTACAAATTATGAAGTTAGGAGTTGGGTACAAACTGTATGAAGTTACCCTCTCAAGGTGGTCACTTTGTCTTTCAACATTCGTGATTCATTGTGCCAAGTTTCTTCTTTATTTCTAATGCCTGGTAGTGCTAAAAAGGTACGTAGCGTAGCTGTTGGATCTCAAAGCACAAAATTTGTTTGACTGATAGTCCAAACGCATACATCTGACCCTATTCCATCATACGAAAACTGAAGAGTAATCTTGGACTCTCATGCCCGGGTGGGTAACTTTTGATTAATTTCACATTCTAATTCGAAGAACTTCCTTTTGGGTTCGTGTTGTGTTAGTGGCGTTGGGTAAGCGCCCCAGCCGGGCTGTAGCGGATATCAGCTCAATACATAAGGCTCCTTTGCTCTTATATTCATACAAAATGTTTAAATTCATGCGAACTTCACAGAAAATAGGATATGCTTGTTCTGATGGTTCACAACTTCGTGAATCGCTATTTTTTGCACCATTCTAAATGCGTTTAAATTTAATGAATTCCTAGAAATAGAATTTCTATTCTAAATACTGCATCCCCATGACAGGTGTACGTGTGCTTGTCGGAGTCCGAGGCCCTTGCTCTGCAGCAGCTGAGGGAACCTGGGTGCCAGAAGGAACCTTGCATCTCCAAGTGCTGCCCCAGGTATCTACTTCTTCAAGAGGCCCTGGTATATTTTGCTCTATAATTAGGGAATAAGGTATGAACTCGTGCCATACCGGCGGGTTTAGATATCCATTTTATTCTCTTTGCTTAAATAATGCTCACGTACATTATAACATTGGTCATAATATGACATTGGTCTATTGGTTAAAATGTTATTCTTTTTGTTATTGCAGGACAGAATTAGCCTTTGGTTTGGTATATGCATGCATTCTTGTGAGGTTTATCGTGTCGCTTCTACTCAGGCTCTGACGCTGCTATGTATTTACATGTCATAATTAGTAGTTTATCATGAAATAAAATTACGTAATAGTTCAAAATTCAGCGTAGGGAATGCGAGTCAAGTACAATTAGGTCATGATTCTCGTTTGTTTCGATTTATTTTTTTACTGCAATCAATCCCTTTTAATTCATAGTTGGAGGTTATTCTTCAGCGCATACTGGGGACCTCCATAGCTTCGTTTGAAGGTCATTTTGGCATTGCAGAACATAAATTTTAAAGTAAGTAAATTTTAAAACATAAGCTAACAGATATTAGAGGTGTCCAATGCTTGCAGGTACACACTGTTGGACCGCGCTATGCACACTTGCATGCCCGAGCGCCAGCCTGGCCCAGAGGTATTCCTGCATCACAACAACGGCACCCCGGCCCTTGACGTGAGTGTCGGACTAACAAACGTAGTTTAGGACCTATCTATGTTTCACGACGATGTAAAATTATAAGTGATCATGTAGAATGGGCTATTATTTACTTGTTAGACCATATAAGTATTTCCAATGTAATAGTAGAAGCAGACCATTGTATTTCAAAATCTTGACGGTGTTCTTGGAAGCTCAGTCTCATTAAAGATTGGGTATTTGTCAGGAAAATTTCGCAACTTTCATAGGTCGATGCATCATATCGTGTATCCTCGTCTTTTTTGTCGTACGAGCCTTGCAACCGGTCACTCACAAGTGAATTTTTATCTTATTCCTGTCGACTGAGTTGTGGGTATCATACTAGATGCTATCTATTTTACTGGTTAAGTGGTTTTGTGGCGACGATGTCGTAAAAACTCAATGAATCGTAATATAATTTCTTCTTGGCGATGTCTTTGAATTTTTCCGTAAAAGTGGCTTCATACCTTCATTGCAGCAGACCCTGGATGCAGATTACGACATCGGTTTCCCCGCATGTAGTCACCAGTACCTCACGCTGCCGTCGGAACGCGCTGAGCTGTTAGTGTCAGGCGACTTACGCTACACCAGCATCGACCCTGACGAGTGTCAGCAGGAGCAGGTCTTCAGAGTGCCAAGGGGCGACTTTTGTTATGAACAAGTATGTATTTGACTAACATGGAGATGGTTCTCTCGCAACCAAGTGCTTAATTGCTCCTAGTTACTGTGAGGATATAAATATCAGAGACCGTGGTTACGTGCGAATACAGTCAGGAATGAATTGGTGTGTTAGAACTCGACGTTCACTTTCAAACAAATACAGTATCACTCAATCTTTTTTTGGTTAATTTACTTTCGGACTGATGATGTCCAATGACGAAAGCCGAAATTCTAGGAAAGATTTTAATGGTTGTTCACTGTTCTTATCTTTTTCCCACTATTAGTTTTTCATATGAAAATAAATATAGTACTGAAAATTCATTTATGAATCTCGAAGAACACTCTGAGTAATGGTCCTTAAACTGCTGATAGTCATCATCACTCAGAAATTGTAGTGCCATAATCTTTGCGTTTTACTAAATTAAATTAGGTTTTGAGTACTGATCTGATCGTATGGCCTCATGCTTAAGTAGCCGTAAGTGACGTTAATAAACTAGTCTTGTGTGATATTGAACAATACATATTTACTTATTCCATTTATTAAACTTGAAACGACAAATAATAAACTGTTTCCGTGCAGGTTGAAGACCTAGACGGTTCAATCGTGGCAGGGGCCGTGCTTTGCTTCAAGGATGACTGGAGGCATCTTGGCATTACCTCCACCGAAAAAGAAGAAGTCAATTACATTTACTCTGTGTTTCTTGCTATCTCGGACCTGTTCATTCTAGTGTCGTTCATCGTATACCTAACAGTTCCTGATCAGACCCAGCGAGGCCTCAATAAAAACGTGAGTGTTCGTCACATCGAAAGTCTGGCATACGTCGTGTTCGGTATGTCGTGTCTAGAAAGTACTCAGAGCTGCCACTGTTGAAACTGCTCATCTTTTATACTGTTCATGGTACAATTTGTTATATATAATTTTCGATACCAGGCTTTTGTAAGTATTTTCTGTCAATAATATTATAACCTTGCCTCCAGGTGAAGCTGGGCCACACGGTACTTGGCCGCATCCTCTTGTGCTTCCTGTTCAGTTTGTTCTTCGCGTACCTCTGCCTCATCATCATTAAGACCGCGTCGGACCCCATCAACATCGCCGATCCTAACGCGTGCATTGCTCTCGGCAAGGCTCAGATTAGTTTGCAGATACTCATTTTTGTGCAATGTTGCTCTTTATTTATCGCAAACGAGTGAATTTATATTAAGATGAGTACACCTGAAAAATTGACAGTTGGATGTACAATTTTATTTGTTAGTAGTTTACACATAGAAAAAGCAGCCTACTGAATGTAAAAACAAATTATTGCCATGGTAGATAATAGTTGGTTAATAATGCTTCTATAATAGAATGAAAATTAAAAATAAAACTTCAGCTTCCTCTAAATTTTGAGCAAAGACAAATCGTTAATTTTGAGTGTTATAGCCCCATCTAATAATATGCTTATTTAACAATATAATCCCTAATTTATTTAAATAATTCGTTCTTATGGAATGTTTTAAACTAGTAAGTGAATAATTACGAAAGAATAGCGTATTCCACTTCCGTATTCCCTTAACATACTGCCAATGAAGCACGAAATTAGTTCTCTTGAAACTTGAGAAATCTAAAACCCTGATTGATTTATCGAATGCATTTTACTAAGACATAAATTCTCAGTGGATCAAAATAACCTGTAGGTATACACATGTTTGTAATGAGGTCAATTTCGCTTTCATCAGGCGCCTGCACGTACGTCTTCTTCATGGCGACTTTCTTCTGGCTCAATGTGCTCTGCTTCGAGCTGTGGTGGAAGTGTGCTAGGTAAGTTTTAACTTGATTTCTAAGATTGAATGTTTTGCTCCTAGCATGTATATTCATTTTCTTTGTAGATAATTGTTACAAAAAAGAGCGTCGACGCATAGTATTAAGCCGGGCACCCTCAAGATCCGTTTCGTGTACTTGCATCCCATAAGATTTCATACTGAAAACCTGTGAACAAAGTAAGAATATTGAACATTATTTTGACCATCTTGATGTACTTCAATGAAAGCTGCAGGTTGTGACATGTATTTCAATCTAATGTACGTTATATGTTTCATATGTCACTATAACCAACCCACTTTTATCAAGTTCGGTTGTCATGATTGACTTTATTCTCTATTATAAGTACATGCTGGGAAAAGAAGGAAAATATAAAGTTGTAGTACATCGGAATGGGTATAATAGTTTAATAACTTTTCTCGTCAGAATGATCAGAGTTTTGGGTTGTTGGATTGTGATAGAAACCCTGATAAGTTAGAAGATTGTATTTGTTTTATAGATAGCACTCTGTGCTGGTGATAATTAGCGGTGCATAACTTCAGAAAGACATATACGTGGTCTCAATAGAGCAGGTCCTCCTGTTACAAAAGTAGCTGATTTATTCAAGGCTCAAGGAAACACCGTTTGAAGAACTCCGCAAGACAACAGAGACAGATAATTGAGAGGTAGACAAAATACAGAAGAAGAGCATAGCAACTGATAGGATAGCAACTATGGCGAAAGTATTCTAACTTCAAAGCTGTATTTGTCTTTTTAACTTTTTAACTCTTTTTACAAGACTGTGCGGACTAAGCAAGATCTGCAATAATGAAAGCCCCAATCAGCCCAGTAAGATTCATCATAGGGTATAGTCATGTAACACTAATACATTATAGGCTACCGAGCAATTACCTAAACTACCAAGCAGTTAAGATTTCAATTTGGACCAAACGGTATTCTCACCGCAAAATGAATTTCCGCGTGGAAGCCATTGAATAATGCCTACAATTAGGCTTCGTCAACGATAGAGATTGGCAGCGCTCTTTCAGTGGCACATATAGTTATGGTACGCTGCAGCCATTGCACAAGACAAAATTATTACCTCGGAATAATTGTACATTTTTAGCAACCAGGATGTTAATCTGAAAGCGTATTGAGATAATACTGCTTGTTTGCAGTCATGAGAATGACTAAAATACTGAACTATTAAGCTAAGGTTTGAAATGCACAATTGGATCCCGTCTTTCTAAGGAACTTGAACGAGTTTTGTAGGAGACTATCGAATTTCATCAGCAAACTTCTAAACCTTGTGTAACCATTCTGAAAAAAGAGTTCAGTCTGCTATGAATGTCAAGTTATCTTGAAGCGTATCAAGCATAGTTTTCATAAATCCCTCAGTAGTTTAACACGTTGCCTCCGATTGCCTGACTGGTGTAAATCTTCACTTTGTACGTAGAGTCACTAGAAGGATCTGAAAAAAATTACAGAACCTAACCTAAGTGGTACACATACGTACCACTTCGGAGTCAACGTGTTAACCTGTTCATCGTGCAGGCAAGAGAGCAGCAGCAGCGGCCGCCGCTGGCTGTGGTATCAAATGTACGCGTGGTGTTCGCCTTTGCTGTTCGGGGCTGCAGCGCTGATCATGGAACTCACGCCAGGCATCAGTAACTGCTACATCAAGCCCAAGTTTGGCTCCTACTCATGTTTCTTCAGCTGTAAGTTATTCTCGTCAATTGAGCCGTTCTTAAAGCAGACTTTCTCCTTGCAACAATCGCATTGCTATCTGAACTCGTTTTCGGACTCGGAAGTTCACAACATTTTTTAAAACCCTTTTAACAGCTACTCATGCCGGGTACATATAACTTAACTGCACTGTGATTATAAATCTTCTTGAATTTTCCTTATCTTGTAGTCAAAACATGCCCCCAAATACAAATTGTGATTAAAATTGTTGAATAAATACTTGAAATGAGGGACCATCTAAAAATCGTAAAGAGACTTGCCCTGATCCAACGTTGACTTGTGCAGTCACAAGGAGCCACAACAACGGCGCAAAGTGGGCGTACTTCTTCGGGCCTGTGGCGGTGTTGCTAGTGGCAGACCTCGTCTTCTTCCTGCTGACAGTGCGCACGCTGCTGCAGACCGTGAAGCAGAGCCACAAAGGAACCACACAGAGACAGACAAGGCAGAGGCTCAGGCTTTGCTTCAAGGTAAGTGAAGGCGCTAGCAGAGGCGGAATAAAGAGGTGACGAACTTTGATTCTTCATAACTGATGAAGACAGGAATTAAACTTAAAGAACTTTCTAGTGTGCAGGTTGCCTCATCTATTCACTTTTTTCCAGGATAAGTTAATGTGTTTTATTTGTGTACTGGCAGCTTCATGCCACTAAAACTTAAAATTTAGTTTCTATCAATCTGCTTTCAATTGGCAAACATGAGATAATGCCTTCTGAAGAATGATTGAACAGAAACAATCTAATTATCTGTCCTATTATTATTATCACACTAAAGTTGTCCTTCAGCGTTCACTGGGGACTTGTTCCTCCAGCGGAACATCTAGTCAGCAATTCATATTTTTCTACTTTATATATACATATGTGTGAAATAAATAAATAAACCAATTATAGAACTAGGTTACATAAAAGATTTTTCCAATTGATAGTACAATGGCCACTATGCATTCGTTAATGGGGCATAAAACTGTAGAATCTTCAAAAGATTAGATGAATTTAAGTAGTGCTACTTTCTTCCTTACATAATTTTTAACAGCTATAAATCAAATTTTAGGAAAAACTGGTCGTCTCTGAATGAATACTTCAATAAGTAGAAACATTTTTAAGGCGGTTTGCCCATTGCAGTTGTTCCTGGTGATGGGCATCAGCTGGGTGGCTGAGATCGTCTCCTTCCAGCTGGGGCCCCGCACCGTCTGGTACATCAGTGATGTCATCAACTGCTTCCAGGTCAGATCGCTTTAAACCAATAATGTCAGTTGGGAACATATGTGCCCAGAGATAATCATTCCCTTTAGTCTTATATTCTTCATGTTTCGTTCGAAATTGCAGTAAAATTACATGAAAATGAGTAAAGATAAGTGGTAACTTACGCAACACTTTAATCAGTTTGAAAATAATTTGGTCGTTAAAGGGTAAAAATGCAGTATTAGGCTCACGGCCTTGCACTACTCGCCGTCCATGAACGCTGTGAGGCAGCCAAGCAGGATGAGTAATGTTTCTGGCATTATTTTGACCTGGTAAACTAGCATTATATTCATACTGTAGAGAAGTGCTTTTCAGAAGTTGCTGCGGTTTCTCATCACAGGCAGGTATCCCGCCTAAAGGCGGGACACAGGCTTCAGTCACACCGACATTAATCACAATTCAGAGCTGTAGTAAATATACTGATTCAAGTAAAAACCTATAGCTACACGAGTTGTTAAGGTTTAAGGATTGAATACTTATTAGTCAACAGAACTGATTTGTTGCTCACGTTTTGGCCAGAGGTAATCAGTGAATTACGTTTAACGTTTGTTACGTTTTCTTTGCTTTAACCAACAGTCCGATATATACAAATCGAGTTATTTAGCCTTCAACGAACATTCTGATACATACTGCTCGAATTATTTAACTTGAAAGTAGTGATGAAGAAAGCTCGACTTGTTCATCCGTTAAACGTAATTTACTGATGAACTCTGGCCAAAACGTGAGCAACAAATCAGTTCTGTTGACTAATAAGTATTCAATCCTTAAACCTTAACAACTCGTGTAGCTATAGGTTTTAACTTGAATCAGTAAATTTACTACAGCTCTGTGTACCGTCATAGATGCAGTGTAAATTAAACGTCCACGGAGAAAATAAGCACTAACTGTGTTGTGGCTGTAAAATATATTTTCACGTTCTAAACTAGTCATTGAAAAATTATAAACCATACACAACAACCAAGTTGTAGTTTCATTACTAATCTGTGTTTGATTAAAACTCACCTCATGACTTCAGCAATAAGTAACTACCCATTTTTATGCGATTAGGCATCTGATATATTATTGTTAGGCAGACAATCAAATCTACTGCATAATGTACGACTGTAACGAACTTTAAGAAGCTACATATATTCTGCGTTTTATATCGTTGAATAAATTTTAAAAGACGTAACATGTAGGAAAACACGTGTACAACAGATGTACAATGAGCTTTTAATAACTATGTTTACAACCCGATTATGCAAGAGTTCAGGTTGCACTTGGGCTACTGAAGAGGACACAAACAAGCGCTGTGAGTTGCGACTCCAAAAGCCATTATTCCAAATGTGGCTCAGGAGACGTCAATTGTAATATCAAACAACGTCAACATCAATGATCCTCGTCTTTGTTTGTGTCCTCTTCAGTACCCCAAGGGCAACCTGAACTCTTGCATAATCCGGTTGTAAACATTATAGTTATTAAAAGCTCAGTTTACATCTGTTGTACAAGTTTTTACTACATATAGCGTCTTTTGAAATTTATTTAATGATATGAAACGCAAATCTATGTAGCTTCTTAAAGTGCACCACCAGCTTGGTCGACTGGTGAGCAAACTCCCTTGCGATGTGAAAAGACCCGGGTTCGAGGCCCGCTTGGCTAGAATTTCGGCATGGGACTACGGCATGGTGCCAACCTAAGAATGGGCCAAAAAGGCTCGTTCCTATCGCCTCATTCTATTCTACGTTATTAGTAAAGAGTACCAAATCCCACCCCTGAGAATCTGTACGAGAGAACATTCATATTACTTTGTCAGATGACATCCTTAAAAATAAAAGTTGGGCTGACACGCTCTTCGAATGCTCCACGCCTATGTTTGGAATGAGCACCACACGATATTCACGAGCAATGAATGCCGATGCAGCGTAAGAATTTGTCAGATGCTCCTAGCTATCTGTGCCAGCGATCATGTGGGGCTAGTGTCACTGCTGTCACTAGATGACGCATCATCAAATATTAAGAGACGCCAAAAGGAACCAATGCCAGACAGCATCTTTGATAACTAGTATTGAATGCCACAACAAGGAAAAAAGTACCAGCTGTCACCACTAGGAAGAGATCCACAGCCCTGCATTAGAATAAGATTTTTTTAACTATTTTTCTTTTCAGAATAGAATGAGGCTATAGGAATGAACCTTCTGGCCCATTCTTAGGTCGGATAATCACTTCGATAATTATTCGGTTACCCAAGTCCCATGTCGTAATTCTAGCCGCGTCAACAATAGCGGCAGCGGGATACGAACCCGGGTCTTCCCGCTCGCAAACGGATTCGCTTACCAGTCGACCAAGCTGGCAATCATTTGATGCAATAGAAGTTTTGGTATTTAACACGTTAACCGCCACATGTACCACCGGTGGTACATTTGAGGATTTCACTTACCGCCGCATGTACCACCGGTGGTACATTTCCAAATTTTTAATAATTATTTTCAAAAATTAATTTAAAATATTTACGGGAGGTTAAATGATAAAGTCGTAAAATGGTAAAGTCGTGGCGGTAGTGACAAATCTGTGATATCAGGCATGGCGGTTAACGTGTTAATGTAAGAAAAATAAGCCCCTCTTTTAATAACCCAAAGACGCTATCAGACCTCTAGTAAACGGAAGAAGTTCTCCAAAACCCCTTTTAGGGAGTTCGTTAGGTTGAAAACTATGAAATCTAACCTTGACAGCTGAAACTCCTCAAGCAGCGGTGCATCTGCAACCTGCACACAAATAGTTATAATTAGAAATTTATTTATTTCAAGCAGAAAAACTAAAATCGATACTAGAATTTAACTTGAAGCTAATTTTATAATAACTCTTTGAAAATTTATTCATACGAATGATGAAAAACATTAATAACTTAACACACATACTTACCATTTCAGTGGTCATGATAATAAATGGGTTCTAATTTCATCCATCAGACAGGGAAAAGTTTCCGGCCATAGAGCTACAACCTCTGACACTAATTTACGATGGATTTTATCCTTGAGTTAAAAGATGTTATTTGTTCAAACCAGTATTATTTTGTTAAAATCCAACTTTCAGCATGTCAAAGTCGATGTATTTAAGGACTTTTTGTGAGGATGGGATATGAATCAGTAGAACAGTCCAATGTATGAAGTTGTTCGTTTCATTTTCGACTTTTGCTTTCTATCGTCAGGGCTTCATCATCTTCCTGATCTTCATTCTGAAGCCGAAGATTCTGAAGTCCGTGCGCACGCGCCTGTGCGGCAGTTGCTGCGGCTCCAGCAGTGGCCTCTCCAAGTCCTCAGGGGGTACATTGCATTTCAATTCGTTCGATCTCTCAGACTCACACACGACAATGTCTGAAGAATTTTCGTCGTCGCATACAAGCAAACCTTACGAGTCGAGTCGAAGGCACGTAGCTCAAAGCCTGGACCACGCGAGGGCAAGTCCAGCGTCGAGCTCCTCTAGTTCATTTTCTGCTCGCAGCATAAAATGGCAAAACCTCGAATCGAGCGCGAGTTTCATGGCACGATGCATGGCGCCTGCTTTTCCTTGGCAAAAATCAAACAAGCGGGGCAAACAAAATGAGAATAACAACACTACGACTAATTCTCCCAGCTTGGGTTCCGCATCCAATTCCCTATCGACTAATTCCACAAGTTCAAGTATAGGAACCCCATCGCCCCCTCTAACACTAAGCGCGTCTTTTCTGAGTTCTCAATTGAATCCCGAAGGAAGTTTTCTTCCCAGCCGAAATGCCGTAAACTTACCGCCCAAAGGCAGCATCCCCAGCGTGTATGGGCGTACGGTGCCCCTAGGAACACAACAGCCAGGCTTGGCCATAATCCCTATCCCTCGACCGCGCTCCGCCATCAGCGAGAAGGGGCACACGAAAGTGAATTCAATGAATGGGCCCCCGCCATCCATTCCTCCTAGACCCTCACTCGGAGAGGTGGTGAATATTAACAGCAAAAAATATCAAAGGTCCCAATCGAGTGCAGGCCAAGTGGAAGACTTGGAACTCTAGAATTACAATGGTATTTAAAAGTAGTGTAAATAATATTGACGTCGTGAGTCAAGCGTTATTCATTCCCTAAAATATCGCGTTGTATGATATGTTAATAAGTAAAAATTGTAAATAAGAAAGATTTTGAGCATCATTCGCGAATACACATTACGTTCGCGGGAAAGCTGCCTGTTTTTTTTTATGTACAGTTGAACAAAGGTTAATCTTATCAATATAATATACGAAATCGTCATGGTCTAACAGACTTGGATTGTCAAAGCTCTATCAACTTAATGTGTACAACTTTACAATTACCATGCAATAATTGTTGGTAATATTACCTCATCGAAGTGTAATAGAGCTTAAACAATTAACTGCTTTCAAATGCAGCTAGTTACGCAGATTTATGAGCAACTTGCACAAGTTCACCTGCCTTGAACTAAAGCGATGCACACTAATAAAACAGTCTAGTAAATAACCAATAGAATAAGTTCCTGTTTTGCACATTTTAATTCAAATGTTTGCCTTTATCGTAGATTACTTTATGAGAGTAAACAAAAAAATTAGTCTCTCACCACTACACACAAAGTTCATCTACGGCTATTGCATTTAATACATGCTGAAAATTTCGCAGTTTTCTCTCGTTTGTATACAGTTACTCGACGGCCTGTCAATTTGGTACCACGTTTGTACCAATTATGAATTTCTAATGTTTATTTTTTGCAGACATTGTTTATCAATGCAGTTTCTTACGAAGAAGACTGAATGCTATGTACAGACTGAAAAATGTATATTAACTGTCAAATAAGCAAGTTCTCCAAAGCCTTTGCTTTCGAGATGTGCATTTGCATTATATGGTTAAGCAGCGATCTATGCATGTTAAGCAGCGCAGTTTTTTTGGGGTGCTCTTCAATTATTCCTACACTAAACTTTAAGGTATCATAAAAATATCCATAAATCATTCTACTTATGGACTGCTGCATGATTTATGGCATGATTTTACGTTTGTAACAATTATATTGTATAAATTGTACATGTATACATATTTTTGAAATATATTAATGATAGTTTTCTGTCTCCTTCCAACGAACTCGATAATATTTCCTTGCGAAACGCGCCCTGGCCCACTTTTCAACAAGACCCAGTTGAACAGCTGTCGAAAATTAAACTACTCTATTACGAACAAAATTAAGAAAAATCATTTATTCGACATTAGTCCCTCCATGCTGCCAAGAACAGAATTTGTATACATGCACAACCATACAGTAACCGGACCTCCTGCCAGTAATATTGTAAGTTTATATCTCCCATGCAACAACCAGCCCTACATCTCCCGTACAACAACCAGCCTTATATCTCTCGTACAACAACCAGCCCTACATCTCCCGCACAACAACCAGCTCTACATCTCCCGTACAACAACCAGCCCTACATCTCCCGCAC
>VCRD01000650.1:218788-234233 GCA_006783055.1 Trinorchestia longiramus | reverse complement strand
GATGTCGCTTATCTCTGTGATTAGTTCGCCAGGAAGCGATGTTATAACGTAGTCGAATTTGGTGCGGCTGACTGAAATCTGGTGCAGATTGAACATGGATTCAGCGTATGTAAACCATGCTGATGGGTTGTGTGTCCAGAATTGCGGAAGTTTCGCTGCAACGGCAGATACTGCAGGGTTTGTCGACTCTTCTGCTTGATCTGGCATTTTGGATTTGTCTGCTGGCTACAACGTGGGCTGGTGAACTTGTGTCTTGCGTTGTTGGCGGCGGAGAGACGCGGGCAGAGACAGTAACGGAGTCTCTGTGTAGCCGGAAGCCACCTGCGCTACAAGCAGCAGTGTAACGTAGCTACTTGTCCTACGGCAAGGGTCGGTGGGGAAGCGCAGAGGAAGGGGCAGGCAATGTGGAAGCCTCGGCCCGTTGGTGAACCCGTTGTAGCGCTTCTGGGTTCTGGGGTCACCAGATGTAAGACCTTTGGAGTGCTACCAGCGCCGTTTTGGGTTCCGTTAAGGCAACTGTTTAGAGATCTTGCCTTACGTCTACTCGAGGTAGACGCCCTGTGAGTCGGTTAGGGCTTGTGATCTCCAGTTATAGCATGCTACGGTAGCGGTCTTACATAAGCTCCTACTCAAGTGTATAAGGTTGAAACACCGAGTAGAAGTTGGAACATTTATTGACGAAAGTTACATGGGTACGGCTTACAATTACTGAACACTTTGGTGGACTAGATTGGAATCTAGCGGTAACTAAATTAGAAATGATGTACATGGAGATTTGCATTGAGGGGTGACTTAGCCACTAGTTGCTGGTGAAAATACGAGAAGGCTGTGTTGCGTTGAGGGGTGACTAAGCCACTACAGTGGAAACTCTATGTATATGTTTATTACATATTTATTTTCTAATCTCATCTGGGAAATTTACGTTATAATAGAATTGTACTCGTAGGTTCTTTTACTATACTACTCATTAGGCTTCTCTATTTATAAAATTTATGTGTGTGATTTTGCAAAAATTACGTAAATGACTCATTTTCAAACCCAATATTGGTCATTTAAATATCATAATACGCATTACTATGACCAAATATAAAAATTAATAATACGAAATACGAATTATGTAGAGGCAATATTAGATATTAAGTTGACAATTCTGTTGTGCCACAACATTTTAACTAACGAAATAACATTTCTGACTTATGATTACCAGCGCCAAAGAACGACGTGCAGGAGATGATTTAACCATCTGGTGAGTGTAATGAATACTTTTGATATTCTCCCTTCGGTGGCTCTGCTAGTTAAGCCCGGCCGCAAGAGAGACTACATAGTCATTGTAGTGACGTTGTAGGACGTAGTAGGACGGGGCTAAAATGTTTACTAGAACTAGGAGCAGTTCCCTGGCACCTGAATGTCACACAAGTCTGGCTGAGTGGAGCAAATTTCGACTTAAACTTCCAAGCTACGTTGCTGATGGATCCGTACAGCTGCTGCAGTTATACATTTTACCTTTTAGTTATGCATGCCTATTTTAGACCTAAAGTATTGGGGTAGGGTAGTGTAATGATAATTCTGTATTGTAGATTTAAAAATTTTTTGGAGGGTATACAGGTACTGCAGTGTTGTATGAATAATGGGTAATATAAAGGGTGTGGCAAAAGTTACATGATATATTTAGAATTAATTTATGCAAACACTACTTGAGATAGAAACTTCGGGTGAATTGTAAACGAAAGAAAGAGTTTTGGAATTTTTATTTAAATAGAATATCATCTAAATGTCTACCATGTTGGTTTATGCACATGCGCATTCTTTTCGTAACAGAATCCATCACTTTTCTTAGCATCTCGGGAGGAATGTTGCGAATCTTTTGAGAAATGTTCTCTTTCAAATGTTCCAAAGTACAAGGCCTATTAATGTATACTTTTGACTTTAAGTACCCCCATAAAAAAAATCCAAAGGGGTCAAATCACAAGATCTAGGAGCCCAAGGAATATCACCAAAACGTGAAATTAATCGATTTGGGAAAACTGTCTTCAAAAGTTGAATTGATTCCTTTGCTGTATGGGCTGTTGCACCATCTTGTTGAAACCACATATTCCCATCTCGAATTTGGGGTCTTAAATATTCTTCAATGAATTTTCGATATGCAGCTCCAGTTACAGTCGCAGTTTCTCCATTCTGATTTTCAAAAATATAGGGACCAATAATCCTTTCACTTGTCATACCACACCAGACAATAACCTTTTGTGAGTGAAGTGGGATTTCGAAGTGAAGTAGGATGAAATTTCATCTGTTTCATGATTCGACTAATGACCTGACGGAAATTTGTAGCTGGTTTGCACGTCTCCTTAAAGACGTTCTTGGATTTTCTTGAACATCGTCATAGAGATTCTGAATAGTGATTTCAGATCGTGCTGATCTTGGTCTTCCAGAGCGCTTTCTATCGCTTACAGTACCAAATTTGCGAAATCGCTTAACAATATTGATAATGCAGTCATATGATGGGCCACTCCTAACATTGAATGTTTGCCTTTAATTTCGTTGCACTGTCACAATGGATCCATTAAAAGTGAAGTAAGTTTCCGCAATTATTGTACGTTGTTCTTTGGTATATGTGACCATCTTGAGGGGCATATTTCTTGCTGTGGATAACTGTAGTTATATTGATTAGAACCGTATCACGAATGCATGTAAAAAAAACTTCAGAATTTTTTCTTTCACTTGCAATTTACCTGAAGTTTCTATCTCAAGTAGTTTTTGCATAAATTAATTCTAAATATATCATGTGACTTTTGCCACACCCTTTACAATAACTGCAGCTATTGTAGTAACATGGGTAGGCTCCCTGGACACGACTGCTACTACAGTCATTGTGACGACGTACCGAAATGTCACTCAATGTGTGCACCATTTCAGAAGATTACCCATCGTCCAACCCGGGGTCACCAACTTTTATTAGGTTTATTGTTACTTGCCCAACTTTTCGAGGTTTATGAGCTCATTCAGTTTCAAAACCTCATAAGGGAGAAGCCTCATCATCTCCGTTTGGATTTAAACGATCATATTGTCTGAGTCTAATCGTCCCAGCAAGGCACGAAAATCTTTCTATAACTTCACGGGATGAACAGCAAAAAATTTTTTTCGAAACTAAAATTACCATATCCTAAAAGGAGATGTAAGAAATTTAGCATACAAATTTGTCCAACAGTATAGAATATTTAAAAGAAATTTTACTTGACTATTCTATATTAGCCAAGAATAGCTACAACACCAAGCTTGTACAACTTTAGTTGAGGCACCAAACGAGGTACTGAAGAAACGAGCACTCCTGTGGAAGGGATTGCACTGAACCGAATTGTCGGAGAACTCCTCCATAAGAGGCTGTCTTCCCCTCGAATTGGATATATTGATGGTGTCTTCCTCCATGAACTTTTTGCATAGTACTATGCAGCTGCATTTCTTTAAAATGCATCCAACATAATTGGCTTCATTTCCCTGGAAGAGCGTGCTCTGAGCAGAATTTTGTTGCCAGGTGCTCGTTTTTCACAAGCTGACAGAGTACAGTTATACTTCTCGTACACTTTAGATTCAATTTTGTGGAAAAGATTAGGACTTTCAATTTAATATTTTGTTGCAGTCCAGCTGCAGCTTGTTCAGTTACAGAACATGAAATTAAAATGAATGGATCGATCCACGCTATCATTTTCACGGGTGGGAGCAATCCGTGTATTATGCGCCGGTTTATTTATTGTCCTCTTCCCATGGAAAAGCTCACTGTCTGTGTTGAATCTTTATCAGAGTCACTAATTTTCATGAGCAGTGGAGGCTATAGCATATTGACTAGTATACATAATCTCATTTTTTTTTGTATAGAGAATTAAAACGAATTGTACTGACATCGAGCTGATAATTAATTAAAGAACAATTGAACCTGCTTTGTTCAACACGTTGACTGCCACGTCAACAATTGTTGTTGTTGGGGCCGCGTCAACAATGTTTGTTGACCTAGTTGTTTATTTCCAAGACTGGTAACAATCCTTGTATATGTACCTACATCTTATGTTATTTCTACGGCGCTAAATATCAGTGGCACCTGGTGAAAGTCCTTTCTTCTGAGCGTGGCGTCTGGTATATATGTGGGGAAATAATACAATAACGGTTTATTTTATTCCCATCTTTGGTATGAATAAAATAAACCTTTTATAAGAAAAGGTTAGGTGGCCTAGCGTAACCTCTTTTTAGTGGCCCCATTGACATATTTATAGAAAACCTGATTGGCAGTCAACATGATATTCAGTATGATTGTGGGATCCTCGATTCCACTTATCTCCAATTGAAATTCTCTATACGAAACTAAAATTTGCATAGACAAGGCGAGAAGTCCTTGTTTCGGTGTTTGAATAGTATTTATTAGAAGTACTTCATTCTCGTGACATGAGATTGATTTTCTTCTCATGTACCATACGCTACAGTGAAAGAAACACATCTAGTCTACTATGGTTATCGAAAATATGCAGATATGAAAAAATACTGCAAATTGTAGTTTCAATGCACCAAGTCTTCGCGTATTATTCTAAATTTAACTTACTTCCAGCTTTTCTAGAAGCACAATTTTCATTTTCCTCTTTGCAAAGGCGTGGTCGACCTCATCTACATGTATTCTTGAAGCATTGTAGTTTGAGCTTAGTTTATTCATTGGATGCTATTGCCAAGTGTAAAGCTCTATTTCATAAAATATTCGTTGACACAACTGCAATTTTTCCGTTAGTTATATAAGAAAGATTACTTGCGTAGCGCAACAGTTCTTAACAATTTTTTTTACCTAACTCGACCACCTAGTGCCTGTGGTGTCTATGATGTTTTATCTATGATACATGAATGATTGAATTCTTACCCTAGGGCTGCTCACTGAGGGCCTTTCATTGCAAGGTGGTTACAAATGTTAGATTTGAGAAACAGGAAAGCACGAAGTTCAAGTCCGTAAATATCACCGGCGCTAAAAAAATGCTTGGAAAAATAAACGAGGACCAGGAGCGATTCTACTCGACTAAGGCTATGACAGTCTGATTGCACGTTCAAGATATAAGGAAAACAACATTATTGCTCCAAGGTAGAAACTCTAAACCTTCAGTAGTGCCGGCAATGCTGGCGTGCATGCTGTCCGTGAGTCAAGACAAGTTTGGTGTCATTATGTGGTGACAAGTACAGGGTGGCACAAAAAGCCGGGAAATTTGGTTCCCAAAATTTTTTGCTTTCAACTTTACAATAAAAATTTGAAAACTACAGGATCATGGAGTTAAAGAAAAAAGAATTTACTAATTCACGTACTATTTTTTCAGTCGTTTCAAAAAGTAAAACAGAGTACTATAGGCGTGTAAAATATCTAATGTGAATCTAAAATATCTGTTTTTTGGTAGGCCACTCTGTACAGCAGACTTGGTCCTAAACTCTCAACAAAGAACATTGGTCAGCGGAACCTAGGCGAACTCAGTCCCAAAAATACACCATGTTAATCTCTTCAAGCTCAGTCATTTGGAGCGTAGTTTCGATTGAGTACACATTTTACAGCATTTCAAGAGATTATACAGTTTTTGAATCAAAATTTTTTCACTGTTGCCAGTTAGTAAAGACCAACAGACACTGCTACTTCCCTAGTTTAAATTAATTTATGTTCCAGGCATGTAGAACAGACATCTCTCTTGTACTGTACTGCCTTTGTTCCTGAGTCCTACATCAGTGATGAGTGAAAATTTCACAGAATCCAAGACCATAATTTTTGAGACCTCACAGAACATGTAACCAGAACAATTCTATCTGGCTTCATGACACTGTTATGATAGGATAGAATTTTCACATAAAACTTTCATTTAGAAAACTCCTATCTTTAAGTTGTATAGAACAATTTTCTAAAGTCAGTCTATTTCATTTGCTTCGCGATGACACTTTAAAAACCTAATGTTAACGCTATTTTACTGATTCTGGTATTGTAGTCAGTTTAGTGAACAGAATTTCGTGGTAAGTACAGTAAAGAAATCCTCTTTTCCGTTTTCTCAGAGAAAAATTCTTTTCAATGCTAGTGAAAAAAATACTCTCGTAATTTTTCTGGAGCTAATTGAATAAACTTCCTAATTTTCTGACTCGTGAGTTCTACTAAAGTCTGTGCTACGTCGGGCCCTCGTTTACAGAATTGAAGGTTTCATTTGCTGAGCTTCTTTCTTTAGGTTCTCTCTCAGTCACAAGGAGGACCTCACGGAGCGCCCTAAACACCTGGGAGAAGAACATGATCCTGAAGTGCTATTGCGAGATACAAACCAGCAAAGAAATAAGCCCATGCGCGATATTTGCATTTAGATCGGCGGGCCAGCGCTGAGAAGCAGAAGGTAGTAAATAAAGGGCGTGCTTTGCTGGCGCACAGCACCACTTCTTATGCTCGATTTTAGGTGTTTCAAAGCTATACAAGAAGCATCAGCTGCTCTTGACTTCATAATGTCTTCAGAGCGTGGAAAAACGGAGTCCTTAAAGTTCGAAAGACCGGTGACTATTCTACGGCAGGGATGCGTTATGACTGTTTGTGTCCTGTGAATATACAATAGAAAGAAGGGCTCGCGTACTGAATACGTTGTATCAAATATTTAGCTCTAAAAGGCTGTCGTAAGGTGAGGAGGGAAACTTAAATGTTAACGAGCCCTACATGTTAAGTGAGGCCTCCCAGGTTTTATTAAACGTGGTTAACTGAAAACAGAATTATAGATTTGGCTTTTTTTCTCTAATTCAGTTTTCATACATCTCCCTCAGAAGTGGTGAACTGTGATTTGTACCGTACTGAATAGTTTAATTTTATTTGTGCCATGATGAAATTCGTATTAGTTTTTCCAAAACTACTGAATTTAATTTTTGTTTCTTTTTAAATGTAATAAGTGAATAAGTGCAAAAAATTGAATGAGAAAATTATTGGTATATTTAGGTATTATTGTCATATTAATGATTAATGTATAAATTATAGTATCGATAATATTAAAAATGATAATTATAGTAACGGGAGAGCGACAGCTTCAAGTTCATTCAGAGGGAGACCTGTTAGTACCTATCACTTCTGTATCTTCCACACTCCACATCACGGCTCACGAACTACAATTGTGCGGGCATCAACGATTTTCTTCAAGTATTAACCCTCTACCGCCGTATGGCACTCACGGGGAACATCAGAAAAAATGCTAATTATGTTAAAATTATATTATATGTGAGCAATATGAGGTTGCTACTAGGTTTAAACGCTGCGGCATCATACAGCGTCGTTATTTTGGCTGCCTGGCTCTCAGCGTGCTCCATTGCATCAGTATACAGACGGTCTTCGTGAGCTTAAAAGTAGAAACTAGAAAAAGAAATTCGTCGGTAAAGGGTTAAGGAGTTCGAACGGTCGAACTACTGTCGGGCAGCCCACATCCCAAGTCTGATGCTATTCTGTGCTACTAACAATAATATTAATAATAATAAGAATCATGATGTCAATGGTAATGCTATTGACCTTAATTGTCCTAAATATTTCCATTGAAACGTTCAATATTATCAAATAAACAAATAAAAGATTAATAGTGACAACGAAAATTATCAGCAGAGCAATTAGTTATAACAGGGATTTTGGTTCAACTTGTATGAACTATAATCATACATGCCATCATTTTATTACGGCGAACAGGCATGACGTTCATGACGACGTCTGTCTTAAAATGTGTCTGGGACATTCCTCCTCCATGGCACATTCACTTGGGACATTTTCGCTTAGTTGTGAAGGTATCTTGAATCCTGTTTTTGATTTTCATACCTGGCATATGCTGGTAACAAATTTCATTCATTTAGTTCTTGTACAAACTTCATATGTAGTAAATAGAACATGTAAAGAAACAAGAGAAGAAATAATGTTAACTTATATAAACAACATAAAACTTTGATCATTATTTTATAACAGTAGCCCATTTAATTTTATACTCACTGCACTGCGTATATGCTGATGAATACATTTCACTAGCGTTGAGCTGTGGAAGTTGTGTGAGAAGAAATGAGCTAGGTGTAGAAAATTGGTGTGTGAGAATCTTCATGTGGTGCAACTGTTTAATAACTTACAAATACAAGACCATGGACAAAGTCTTGGGCACTTCATCAGAGCTTTTTTGTACACTACTGGTAAACTCGTATTGAGGCCGTATTTGATACGCTGGAGTGAATGAAAAGAGCATCTACTCTGCCCTCTGCAGAATAGAGATGGCTGGAGTGTTGCCATTTCTCAAGAATGTTCTGCCAACCTAGATACCCTCGCACATCAGATTTTGCAGACTTGTTTCAAAGTACAGCCACTAAGCCTATATTCTATCAGGTTAATAAATCAATCATTTCAAATCTTAAGAAGGAAATCAAAATAAAAATTTCATCTTTTAAACAGTGCATGAGAAGTCAAAAATCAAAATTACTCAAATTTGCAGCTCAAGAATTTTGGAAAGCCTTGTCTACCCCGATAGGCTGCATTCGAGCTGACAAGGACATCAGTTTCGTGTAAGTCAGTGTTTGGGAAGGAGTGTGTGGTAGTGTGCTACTTAAAAGTCTGTGGCAATCTGTGAACGCTTTTAAATACAAGGACTACTAGCATTTCTTTCAACTCGGAAATGTTATAATGCAAATGATTTGAAGGTTTTGACTTTAGGGAAGAACATGAGGCAATTAATAGTTTACGTTACAAATTGTTATAATGCTCGAATTGAAGAAAACTCCATTTAATGGAACGAGCTCGCATTGAAGTGATACATGCTCCAAAACTGGCCGCCTATTCTAATTAACGATGCAGTCGTGTGCCCCTCGTTGCTATAAACGTAAGTGCCAGCTTACAATTTTATTGTGTCACTTCCAACAGGGTCTGTTCAAGTTGTCTCCGAGCAAAAATAATCACATAGATATGGTAAACTAAGTATTTTGTTGCTATCGTAGTTTTAATCAGACTGGTACATTATGGTACGATAATCCACATTGTTTTTGTCTAGCAGAGTGTCAAAAAAACTCAAAATTAAGAGATGGTGACCTTGGGACATGATAGAAGTTAAATGAATGCATCTATATTACAATAAGAAGCGAGAATTATTTTATTATGCTACCCTGTTACAAAGTTAATTATAAGTCATTATTTTCATACTTCCGTTATTTTTGTTACAACTTCATATGCTTTAAAGAGACAAACGCACTGCCATGCTTTACTTAATTCTAAATGGACTATTACCTGCACTTCTGAATTTGTTCCGTTCTCTTTCTAATTCTGATCGAGTTCATCTTTGAAATACCTAAGTAAGATTTAAGCAGCAGATCCATCAATGTTATTTTAATGTGTCTTATGTGTAGAAAATGATAAATGGTATATTAACTGTCACACTGCTAAGAAGTCTTAACTAACACCAAAAGGATGTCACAAATTTTATCGAAAATTATGTTCAAATGAAAAACCACAAGACTTCTAAGAACATCGTGTTTTTTCATTCTGAATTGTAGTCGAGAGCTGCGCTGGAAAAATAGGTATAGTGATCACGTTTGAATATTTGGCGTTTATATGTGCATATTTCAGGCGTTCGCGGTCGTGCAGCGCATCTTGTCCACTTGACCCACTTGTTGAGCGGCGTTTGTGTTGATTTTCTATAGAAATAATAAGACTGAGTGAACGAAGTTTACCATCGAGAACCCACTGTTCAAACGCTGTAGTCATGAAGTTCACTAAAATTAAAGTCGAACCCAAAGATTAGAATGTAGCTCGACGGTGTAAGGCCTACTCTGGCGTAGAGAAATAAATAAAAATCTCCTAATTTAGGTAATTTTGGTCTTGAAAGAACATGTACAATTAGTTTTGTTAGAATGTTTTAGCACGCAGTGGGAATTGGTCTCCTCGTATAGTAATGGCATTGGTTTCATCGGAGAATTTTCCAAGGCGCTGTGCATTCAGAAGCAAATACACGTTTATTTATCAATCACGATGACAGTGAACGGGCGAGACGGAAAAGTCAATTGTGATTACTAGAAACAGGATAATTCTGTGAATGTCTTGCTGAAGCATCGAGTGACGACGTCTGTTTAGGTTTTCAACCCAGTACAAACGTTACTGGAATGACTTCATTTGTTTGTAATTAACGGACATCGAATTTCATTCACTTCATCTCCTAGTTACAGTGTAAGACAGAGGAATTTGAACTTTTGATGTCATTTTTTACCCTTTGAATGTGGCCATTTCAATGAATCTTGCAGCCTTAGACTGTTGAAAAAAATCTCCTAATTTAGGTAATTTTGGTCTTGAAAGAACATGTACAATTAGTTTTGTTTGAACTAGGCATAGCCATTTTGATTTCAGAGCGTCAACTAGAACTGTAAGACAAATTATTACCCCTTCGATTATAAATTTCACAGCATTTCAACAACAGTTTTCTCAAACATTGAATCCCATTTCTTTTAAAAGTTGGTCGCATTGACATTGATGGTGTAATGGTAGAGATTATGCGTCAGGGTGTATTGGGTAAGTCAGCCCTCATCAGAAAGTGTGCAGGATTTCTGAGTTGCACTTCTGGAGGCAAACTGACAATGTCTGTCTCAGCCAGTGTACTTACCTTCGGGAATTCGTGTGGTAATTATAGGGTGTCCCTAAAAAATGTGCTCACTCTTTCCCTGCTTATTATTCATATGTTTTGTTTTGATTTATATGTTTGTTGACACAGATACAAGGCTAATGAGTTTAATTAAAGACAATGAGATTAAATTTTAGGAATTGAATGCCATCAAATAAAACCTTATCCACCTCCTCGTCTAGTCTCCACCCAGTAATGGGCAATCAAAGAGTGAGAACATTTTCTTGGGAGACCCTGTACGTACATGTAGAGCTACTTCATGTGATGTCAGTAATGCTTGTTGCACGAGTATGTTGATTCTTTCGTTATTACGATTTATCTTTATTCTTCCTCTTCTATTCCTCATCAGGAGGAGACGCAGCGTGACTGTTTTTTTACTGAAGCGCTGAGTTTATCTTTTTTTGTTTTACTTCTTTTTCCGTCTCTTTGAGCTGCTTACCCTGTCTCTTTTTTGCCTGCTGTATCGGACTGCTATGCCAAACGGTGAAATTTGTTGAATTTGTGGTGCCACTTGAGCAAAATCTTTACTGAGTTTGTTGTGATGATCGCTTTGATTTTTGGCAACTCTAGGGCTCAACCTTAATGATAATATAATGATTCTAATAGCGATGAGGATAAAAGGATAGAAATCGTAACATATTTAAGATATTCACAATGATAGCAGTAGTATCATTAATAGCACTAATAATATAAAATACGTTCAATCATAACTGAAGATCGATCTTCAGCAATTTTTCACATGATAGCGACGAGTTCCTCTCCACCGCTCACTTTCCGTTCCCTCAGCAGTGCAACATGCTGGCATTTTAAGTGATTACGTTTGAAGTACTCATTGGGAAGTAAGGTTTTATGTCCCATGGATTTCATGTTCATTTATGTAGGAAAAATATTTCAGTTCCTACTTTCCCCGGTATTGCAAAACTTTAATTATCGTACGTTGTCATTTTTGTTCTCGGATCACATCTCTATGTTCGAGAGGTTGTTTACGCTGCAGAATTCGTGGCGTTTCTCTTCGATTTTGAATTGTAGCAGTATTGTTGCGTTTTCATGATCCTTCTTTGAGAACATTTATTCTTCCTTTCGAGCTTTTTTCAAATCCGTTATGTCTTCTTTCAGGTCATTGTTAAAACATTTTTTAAGTCTTTTTCGGGTCTTTTTCATTTTTTCCAAGCTCTTTTTCATTTTTTCCAAGCTCTTTTGCAAATCTCTTAGGTCTTTTCACAAGCATTTTTCAATAAATTTTCCAGTCTTTTTATCATATTTTTTTTAAGAATTTAAGTTTTTTTCAGGTTCATTTCGATCTTATTTTCAAACCATTTCCTTTAAAACCTTTTTCCAATACTTATTCATACTATTATTTCAGGCATTTTTCAATTTTTTTTCGCTTTTTTGAACCCTTTTCGTCTTTTTTCAAACAGATTTTAAACATTTTTTCAATCTTTTTAAAAGTATTTTCTCAATATTCATTCGTCTTTTTATTGTCTTTTTTTAGTAGTTTTTTGAGCCTTTTCTTCGAGCCTTTTCTTCGAGCCTTTTCTTCGAGCCTTTTCTTCGAGCCTTTTCTTCGAGCCTTTTCTTCGAGCCTTTTCTTCGAGCCTTTTCTTCGAGCCTTTTCTTCGAGCCTTTTCTTCGAGCCTTTTCTTCGAGTTTTTTTTCAAGTGTACTCAAGTATCTTAGCCTTTGTTTGTCTTTTCAATCCCTTACTAACGTTTTTCAGCATTTTCCACCTTATCCACCTTTTCAAATCTTTCACACCATGTCTAATTTTTTCAAGTCGTTCATTATTAAAGACATTTTTAAAGAATTCTGTATGCTTTCATACAGACGAACTGAAGAGGCCGAGATAAGCGCCTTAGAATTAACTGCAGGGCCACACGTAGCAGTACAGTGGTACATCTTGATTTGAACTCCTCTCAATTTGAAGAATTCCCTATGCGAACGCATTTAGTGAACGAATTTTGTCGTTCAATCCAAACGTCGTTCGAAATCGCTAGCACAGCCACGTGGGTGTAGGAACGGCAGGCTTAAGTGTAGTTTGCAAAGTTTCGTTTTAAACAATTTTACTGCTAATTTATTTTATGAATATGAGCATAAGTAGTTTCGTAGTTCGTGTCTCATACATGAATACGTTTAACACGTTGCCTTCGATTGCCTGATTGGTGTAAAACTTCACTTTGTACGCATAGTCACTAGAAGGACCTGAAAAAATTACAGAACCTAACCTTAGTGGTACACATACGCACCACTTCGGAGTCAACGTGTTAAAGCATCGAGATTATGAGATTTATCTCTTGAGAAGCTGTTAAATTAAATAAACCTATTAATGAGGAGTATTAAGAACAGACTAAAACTTATCAAGAACAGCTGAGAAATACCTTCACTTGTCCGCTCTGATCTTCTGACCGTAGGAGAAGCAAGTTATAAAACAATTATTATATTAAAGAAAACGAGTGCAATTATAAAGGATTACGTGAGGAACCAACGGAATGCTTCAGCACTACCTCAACTAGAAGCATTTGGCAGTTTAGCGGCATAAGAGCGTTTGCAGCGTCTAATACACCATGCGTCGACGAGGCACCATCCACCAAGCTCAGAGGACACCAATAATTTATGGTGAGCCAAATGACAGAAGAGAACGCGTCATCCGCTTTACGCTGACCGGTAGAAATTGGTTGCATGGAAATCCAATGGGCGAAGAAAAAGTGGAGCTCATGGATTGTATTATGCATCATCTATTACATTGCATTCTTGCATTCATTCCTACCTATAATTTTGGAAGCATCTTCCCTCAAAGCTGGTATAAGCTGACAACGTATACATGAATGCATCCTCCTTTTGTAGTTATCTACATATTGGTTGTGAAATAAACCGAGCAAAACATTAGTGCCACAGCCGCATTCTATTCTCTCCAGAAAATGATCCTCAGTGCAATCCCAGCAGAATGAAAGACGACTGCAATTTTTCCTAGTGAAAATTAAGCATTTAGGGAAAAGTTAAACATTACTAGAAAACCTAATTATAGCAGAACGGGTGCCCCACAGATCCAATTCCCGGGGCCAAAGAGCATTAGTTTTTTTTTAAACTGAACTAACTTTAGCTGAATTCTGAACAAAATTTCAAAGTCCTCATCAATGCACGTAGCACAATACTGTTGAATATCCTGGTAACTTTTATTGATAGTCTAGTTTTTACAATATTTGATGGACTATAGTTAACTTCTGTTTTTTTTGTAGTTTATTTGTAGTTTTGACTGTTTGTGCTCGATTATCCAGTTCTGGAGGGCGTTCCTTCATTAAGAAGCTCAGAAATATTTTGCAACTTGTGCAGAGCAAGTTCAGCGATGCATCTCAATCAGTAGTTGTCAGGGCTTTACTTCCTAAAAGTAGTTAAACCCTCCAGTGAAGGGTCTCAGCATTTGGTCGTAGTTAAGTAAGGTTCTGTTTAGTTTCGCGAGTTGGGTGGAGTTAGTTTAGGGCATTAGCGACAACGCTGGGGACAGCGATTTCACAATGAGCTTTTGAGTTTCGAAATCTCCATCAGCAAGCACTGGTGGCAAATTCAGGAGTAGACGATGCAGCTGAAAGATCAGAATGTCTTGCTGGCTTCAATGGAGGCTTGTGTATCATTGATAGGGCTGTTCGTCTGGGATTGAATTTTCAATTCCTATTCCACAAAAAAGGAATCATGGTACATTGTAATTGAACTTTAAACTCAAAAATATACATAAAACTCCGCAACCTCATTTCAGAAAGTATGTCGACATTTTTTCCCATGAGGCAATGAAATATAATATTATACATGAATCCTAACCCAAATGACCGGTCTTTATTAAAGAAATAAACAGTGATTGAAAAAAGTTGATATCGTGTTAGTGATGAGCTTCACATACAGTCTCTGTAAGTGTAATTAGAATGTAAACAGTATTTCAACAAAAACTATAGTTTTCAATATAAATGAGTCTTATGAGTTTATTCAACTTTGCACCGAAATTTGCGGTTTAAGAGCTATATACATATACACGAGAATGTTCGTAGATGCATAACTTCCATTATTTATTTGATGATTTCAATCTAAGCATGATGATGGTACCACAAGGTAAAGTTATAACTTGATATTTTTGTTCAATTTACTCCCTAAAATTTAAACGATTTGAAAAAGTGTTTGGCTCTATACATTTCATAATCTCCGTGATGACAGAAACCATTTTGAGCAAGATTTATGGCTTGTGTGATAGTAAGGTAAACGCGTTTTTAAATGAATGAACTGCAAAGAAAAGCGACGTACTTTTAGATAGTGGGACGTTGATCAAACGTCAAAGTTTTACTGTCGGAATAACGTGGTGTTTTTTCTTCGTTAGGGTTGCTTTTCAAACGGCAGCTCGTCACCGTGTGGACACGTCTCATCTCTGAGCACGAGATCGAGTCTGGAAATATATCTCAAAATAAATACTGTTCATGGGGAGGAAACCGTCTATAATAATTTTATCTTTAATAGCCAGTTATAAGGTGTTTCTGGCAGAGATGTCCTCACAACAAGATGTCTGAAGGAAAGAGCTAACCAACTAAAAATTTTACTCCTAGTGATAATTTGGTTTAAATAATCGTATCGTGAACAGAAATGCATTTCCCTCCATGTTATTCATTAATTGAGAAACATCAGTCACTCTTTCATTACATAACCAAAGAAACTTGTAAACATTTGTTTACGTCAACAGTTAAGTATTGAAGACAGACGCAGACCGGATCGAAACGTTAAGTATTTTTAGTTTTGCACTCCGCAGAACTATCTTAAGCGAAGTTTTC
>VCRD01000650.1:196601-218637 GCA_006783055.1 Trinorchestia longiramus | reverse complement strand
TGCCAAGTTTTGATTGTTTAAATTATGTTCTAAGATTATGATGGTAAAATATTAGGTGTTTCCATTATTTTGTCCACCACCTGTATGTTCCGTATGTTCTTTGCTGAGGACGTTCCGAATCAGCTACAAATAGAATAGAATAGAATAGAATTAGGCTATAGGAACAAACCTTCTGGCCCATTCTTGGGTCGGATCATTACTTCGATAATTATTCGGTTGTTTATCCAAGTCCCATGCCGTATTTCTAGCCGCGTCAACCATGTCGGCAGCGGGATTCGAACCCGGGTCTTTCCGCTCGCAAGCAGATTCGCTCACCAGTCGACCAAGCTGGTGGTGAATTTGCTACTGCAAGGAAGGATGGCAGCTGTCGTAGGATTAGGTTTGGAGCAGAAGACTTTGTTTTTCATTTTTCTGTCCCTTTACTTTCAGCGAGACAGCCGATGTAGCAAATTTTTCATTGAGACTTATTTTTCCATGTTCTGTTTTTTTCCATTTCAAAACGGTAATCGCTGCTGTTCTTGCACCTGTAGTGTGATGTGCGAACAAACAATGAAATTTAATTACTGGTGATGCTTCTCAACTAAAATTGTTTTTGCACTTTAATTTTTCCTTTCTTGAGCGGACTGAGATATTACACTCGAATCAATTTGGCCAGAGAAGTAAAGATGCCGAAATAATAACCGATAATGAAATTTTATTTAAAATTATTGGCAGTAGCAAATTCTAACATCACGGTTGTTGTCCCTATCGAAACTGATGCTAAAAACGTGATGAAAGATCGGCAATAGTGAAAGATTACGTGTTTTTTTACTAATAATTCCGTAAAAATACACATGCTGGCACACCGATATTAATGATTCACGCGTGTCATTTTTTTTTATACGGAATCCGTAATCTTTTGCTATTTCTGGTATTGGTCATCACGAATCTTGAAGCTGCCCTAGAAAGGAGGGTAAGGTTCAGACATAGAAGGCGAAGAGGCTTCTCTTGCTCATAGACCTGAAGTACACCAACAAAGTTTAACACGTTGACTCCGAAGTGGTACGTATGTGGACCACTTAGGTTAGGTTCTGTAATTTTTTCAGATCTTTCTAGTGACTATGCGTACAAAGTGAGGATTTACACTGTTAAACAAGAGAAGAGAATAAAAACTGTGAATTTGTAGACGAAAGGTGACGCTGTCTAACTTTTTTGGAGAATAATTTATCGGAACTTTTGTTATATAACATGAAATCTATCTATAAGTAATAAACTATAAATTTTATGTGAATGACACTACTCGACTTTTAGTTGAGTGAGGATGAAGAAATTAAGGAAATGTTGACTTTATTTTTGTAGGTTGGGCCCCATTTTTACTTCAGACAGAAGTTGAAACTTAGTTTCAAGTCAAAGTTTCCTCAAAAGCAGTATTATATGATAAGAAAAGAAGTCCAGTGACTTCTTATATTTCACTTAATGTTTTCGTAAAGGATTTAGATGCATAAATGTCATACATGTTGGCTCGGTCAGGATCAAAATTAATCCTTTAGCGACCAAGTGGACTATTCGGTCGCCTTTCACGGTCTTTGGGAGCATTGTTCTAATAATTAAACAGTGAGCAATATGAGGTTGCTACTAGGTTTGAACGAGGCGGCATGTCACAGCGTCGTTCTTTTGGCTGCCTGGCTCTCAGCATGCTTCATTGCATCAGTGTACAGACGGTCTTTGTGAGCTTAAATGTAGAAACTAGAAAAACAAATTGGTCGCTAAAGGGTTAAATAGAGTGCCGTAGAAATACATTCTTGAACTGATTCATCAAGTCAAATGACTCTCAGCAGTGGTTCCTAGCCATCCTTCTCTTCTTCCCGCCCTTTTAGCTTGGTGTCGCAACCTCGACGTTAATTACATACGGACAAGGCTGAGAATTTCTGAATATGTATTCAAGTGTACGCGGTCATTGCCGACTCCACTACAAAAGTTGAACTGCTGGTGTTTGAGCGAACACGTGTTCTCGTCAGCACGGCCTCCTTACGAGTCGATATTTCCAGCCAAGGCCTGTAGTCACCAGGGTAAAAGAATTAGTCGCAGGGTAGTTTCGTAGAGAACTGTAATTTTTTCTATTTCACTAATTTTTTCTGTCGCACTCAGAGGTGATCGGCGTGTAGTTTTGGTTGTCACCAGCATCAGTGATATCTAATTCTGCCATTTAATTGTGAGTGATCAGAGCGCTGCCTGAAGGTCTCCGCTAAATGACAGTAAATGTTGGTTTTAACGAGTGTACCGATAATACAGATGGTGGTAACATAACTTCCTTTTTGTAAGGAAGTTCTGTTGCTGCGCTCTGCAGTTTTCACACATACATATATTTGCTACTAATAATGGCTGATAATTTGTCTCAAAAGTCCAGTGCTCGATACGCAGACTTGTTTAATATTGCAGTCCCTTAAGTTAAATTGAGGCGCCCATTAAAGACCTGTTACCTTCAAACCTTTCTAAAGCAATCGCGCACTGTACCCCTGCCACAAAATAAGACATCATAGCTTGAGAACTCATCGTCTGGTTGTCATGGAATTGAGACGCTGATAAAATTTGAACAAGTGAAGAAATGATTAAGTTTAAAGATTGAGTACCTGTCTTTTCGATGTGCTGCCGTTAGTGAGATTGCGAAGTATCAATTCTAAAAATTATTCAAGTCAAACATATAAAGTTAGGAGGAAGACTTTTGATGTACATGACTTTCATTGTCAGCAGCGAAATGGAGCTCATAACTGTGCGCGCGCACACCACAAAGAGTATTATAATAATCAGGATCAATCCGTTGTTATAGTGATTTTTGCTTATAGTAATCGTCCTATCTATAAGAACTTCAAAATTAATCGCAAATTTATCCTATATCATCTCTTTATAACTTCATTCTAAGTATGCGAAGGTATCTCAAATGTTGTCTTCGTGTTTACAAAACAAATGCTCAGATGTAGTATTAAGAACTGTTGCAGATTATCGGTCATTTTTATATTTTTCGAACAGAATGTATTTTTCCATCACGAAAGAGTGATAGCACACCAGTGCCTAATTTTAACAACACGTGACCTTGTTTAACACGTTTGTTGCGATTGCTTGATTAGTGTAAAACTTCACTTTGTACGCATAGTCACTAGTAGGATCTGAAAAAATTACAGAACCTAACCTAAGTGACCACCGGTGGGTCGCATCGCAACAAACGTGTTAATGTATTCGCATCATAGTTTAATTAAATTGTAGTAGAAGTAAGAAAAAATGCACGTTTGATCGCACGTCTAATATAGAGCAGTGAATTTTCAGTAGAATGGATACCGTTTGTCAGAACTTGAAATCCTGAAATTTTACATTTCTGAACGATTTCAATTAGTTTTTTGACGTCCGTTGTATTACCACAAAAATGCACTGAGCGTTAGGGTATTAAATTTTCTTTCCTGTGGCATTTGGCTTTCTGATTTCCTTTAAAATTTTCAAGCTTTTAAACCTGAAAAATATGGACTTAAATCAGCTCAGTTTTTTAGTTCAGTTTTGGAATCACTTATTCGGATTTTGAAATCTTGAAGATCCCAGAAGTTTAATCTTTAGCAAATTCGAGAAGTAAATGCTGAGGCGCGTTTTTTATGTCATAAGTTTTTGTTCGTTGTATTTTACTCGTCACTGTTTTAGATTCTTTAAGTCTTTTAGTAGTCTATCGAACTTCAAGTCTTTGCACTTTCTTGAGTCTCAGTATTTTATGCAAAATCTTTCTCATGTTGTGTATTTAATTCTCCAGAGGACTACGAGGATCTACCAGATGGAGCTTTCCAGCTTCGGCGTGTGCAAGACGTCAAAAAGCATGAACTTCAGTTGCAGCCTTCTCTCAATCTAAAGGACAAGCAAGTTCAAACGCTGCATAATGTTATGGAGAGCGAGTGCAGCGAAGAGAAGGAGTTGCAAATTCAAACGCTCCTTGGGTTTCAAAACGATTTGATTGCTGATATAAAAGCGAAGTCGGAAACGTTTGCTTCATGTTCCGGAAATGAAATTAAAATTGCCGAACATCCACTCGTTGTGAGCTCCCTTGACCAGCCTGATATTCTACAGAATGAAAAAATACTTGCGAGGCTTGACTCTCCTCCCAGGGACATTAACTCAGAATTCGGACGGAGGCCAGAAGCAAACTCTAATTTCCTGCCGCACCTGATAGTCAAACATGCGACGACAGTAAAGCGTCATCCCCTGCACCAGAGTCAAAGCTTCCATGATCCGACATCTGATGAACGAGTCTGTCCGCAGACTACTTTGAGACGAGGTTACTCGCTTGTTCCGAACGGTGTTCGATGTCATCGAGAAGGTGCAACTGACATTGAGGCTGGTCATTTGCACAGTTATTATCATGATTCCCAGATGCCGGGCCAAGAGCGAGTTTCAACAATATCTACAGAGTCAGGCATTCGCCCTTATAGAGTTAATCCATGCCTCGTGTCCACGGGCCTCGATCTCATTGACAGAGAAGTTCCGTACGACGTCCCCACTAACTTCCCTCCGCCGCCATCGAATAAGAAAATCACAACCTTTTTGTCCAAAACAGCTCTTCGATTACACAAGCATCGATCTCAGAAAAGTTCATCTTGCAAACGGTTCTTTACCTCCAGATCAAAATTCGTACCCCGTGCCAAAGAAATAAATGCACAAACAAGAGGGCCGTCGAAGTCTTCAGAAAAAATTGTAACAACAATGTACAGATTGCCAAGTAGTTATGATCATCCTACAGTTGATGCACATTACAGTGAGTCTTCGAAGTCAAACTATTTTACTAATGAAAGGTCTAATACACATGCAACCACTCGGAAAGGTATATCTAGTTCTAGTACACCTTTAAATGGGTTACAGTTAATGAAATCGCACCGGTATTGTGGGTTTAGAACGAACATGGTACCATCCACTACGGTATCTAGAAATGGTCTCGGTGTGACCCTGAGTCGTTCTAATGGTGGTCTTGGTAGTGCCAGAGCGAAAATAGGCGAACTAAGCCTCGTTGTTTCGACTTGTGATAATTCTAGGTCTTGGCTTGATGATGATGCTGAAGACTATGATGTCGTTCATCAAAACGAAGTTCATTTGACCTCATATTCGTGTAGCAATAACGATGGTCGTCCTTTGAAATCATCCCGGAGTTCACGTACCCAAACATCACTAGGTCGCCAACAGGGAGGAACTGGTGCAAACCCACGAACCTATCAAAATTCCGACGATCAAACAGAGCCAGTCTATGCCCCGATACACGTGGAAGCCTTTAATAGAAACACTGATGAAAAAGGAAAATTATACCTCGCCCTGGAATTAGATACCAGAGAGCCAGTTGATCGATCGTCACCTGATTCAACAACATCTCCTGTTGTAACACCTACCCAGATAAATCCCATTTTATCCGTTACAAATCTTTCCCAGCCTTACGTTAACACTGTGCCATTGCCGGTACTAGATTTTTCTTTATCTTCGTCGGTTACTTCGCCTAGCGATAAAAGTTCATCAGCATTAAATGGAAATTGCACGCTATCAACTCCTGGATCATCTGATGATTCAATATTGAATTCCCCGTTTCCCACATCGCCTCTGGACCCTCCCCGAAGCTTTGCAGCCGATTCTGGGTCCTACACTGAAACTAAGACTGTCTCTTCTGAGAACACGGTGTGTCCAACCCTGACTACGAATTCAATTTCGTCAGAGGCCCAAATTGTCACCAACAGTGAAGCTGCCATTATGAACTCGAAATTATCTGGCAGCCCTCGAAAAATGACTTCGCAGAATGCATCTACTTCAAAACCTTATAGTGATCAGTTCTTGTTGGGTTCTTCCGTTATACCCAACTCTACAAGCGCAAACCAGCCGTGTAGCTTCATTGCACCCCCTGAAGGCCTCAGAATCGATCCCACCGCCATCGCCAGTGCTGTTCAGGTGAGATTTCTTCAGTTTTCCGAGTCCATGCTCAAATTACGTTTTTCTCGGATATCGAATGAATGCGAAAATTTCAATGACAAATTCATTATTGATGAGCGCACATTTTTTGGATACACAAAATTAAATTTTCTGAAACTCAGCTGTGATTTAGCTTCAATTAAGAAAATTTTATACTAATGTACATATATATATGTATGTGTATGGCACAACTTTTGATCGTGCACTAAAGTATATCACCCACCGGCTCAGGTAAGTGAAAAAAATAAAACTGTTAGACCGACTTGCTCGTACGACTTCATGAGGAACATCGTTCAGGGGGCGTGTTGTTGTATAGAAGATCCTGAGGTGATGTGAGTCTTGTACTTTTGATTGTAACTTTACAGTTTTCGAAAATCTCCTGAACTTCATTTTACCTTAGTACTTTGTATATTATAATTTGCCTTTTTCAATGGGATTTCTGACTTCAAATTACATGAATTGTTATCTTATACGAAGGAAGGTCCTGACATTGTTTACGATTTTCATTTACCATTTTATGCACCCGAAGATACCAGTTCAACATATCTTCCTCTTGTTCCTTTCTGTGGTAGTTGATTCAGCTGTGCGTATGCTTGCATGTTACTTTTAAGAAAAAGGTTTTGCTTGGCTGCTCGGTCACTTATGTTCCACTTCTTTATTTAGACAATGCCTGTGAGCTGTCATATTACTGAGCTGTCATATTACTGAGCTGTCAAAAGAAATGCGAGTCAAAATGTTATAAATTTTGGCTGTAGGCAAGGTGTTCCAACACTTTAAAATCTATTAAGATTGATGATTTCAACGAAATAGCTTTATTTGTGGACGTCCATTATCTTGCAATTGCATGAACTCTTTCGATATTCTACTCCACCACATAGTGCGAATTATCAACTGGTTAAGAGTCTCCGATACATTTCTGTCTTTGACACAGCTTCCGACCAGGAAATTAAATCGCTGTTCTTCATTTCTCCTTGTCACACACTAATAAGCAAGTCGCTATTTAACAGCTACAACCAAATTGGCAGGCTTAGTTAAAATTTTGACTAGGCGACCGCAATAGACACTCGCAAGCTTAAAGGAACATTTTGATAAAAGTGAGGACTCTTTTTTTTTCAATATGTGGTATTCTAAATTTGAGGTATGTACAGGGTGGCGCACAAACCACTTCACCATTTTGAATATTTATTACACGAAAATTAATATAGCTATAAAAATGCATTACATATGAAATGAAAGAGGAAGTCTTGAGGTTTCATCCTGTATTGATGATAAAGATTTTAAGCATATTTTGTAATCAAAATTTACACAATTATCCTATCTCAAAAATGCTTTTATACACCAAGGACCAACAAGCAAGTTATTTCTTTCGCAATGGATCGTCAATTGCAGTACAGAGGGACTTCGTATGAACATTTAATCAACAAAAGCCTTCCAAACAGTGTGTAATTGCAATGATGTCAAGATTCAGAGATTTCGGCTCAACAGCAGATAAAGAACGCGCCGGATGACCGAGATCGATACGAAATGCATGTGCAATTCAAACTGTTTTATTGAGTGTTGCAACAGATTCAAAAACGTCGACTAGACAATGTTCCAGTCAGTTAGGAATTTCAAGATCATCGCGACGCATCCTAACAAAATATTTAAAACAATTTCCGTATAAAATTCAAGTATCACACTAGTAAAGTTTACGGAGCATCAAAAAAGGAAGGACTTTGCTCGTGCATTTCTATGCCTTACGAATGATGAGACTTTTACCTCACACCTAATCATGTCCGATGCGGCCTATGTCCATATCAGTGGGCATGTCAATAAACTAAACTGCCGATTCTGGTGTGATGAAAACCCTCGGATAATCCAAGAGCAACCACTTCATTCACAGAAAGTTACAGTCTGGTGTGGCGTAACGAGTGCAAAAATCATTGGTCCATACTTCTTCGAAGATGTTGATGGTGCAACCGTAAGAGTAGAAGACAACTACAGACAAATGATACGCGAAAATTTATTGCCACAACTGGATTTGGACATAAGGAATTTGTGGTTCCAACAAGATGGTGCGACACTACTTACATCAGGAGAAACCATAGGAATACTAAGAGTTGGCTTTCCTAGTCGTTTAATTTCATGTTTTGGTGACGTTCCATGGCCACCACGGTCTCCTGATTTAACCCCTACATTTCTTCCTATGGAAGAAATCCTATACCAAACTTTTTGTGATCAAGTACCACTTGGAGGTTCCGTACAGTCGCTGCGTACCACCTGGTTCCAGAGAAACTAAATTCGATCAGATATCACTTTATTTCCATAATTGTACAAGTAGAACACGCAAATCAACTAAGATTTGCTAACTACAAATCGTTGCCAGATTACTCTATGTTAGGCAGTAAACATTTTGTGAAGTAAAATATAACAAAATAAAAATTGTTCATGACCCCAAAAAGAGTTCGCGTACCACCTGGGAGGGACTCGCGCACCACTAGTGGTACGCGTACCACAGATTGGGAACCACTGCCTTAAAGGAAAGGTTTACATCAATATGCCTACTCTTCATGAGTTAAAAAACCAAGATCGTCGAAGAAATCAATAGAATAACTCCAGATAATGTGGAAAAAGTCATGAAAATACTCTAAATAGAATACGCTGGTGTGTAGATAATAATGGAGAACATTTAAACGATATTATATTTATACAATAAAACATCAAGATTTTCTCTTTCATTTCATATGCAACCCATTTTATAGCTGTGTTAGTTGTCGTGCAATAAATGTTCAAAAGGGTAAAGTGACTTTTGTGCCACTCTGTAGAAGTTTTTTAATAATTTATTTGCCATGGCTTTGATGACATAATGATTCTGTGAAGTACATGTACATAGGGGAAAGTGATAACTTCATTAGAACCCATCAGCAGCAAAACATACGATCATGACTATTTGTAACTTATCAGAGCAGTTATATGTGCGCTTTATAATATCCGACGACGTCGAATGTCTTACTCTCGTGGTATACTAGCTGCTAATATTCGTGGACATGTTAATGCCAGGGCGTCACACTCACTATTTTTGTGTACGCTTGATGCATATTGGTGTTTCTCCACTTCTCACAAAATTTGCCGTGAATTTCCATATCCGCGCCTCCTTCTCTGGACTTTAAACATCACTCAAGACTGCCGGGCCAGCCATTGTTTTACGGAAGTCCTTTGCTCGACGGCTCGAGAACTCGCTTCGGCCTCACAGAGAAAGAATTGTAATGCATTCGTTTAAAATCTGAACCGAACTTAAGTGCGATCTTGCGCAGCCTTCCACGTCCGTAAATGTTAACGTATTTATTCTATGAAACATTCCTTTGTGAACTGGATTGTCTTTCAATTTATTTTGGGGGCTTGGTGCTGGGGACTATGTAGGATTCTTGATCTCCGGTCAGACCGGTATGGTGATGGTGGGTGTATTATTAGTGTGCGTTGTATTGTACATTAGCGTTCTTCAGCTGTGCCCTTAGCTATTCACGGCAGAAACAACAGTACTTGTTGCATGAGGTGGTACTTGTAGGTTTTGGTAGAAGAGAACCATTAAATTAACGCTTGTCAATCTTATTAGCTCTAAGTGATTATCATTATCAGTGAGAGGACGTATGAGCATAGTTCAAGGAGCTAAATTCACTCCTATGAGTTCAATGGCCCACTTACAATCTCGACTGAGATCGTACGTCGCTATCTCGACAGAGTTCGTACGTCGCTGTCTCGACGGAGTTCGTACGTCGCTGTCTCGACGGAGTTCGTACGTCGCTGTCTCGACGGAGATCGCACGTCGCTGTCTCACGAGTTTGTTTTTTACTTGCCATCCCGTTGTACACACTTGGCACCAGGAAAATGCAGGCAAATAAAGTGCCGTCATTACTAATGTGTTTAAAAGTTTCGTAATATTCTGAGGCTAGTCTGTTAGATTAAGTATTTTCAAATGTATAGAATATGTTAACCATTACCGCATCTGCCTCAACTACTTGTTGTGGTTTTCAGGTGTCACCTTGATTCAGGCAGGGAGGTTTTCAGGTGTCACCCTGACACGAAAGTTACGTCTGAGAGCTATCGTACTTACCGGAGTTGAAGACTGTCTACATAACAAAATGTGTAGTAACCGGCTGTGCTTTTAATTTTCTGTTCTCTGCGTCAAGGAAATTTCCGCAAGTGTGTATATTTGAACCCAAATTGGCTTATTTAACGGCATTACTCATGCTGAGGTTGTGTTTTTCCGACAATTGTTACGAATAGTGAAGCGATATCAACATATATTTACAAGAGATATTCGGGTGAATATACTAAATAAAGTTGATCCAATAATATAAGATGTACCATTGAATCCAAAGCGCTAATTTCAACGTTAAAACCAGTTTGTAAATAAAATAATGTTTAAATTATTGTATTGGGTCACAATATTTGCATTTGCTGAGTTGCATTAAAACGTTGGCCTGGTGTCATTTTGCGCTCCCTGGAGCTATAAATTAGTTACTCCATTGTTCTGAGGCCTTCCGCATTGAAAATTGAAATTGCGTGAAAATCATCCAGGAGCCCAGTATGGTTTTACTTCGCTGCAAGGGACTAAATGAGAAAACTAGTCACAATTCCATTTCTTACTGCCATTTACAGAATTTTTGACGAGGTGTAGACTAAAAAGCTGCAACTTGGAGACTTGAAGTCCACAGAGTTCTAGATAAAATTCAGACGTTCGAAAAATTGTGCTCGTGCATCATGGTATAGGGCATAATATGTAAAGAGGTTCTGGTGCTGAAAAACAAGAAGTTAATCCTTTTGTGCGAACTTTGTTGTATACTCAAGCCTCGTTATTTGTCATAAATTAAGATTTAAAGAATTTATATTTAAAAAAAAGTCAATCAAATGACTATAACAACGGAGCAATACTGAAAACCATAATGAAATACTCGTAAAAACACTACAATTACCGAATTCTGCAAATAATAATGGTGAAAATAACGAGGTTTGAGGGTAATCCTCTTACAACCCTTCTGTTTTCGGGCAAAATGTTGGGGTGCTTCATACTCCTACACGCCAATTATATTGGTCCAATTGTCTAGGTTTCAGATGAGGAAATGTGTTAAAATTGAAAAATTACACTAAAAGGAGTCAGAACTTTTTTAAAACAGCGGATGTACTAATATCACTAAGGGATCGTAACAGTTTTCGAACAGACTTTGTTTTAAGTGGGAAATTGATTTTCATTTTATTTTCTATCTCTATATTAAATTTCTTCGATAATTTCAACGTCCAGAGTGTCGTAGCAAAAAGTGGCAAAATTAGTTTATCTATATTAGTAATAAATTATTACGTGGTAACTTCATTCCAGACTCCGGTTAATGGAACGTAGTTTTACAAATATTTTAACCAGTGATAATGCTTTGACAATTTTGTCGTGGAAATTCTTTACTGTTTACGTTGTATGTTTTTTTAGTAATTGTCGTAGTACACAAATTCCAATTACTTTAAATGAATGGCGCAAGAAGCAGCTACAGTTGTCTAAAGTTGTGAGAATGTTGTGCTCTGAATTATTTATCGAAAATGAACCAAGTGGCCTCTTCTGGCAGTTCCTTTAATTCCACGAGTGTTTTAGGAAATCGAAAACTTCACGTGCTGATCGATAAAATGATATCGATCTTTCGGTCTTGACGGTAAGTCTAGTAGCCACACCATTCGTACTTCCAATGAACTTAAGTAAGTGCTTGTGAACTTCGTTCTGCCTGGTGGCATCTACAGTAGCCACTAATTTATTAAGACAACAGTAATTGGCAACGTCAGCATACTTTTGACGACTACTGTAGATGTCACCGCCTTATTTTCCCCTTACATCTCTCATAAGCCCCTTATTTTACAGAGGAGTTTCAGTATAATTTTTGATTAAAAATTTAGTATTCAAGTTGCGAGATTGAAAGGCTCAAACCAAGCATCTTGGCCTCTAAGTTTGTTTTATCAGCAGTTGCACTCTGAACGAGGAATGGGTAAATGTTTTTGCTCTACGGTTTAATTTTTCACGATATCGTGCACGTAAATGTCTTGTTGTTTCCGGGGCTTGAATCAGTGTTGAAACTACCGCTTTGAGTCAATTGAAGTAATCAAGCTAAATTTGCCGGCGAGTCTGCTTAGAATTGAAGACTCCGTTATCCACAAACGCAAGAAAAATGGACTCGTCCGAGTACGAACAAAATTAAAGAGTTTGAAAAGGCAAGGGCGAGCAAGTTCCCGCTCAATTGAGAAGCTTTGTATCGTAAGGTTTGGAAATCTTTTGTCTCGCTTCACATCAAACAGTTGAGTGAGAGTGCAAACGCGAATATTTTTGCCTCGCACGATGTTGCATAAATTGGTTAAGCTCTGCCGTCGTAGGTTAGCGATGTTCTTGTTTCAAAGTTTTTACGTTAATGAACTCTGACCAATACTTTGTGATGTGAGATTATTTCATTTCATAGCGTCGCCACGTCATTTAGGGACACCTTACCCTTATTTTCCATTATGTTGAGCTTTCTTCCTCGTTTTGTTCTATTTAAAATCTTATTTTTCCTTCTCTCTTTTATCCATTAATTTATTACTGATTGGTTTTTAGCAGAAATTTTTTCTTCATCACATTTACATGGACTGTAAATTGTGTCTTAATGGTATCGGATTGCATTCTCTCTGACTTGTATAGTTTGATTTAGCTAAATATATGCATGTAATGACACTATTATGTGTGCAAAAACATATGTTATTTCGTTTTTGTTAAAATTGTTATTTTGTCTCTAAAAATGAAGTCCAAATATATAAAAAACCGACCGCAATTGTTGTGGAATTGGCAATTTCAATTATTTTTTGCCATGTCCCGTGGGATATTTGTTCACTCAGAATAATTTCTACTCTCGTTTATAACAGTGTGATGGCCCATGTTAACTTTATAGATCAAAGCCTTTTATCGTTCTACATTATTCAGTGTCAACGAAGGCTGTTTTTTCAACCTCCAATAGGCTAGAAAAAAGAAATTACATATGATAATTTTGTCACCAAAAATACTGTAAGGTTTTAGTTATTTCTCTACGTAATCGCCAAAACATACTGCCTGATTGGTCAAGGTCCGGGAAATTTTACTTGGCCACTACTGAGTGAGTACAAAATGTGTGTGAGTTACAAAATGTAATCCGTTTTCTGCGAGCAGATGGATGTTATACTGCTGAAATTCATCGCAGAAGTGTACGGTGACAACTCTTGTGTGGGAATGATCAAAAAATTTAAACAAGGACAAACCGACGCCTGTGAAGAAGGTCAACAAGGGTCCAAGTCTGTCACTATTGTACACTTTGTCCAGTGTGTCGATTAGGTCGTTAACACCAAATGAAGGTTTACAATCAGTAAACTTTCTGAAGAATTTACAGATATTTCAAGGTCTTCTTTGCACACAATCGTCCGAGACGTCGGCGACCGAAAGCTGTGTGCTCGTTGAATCCGAGTCTGTTACGCCCGTCTAGACGTACAGTGGAGGGCAAAATAATACTACACGTTGATTAAATCGCCAGATTGTACGTTTATAGACCACGTACAATTACGAAAATTGGACTATATATACACAATAATATAAAATGGTTAATAATATATCTAAAACCCACAAATATTGAATAGAAAAAATATATAGGAACACGTATAATAAATAAGTGAACGAAAGTGTACAACACATTTCAAGATATACATACATTAATACTTCGTTGCATAGCCCTTATTATTAATTATGGCTTCGAGACGTTTATAGTATTTCACTACCAGCCTTTTACAAGTTTCGGACGTAATCTTATTCCATTCTTCAATGCACATTTCTTTGTGTTCAGTGATGTTATTGGGACCTCACTTCTGAATCTTCAATTTCAATTCCCTCCACAAGTTTTCGATCAGATTCATGTCCAGGGATTGACTTGGCCATTCTAAAATTTTTATCTTCTTCATCCTCAACCATTCCTTCGTTTCTTTTGCAGTATGCTTTGGATCGTTGTCTTATTGGAATTTCCATGCACGTTTAAATTTTAACAAAAGAGCTGAAGGTAGAAGTTGCTCTTCCAATATTTCACGACATTTCCTGCCATTCATGGTTCCTTCAATGATATGAAGTTTACCAACCCTTGATGAGCTGAAACATCCCCACAACGTGATTGAGCCACCTCTAAACTTCACAGTGAGTATGGTGCACTTTGGTTTATACTCTTTGTTTTGTTGTCTCCAACCATGGTTTGTGCTGTTTCTCCCAAATAGTTCGATTTTGGTTCCATCTGACCTTAGTACTGAGTTTCAAAACGGTGCTGGCTTGTTCAAATGGTCGTTGGCATACTTCAGCCTAGCCTTGACGTGACGTTTCTGGAGAAGAGGATGTCTTACGAGGGGTGCAGGAGCGAAGACCTTCACGGCGTAGTGCCCTGCTGATCGTGTGTTTGCTGGCTTCGATCCGAGACGCCTTGAGATCATCCTTCAATTCTTCACGAGTAGTTTGAGTTCTCTGCACTCCTGTTTCAACCAATTTTCGAGCAGCACGGTCGTTAATCTTCCGTGGACGGCCATTTCAAGGCTTGCTGAGAGTACTATTCCGGCATTTCCACTCACGTATTATGGTTCCAACCGTGGCTATAGCAACACACAGTTGTGGTCTTATCTTCCGATATCCTAAACCTTCATGATGGAGCTCCACAATACGTTCGCGAAGATTTTGGCTGATGTTCTTATTCTTACCGATGCCTACGACCTTTTAGAACGAGAGATGCTGTGCCAATGACGCGTTATTGAAAATGAATGCTGACGAAAGTTCGGTTGCTAAATAGTAGAATGTATTAGAACATTCTGGGATAATCCTTCAATAATTTTTATGTATAATATCGAGAAAAAAGTGGGGTTTCGTAAACTTTTGTTCATGTATTTATTATATATGTTCCTATATATTTTTTCTATTAAATATTTGTGGGTTTTAGGTATATTATTAACTTTTTGTGCTATTGTTTATATATAGTCCAATTTTCGTAATTGTGCGTGGTCTATAACTGTGCAATCTGGCGATTTAATCAACGCGTTGTATTATTTTGCCCCCCCCCCAGTGTATCTCTCCTCACTAACTGCTAATTTCTTTGAAGAAGGCATCAAAAAGCTCGTGTTTTGTTATGACAAAGACCTCAACCGTTTTGACGATTATGTAAGGAAATAAGTAAGACCCGGCAGTACTTTTGGTATTAAAATTATTAGAGATGTACCTGATGTGGATTTTACAACATCAGCGGATGCGGATGCTGATTTTGAATTTCAATATTCACGGACCCGGATGCCCTGCCGTTTTATATTGAGCTATAAAAAATGAGTTTTAATCACATATTAGATGAAAATAGTTAAAATGTCGGAATGAATAATGTCTTCAATGGTTTTAACTAATTAATGAAGTCCTTTAGTGATTTAGTGAGCTCATAAATGAAATTATGCGATGAAAAATCATTACAAAAATAGCTTAAATTTGAAAGTAATAGTATTGAGTAACTTCATCATCTGTGTTATCAAGATGCAAGACGAGGACCCAACTGAAATGCTCCCTACCAACCTCTTTCTCCAGCCATACCCATTCAGAAAATTCTGCTAAAATAGAATTAGGCAATAGAAACGAGCCGTTTGGCCATTCTTGGGTCGATACGCAAGTCCCATGTCGTCTAAAGTAAAGGAATCAATCATGCACGTACACCTTAACCACGTAAGTCAATTCAGTCACGTACACGCGTTTAACTCACGCACAGGCATTTCAGTCACGCCCAATTATCACAATCATACAATGGCCCTGGAAGTTAGGAACATAGAATTAGTACGTTATATTGCAGGGGCTCGTAATCCAAGATTTGTCTAGACGATTTTTGAAAGTTGTCACAGTACAGGCAGAAACGATGTTTTCGGGCAGCGGGTTCCAAGTTGGGGCAATTTTAACAGGAAAAAAGTTCATAGCTTGGGATGTTTTGAAGTTTCTCAGTATTAGTTTTTGGCCGTTCTTTCTGGTTCGTACGTTACCGTCTCTTTCGAGAACCTCTTCCAGGGTAACATCGTTAAGGCCGTTGAGATACTTGAAGGTCTCAATGAGTTGTCTTCGCAGTCTTCTTTGTTTTAGGGAGATAAGTTCAAGGCGTTGAAGACGTGTTTTGTAACTGAAATTGTGGAGTTCTAGAATCACCTTCGTTGCTTTTCGCTGAATTTTTTCCATTTTATTAACATATCTTCGTACAGTAGGAGACCAGAGTTGCACTGCGTATTATAAATGTGGCCGGACTAGCGCTTTATAGAACGGTAATATTATGTTATTTTACTTGTATTCAAAGTTTCGTAGAATAAAACCAAGAATCCTGTTCGAATTTTTGACTTTTTTTCCCCTTGCTTGTTATGTTTGAGATTTTCAGTGACAATGACACGTAGATCTCTTTGTTGCTGTACTGTTTCAATGGGTATGTCATTCATTGTGTGATGTAAATGCTGGTTATTTGCAACAGAGTACATTACTGTACAGTTATCAATGTTGAAGCCAGGTTTCGGTCCGTTCTAGAAGACGGTGGAGGTCTGATTGAATAGTTATTTTGTCCCTTGGTGAGCATGCTTTATGACAGAGTTTCGTATCAACGACGAATTTTTTGATTTGACTGTTGATTGCGACATCAAGATCGTATATGAAAAGGAGCGGGCCTAAAACACTCCTTTGAAGGACTCCTGATGTTACAAGCGTTGGATCACTTGCTTGATCGTGAATCACCTCACGTTGAGTGCGACCAGTGAGCCCGTTTCGTATCCTTCGGGAGTAGTTGACTCGTATTCCATGCGCTTCCACTTTCGTCATGAGTCTTTCGTGGGGAACTTTGTCGAAGGCTTTTTGAAAGTCTAAATATACAAGCTTTGCGGCTTTTGTACGGTCGTATATGCGGTTAACTTCTCCAAAGAAGTCAGAGAGGTTTGTGAAGCAGCTACGTTTTTCCCTGAATCCGTGCTTTGTGTCAGTAATAAGATTTTGATCATTAAGGTGCTTTGTTATACGGACTTTAAGTAGTCTTTCTATTCTTTTACTGATGACAGATGTTAGACTGATTGGACGATAGTTATTAGGTGTTTGTTTGTTCCCGTTTTTGCAAGTAGGAGTGACATTTGCCCGCTTCCAATCTTCTGGAACTATCCCAGTTTCAAGTGATTGATTGAAAATGTTTGTTAAGGGTTCGCTTATTATTTCGGCTGTTTCTTTGAGTATCCGGGAGCAAGGACGTCGGATCCGGTTGACTTATATGGGTTTAAAATACTGAGCAGTTTTTCTACCTCATCTACTGTAAATACAGTACGCTATCTGCCAGGATTTCCTGAGGATCTAAACCATGAGGTTGCTGGATTTCAGTTAAGTCTTCGTGATTGAACACAGATGTGAAGTATGTATTAAGAATTCTGGCTTTGCTTTTGATATCCGTTTAAGTTGAGTCAGAATCGATCAGTGGTTCAACAGTGTTTGTTGAGTTTTCTGTCGTTTACATATTTGTAGAAGCTGTTCGGATTAGTTTTGGCTTGTGCTGCAACTGCAATTTCTTTATTTCGTTTTGTAGATTTTATCGTTCGCTTAACAACCCTGCAGGCGTGAATTTGTTCTTGACGACGGTGTTCTGATTGGTATCGTTTAAGTCTTCTGTATGACTATGTTGACATACAGACATGACTATGACATTGATGAGGCGTTTAATTTCTTTTGAGAACCAAGAATGGTTATTGATTGGTCTTATTTGCTTTGTTGGGATATGGTGTTCTGTGGCAGCTGTAATTCTTTCTTTGAGTATCATGTAGCATTCCTCGCCGATTTTGTTCCTCATGAGTACTTCGTAGTTATGGCTGCCAAGCTCTTATTTCATTAGTTCGTAGTTGACCTGTTTGTAGTCAAGAACTTGTTTTTGTTGTCCTGTACTTTGAGCGTAAAGTCTATTATCTGGTGGTCACCGATCTTGTCCGTAACTTCTAATCCATTTATGCTGAGGCCAAGGGTCGCTATGATGAAGTCAATAATGTTGTTTCGTTCTGTTGGTTTGTTCACATGCTGCCGTAGGGAATTTGTATTCATCAGATCAATTAGTTTAAAACCGGGTGCTTGACTTTAACGAGTAGTCCAATTTATGCAGGGTAAATTGAAGTCTCCCATGATTAGTGTTTCGTGAAGAGCACTTAGGATATTATCAAGGTAATGGTAGAATTCGTCCTCTTCAATTGCTGTACAGGTTGGGTTCCTGTATAATATTGATAGTGTATCTTAGATGCGGTTTGATGGTGAGATGTAGTATTTCCGATTTTTCTGTTACTCGCTTAGCTTTGATTTGTGGTTGTAGCTTTTCTTTGATGTAGATAAGGGAACCACCACCTCTGTTGCTGTGTTACGGTTTATTGACATTATGTAAAACGTATCCTTTCAATGAGACTTTCCCATTCCCATCTAACCATGTTTCATTGACAGCTATGATGTTATGCGACAACGTTCACGCAATGGCTTGAAGTTCCGGCATTTTTGGTAGGAGGCTTTGTACGTTGCCAACCAGTATCTTCAGTGGTCCTAGACCAGTGTTTCTCAAGGTGGTCCGTACCGCCCCCCCCCCCGGGGCGTTGAGGAAATGTAAGGGGGCGATAGGAGGGTACGCCTTGAATGGAGGCGTATATTATTGTATTATATAATATACAGTAATATAATCGTTAGTGGGCGGTGGAAAATCAAATAGTGTCCTAAGGGGCGGTGATTGAAAAAACTTTGAGAAACACTGTCCTAGACTATAATCGTGGTGTGATAGTACGGTTGTACTCAAATTATCTCTATTGATGTGTTCAGGCTGCCGGTAGTTTTGTGTCTTTGCAAGTGTTTCTTGAAGCACCAGAGATGTCTGCTGCAGAAATGTGATTAAGTGATACCGTTGCGTCGTGTGCGCTATTCGTTCCCTTTTCATGTTAGAGTGTAGGATAGGGTGCGTTATGTGATCGCAGTTTGTATGGACAAGAACCTGTTATTGTCGAACTCTCTGTTATTTTCCTGCGTCGTCGAGAAACGTTTAGTTCCTTATTGGGCAGATTATAGACGTCCGAATTTTTTATGCATTCTCTTGTTGATCCTTTGAATGTACTTTCAATATACCTGCCGAATTTTGTATATTGCTAATTTTGTCTTCCTTCAATGTAGCGGTTTGTGGGAGAGTGGCAATGGTCAGTAAGTTTCCCAGCCGGGCTTGCTCAACTTTATTTAGATGGATGCTATCTTCCTTGAAGAGATCATGATGTTCAATGTAATGGGACATCAGGTCTAGGTACATGACGCCTTTTCCTGCTCACATTGTTTTACCTTTTCATTGATTAGTAGAATCTGCGAATTTAGATTCGTGTCCTTTATTCGCGGTAGAATACTGGTTATGATAGCCTTCGTGGATTTATTTTTGACTTTTTGGATTAACGCTTCAAATTGTAGGAAGATTTCGTCTTTGGGCTCATTTTCAAATTCATGTCTTCCGCAAAGAATTATAACTACGTCCTACTTTGTGCATCGTAAATCTTCTTGTGAGTAGACTGCTTCAGTAACTCGTATTTTACGGCGGCAGATTATTTTAAACTCTTCTAACCCCCGCTTGAACTCGGTTTTCTGTCCTTGGATGATGCTGTCTCCAATGAGAAATACGTGAGGTTTCTTCTTGATCTTTGTTTTTTCATTCTTAGCACGACTAGTTGCATTAAAATTTTGCATTTTTTGTTAGTACTTTCGTTAAAGTTTCGAAAAGGCCAAAAAATTCCAGCAGGTTGAGTATGATATTGAGTTTGATGTGGATTATGTTCGTTAGATGTTTGTATAGTCTGTTCTTCTGGAGAGTTTATATTGTTTTTCAATTCGTCTCGCAATGCGTTAAATCGGTTTTTGGTATCCAGATGAAAGTTTGAACATTTATCAATAGTTTCAATACGCAGGGGCTGATTATTAATTCGTAGGTTCTGGCCACGGTGAGTGTCCGAATACTGTAGCCTTAACTCGTGTTCATGATTATGTTTCTCAATTGTTTCTAAGCGCCCCGCCAACAGTTCGAGTTGACGGCCTAGTTCTTGAATTTTACGTGATTGATTTTCAATGAGCGCTGACGATTCATGGTTAGAATAGTATCTAGAAGCGACACTCCTTCACATTGCAACCTATCATTTTGAAAAATTGCAAGCTGTGTGTTGCCTTACATTCTTTGCAGTATTTTGTTTTCGCTTTCGAAGCTTTTTTAGTATTTTGGTTGGACTCAATGCTTTGTTCCATGGCAAGCTGCTGGCCTCTATCTGTTCAGTGTTCATTTACCGAGTTGGTGGCACGTACACTTAAAATTACGAAATTAGTGTCTGGTCTCAGAATCTCAAAATTAGTGGCTGATCGTCAAATCATAAGTTTAGTGACTAGTTACAAAATTATAAAATTAGTGTCTAGTCGTCAGATCACGAAGTCAGTGACCAGTCACGAAGTCACAAGAATAATGACCAGTTACAAAATTAGTGTCTAGCCAGAAAGTTATAGAATTAGTATCCAGTTGCAAGATCACAAAATTAGTGTCTAGTTACAAGATCACAAAATTAGTGTCTAGTCATAAGATCACAAAATTAGTATCTAGTCACAAGATCACAACTAGAAAATCACAATCAGCAACCTGTTAGAATCGGAAAACTATGGTTCAGTCACAAAATTTTTGTCTAGTAATAGAATACAGTGACCAGTCACGAAATTGCAGGCATATTGTCTAGTGACAAAATCACAAAATTAGTAACTAGGCACAAGATCCCAACATAAGTCTAGTCAAAAAAATTCCAACATTAGTGTCTAATCACAGCATCATAATAGTATTATCTAGTTGCAAAATGATTACATTTTGAAATTAAAAGTTGTAAATATTAGAATTTGTTTCTTCTATCAAGATTATTATTTTTTGTTCATTTTATTCTATTGAAAAAATCCCATTATAGGATTGAATGAAAAGGATTCATTCGTAATTATTTTAAAGGTTGAATTCGAAAAAAATTCCCGTGTGTGGAAAGCTTTTCTGCTCTTATTCACACAGAAGCAACACTTATGGAGATTCCCCGAAACTAAACACACAGAAATACATCAAAAATGGTTTTCATCCATTAACAAACGATTCTACGGGGAGTCCCTTGTTTACGGCATTTCGACTTATGGCAACTGTCCGTTTAGAACGAGCGTCCATAAATCCTATTAATTCATGTTCTGCTTTACGGCGATCCGTTCGTAGCTTGCGAACCGAGCGTAGTACTAGTTGCTTTACTTGCGCGGCTGAATTGATGGTAACGCGGAGCATAAACGAGGAAAATACTCGCTTAGTGCGCCATATTGAATTGTAGCTATCGTTGTCATCTCTGCGCTCTGTAGTTTTTTCCCCGTTTTCACTCTTGTTTGAACTTCCAGCTGCAGGCTCTTCTGAATATGCTTGTCTCTCCGGTTACCAGTCAGAACACCATATTTTGTTTCTATTATATTTATGTACATGTTATCATTAGTTAGTACAATTTACGAATGTAAGTGCATATTTCTGTGACGTACAGGCACAAGTTCTGACTTACGTGCCAAACCGGCTTACGAACTCCCGTAAGAACGGAACTCGTTCGTAACCCGAAGACTCCCTGTGTTGCTATTCGTACAGTACCAACGTCCACTGCACAAAGATTCAACGTTTACAAGGGTTTCACAAAAACAGAAATAAAACAGATGGTAGCTATAGATGGTGCAGTGATGGTAGCGGTAGACAGTTGTAGACAGCGGCAGTAGAGTGGCAGTAGTAGAGTGTCAGTAGACAATGGTAGTAGTAGACAGTAGCAGCAGACAGTAAATAGAATAGAATAGAATGAGGCTATGGGAACGAACCTTCTGGCCCATTCTTGGGTCGGATAATTACTTCGATAATTATTCGGTTGTTTTACCCAAGTCCCATGCCGTATTTCTAGCCGCGTCAACCATGTCGGCAGCGGGATTCGAACCCGGGTCTTTCCGCTCGAAAGCAGATTCGCTCACCAGTCGACCAAG
>VCRD01000650.1:128040-195435 GCA_006783055.1 Trinorchestia longiramus | reverse complement strand
CATTCATTGCTACTAGAGCTCCTCATTCTTCGCCATTCATTGCTACTAGAGCTCCTCATGCTTCGCCATTCATTGCTGCTAGAGCTCCTCATGCTTCACCATTCATTGCTACTAGAGCTCCTCATTCTTCGCTATTCATTGCTACTAGAGCTCCTCATGCTTCGCCATTCATTGCTGCTAGAGCTCCTCATGCTTCACCATTCATTACTACTAGAGCTCCTCATGCTTCACCATTCATTACTACTAGAGCTCCTTATGCTTCACCATTCATTGCTTTTGAAGCTGCTTATGCTTCACAATTAATTGCTACCGTCTCTCATTCCTGAAATAGCATTTTTAAAAATTCAAAAACTGTTTACTTCATTCTAACAGTGCTGAATTGTTGTGTCAGAATTAATAATTTTGCCAGTTTATTTTACTTCATGATAACGTGGCTTAAAACAAGTACTCCTAAAATTTTACTTGAATTTGTCGTTTACTCTTCACTGTTTTTTACTGTCGCTTAAGAGAAAGTGGTGGCCTTAGCTTTGCTGTCCGAGCTCGCAATTTTTCTAAAATTTTGCAGTTTAATATTTCAATATTTTCACCATTTAAAAACTTTAGCTAAACTCCTTGTTTATTCCGAAAGTTGGCCTTTACTTCTGGGAAGTTGATACAATTCTCACTATTTTTTGTGTATAGTTCTATAATGATTTTCTAAAAGAAGTTATTATGAAAAATTAATGCTTTTTGTGACATGCCGAATTTCAACCTAAATGAAAATACCGAGAAGGATGTCTTTTTAATCACTCGTGATTCTATACGACTCCAGAAGCATTTCTTTACTTTTAAACTTATTTTGACTGCCTATTTTATTACTCACATTCGTAAAACGTTCAAAATAATCCGCTGTAATAGTGTATTATAATTCTTGGTCGTAGAGTATCTGAAATGTTCTACATACTAATTGATGGGTTTGCTCAGATGTGGCTAAAACTAAAATGTTGAAGACATTCAAACTATCAATTGAATGTTTCAATTACACTAATGTTATCTCATTACTAACTCGCATCAATAATTTTCAGCAACATCTCGGAATAATGGAGGCTTGTGCAGCCTCACCTTCTGCAAAGACCCTCGCTCGTCGTTTGTATTCATTGGCATTCATCAAATGCCGGAACTTGGCGCCAAACTCTTTTCTGTGCCAGAGTTTAGGAGCTTTCTGCTCCGCCTTGTCGTACGAAAACAGCTTTTAGTTTCTCACAATCATTGTACTAAAACAGAATTTTTACAGATGCAATTTCGAGGAGAAGGATATATCAGTATGAGTTGTTACATGCCGAGTTTGTTTACGTGAGAGCAGCCGAGGACGTAATTCTGTTGCCCCAATTTTCAATTTCAATTCGTGGAACAATCGTTTCTCGGGTATGTTCTTTACGTCGTTTTCATTCGTTTTAGTAGGGCACATTTCATTGTGATGGAAGTTTCAATTTTATTGTAAGACTTCAAAACGGAAAAGAAAGGACTGTGAGATTCAAATTATTTTAGCGCATTTCATTTTTCATCGTTAAGCTAATATTTATCAAAGTTAGGTGCAAAAACACTATCAAGACTTGAACTAACTCGTGTTTATTGCGCCAAGCAACATTTTTTATTTTCACTCAAAAACTTTTTTCTAAAAAAATATACTCTCAAGGGTGATGAATGCTTGCCTACTGCTTGTGAGATAAATTAATGAATGCTTTTTTATTTTATTAGCCACCTTAAATTTACCTCATGTATGTTTGGTGGAGGGTACTGTATTATTGAGATCTTTTTGCTTCTGAGAGGTATATATTAAGCCCTCTCAATTGATGGGTTATTTGACAGTATCCTTGCGTAATGTTCAAACGCTCAACTCAATTGTCACAGTCCTTCACTTCGGAGTCGACAATAATTCTTGAAGAAATTTGTTGCGTGTGTGTAGGAATTTAATTTTTCTTTTTTGCAGTCGCCGTTTGTTCAACACAAGTGTCTTCGATGTTGTTTCTGAGAGGCTCAGTCTTAAACGACGTCCTTTATTTCCTACAGCTTACTCACGAGTTTTCAGGTATCTTCTGTTCATCTTCAGTTCATTGGCTGCTGTCTGACATTAAAGAAAGTGTCATTAAAGAAAGGGACCCCAGTACTTATTCATATGAACTTGAACCATGGGACGCAAATAAGGATATCAACAATGACGTTTTTCGGTTTCCGCCTAGTTGTTTTAGTTGAATTCTCGTTTTGAATTTTCACGTTTTGGATACGAGGATATCTGACACGTACCATATAACTTCAGCTCTGTTTATAATTGAACTAAATTGGTGGGTTTCAGCTGATAGGTATCTCAACAACCAACCTATTAAACATTACGTCTTTTTTGCTCAGGCGCCAAATTTCATGTACTCGTATGTGTGTAGCTGAAACAGTACTAACGAAACCCACCCATCTGAACTGAGCTGCCTTGCACTCTGTGTCGTACGTATTGCTATAACATACGTAATGCTTTAAGTCGAAGATGGGGCACTAATGAGGCCGGCCTCTGCTAATGTGGGCGAGCATCATTGCAACGCTAGCGCCTTGAAGGAGGCAGAGCTAATTAGCTGTCGGGACATTCTTCTCTCCATCTTGGCGACTTTGAACAAGAAATAATTAAGGCATAGATTTTGAACCTATGTATCCATGCACAATATTCTTGAATTTGAAATTGGTTTCTGGTTAAATTATACATTTTTCTGTAGTTCTTACATAAAATGTTATTCAGAATCTGAGTCATCTGATGACATTTGTTAATTGGATATTTTAATGGTGACCATCAATTTTTAGAAAGTAATCATGATCGCAGCGTAGGTTATGGAATTAGATTCGAGGACAGCGGCACTCACAGGAAAAACAATGCTGGCAACTTCCGTTTGTTTTAAATTCCTTACAACCTCTGTGAGTTCTGCTGAAAGTTTCTGCATCACCTTCGTTTTAATATGCCAAATTCTACCTTCAAGGTTGAAGCTTACTTTGTTAAATATCAAAATGCAAATTAGATAATCGCTGAAGCAGTGTCTTTATGTAAGGGAGTACGTACGCTTTACGCTTCTTCTGTTATGCGTGAACTCGATGCTTTTAGGGATTTCCATTTCGAAATGTTTTCATACTGCACGATTGCAAAATCTCAACAGTAGGATTAGTGGAAGCTGTGTGTGTGCATGGTTGTTTTGCGCTCACGTAAACATGACACTGCTGTGTTACTACCCTTGTTTCCGTGTTAACATGCCTTCTGTACCATAACACTAAGTGAGCATATGTGCATTGATAATCTATGTATCTTTATTTCAAGTTGTATCATGAATTATTATGTCGTAAACTTTTATCGTCGATTATAACGTTTGTGAAGTCGTCATCCTTGTAAGTCCAGTCCTGTTCACGCCATGGGAAAGTTCGTTTTGATGCTCGAGGTTAATTCTTTTGCAAGTCACCACTTCTTTTCAGATTTGTTTTAACTTGTTAATTTTGTATGATTTGCAATGTTATTGCTAATTTTTGCAATGTGAAAAATAACTGTGATATGGTTCATTCATTTTCTCTGTAACACGAATTTCTTTATATTATGTTTGAACGTGGAAAATATTCCGATTGTTAAAAACATACTTTTTCTCAGCCGTTACCTCATTGTTTGAGAATATGCAAGACTAGACGATCGTCCATTGATGCTTTTATTGCAACTTTCGTAACGCAGTGGAAACCTGTCAAAAAGTTCTTTGCCATGTGTAGATTCGGTCACAATCGCAAGGTCTGTCGATTGGAACTGGCGTGGAGAGCTGGAATATCTTTCCTCTAGTCTAAACAAACCTCTTATCCCTGTAGGGACAAAACTAGACTGAGTGCGCCGCTGCTCACTATGCATCCAGGCTTTGTTTCTGTGTGCATGCGAGTGATTATTCGCTTGACTAATCGTTTTTTGGATGTGAGTAATAAAATTTCCGGTGGGTCTTAGCAGAGTAATAAAATCTATTTGATAATGTAGAGTTTCAGAAAATACTATACATAGACGTTATCAACGTTACTAAAATTTATATTTCTTTAGGCAATTTAAGTAAACTCGTATATTGAGAGTTTTATTTGGTTTATGCAAGTCTTAAAATACTGCTAAATGTAGAGGTCAACAATTCATTCAATCGTAGAGTTAAATTGATGGCCGTGAGATGAGCTCTTTTATCAGATGTCAGTATTCGCAGTGGGTCCTCACCATTATCAAAGAGTTTTTTAAGGGGGGCGTCTTAGTGAAAAGCTTAAATGCATGGTACGACGAAACTAAGCGTAACATGGTAGGTAAAATTGGATTCAGCACTTATTTTATTCGTGAACTTGTTCTAATTTTTTCGAAATAATGGCAATTTCAGGAGTAAATAAGGTATTTTTTTGCATTTTCGACTCAAATCGATCTTCTCTGACAGTTTTCATGCTACAACAAAAGTAAATAGAGTTTTGGAAAGAGAAAATAAATATCTCCAAACGATCGTGCCCCCTTTTTGCCACCATAAGAATCACAACTAAAAAACCGAAGATCGAGAATTTTTACCATTTTCACCAAGATGCCTCCATTAAGTTCAACCAGCAATTGTTGCAGTCAGTGTGTAACCAGCGGTTGGTCAACATGACTGAACGTTGTTGTGCATTGTGTTGACAAGAAAATTTCCTGGAACTTCTGTTCTATGCTAAATAGTTTCATCGATTTTTCGATGGTGTTATATTCTCGAATACTTTCACTGGTGAAGTCACTCTGTGGTTTTGTAGATTCTTGAGCTCATATCGAAATGTGCGATGTCTGTATCACCATGCTCTTCTGCGAACCTTGGAGACTTTTGTGCCAGCGTTCTTCTATTGTATTCCCTTCTATCCACCGTTGATTCAGCAATACTTGTTGCAGAAATTTGTTATGTTTTATTGACGTTTTCTTTGCCGGCCTTATACGTATCATTTTTCTCTTGTTTTTTTTTTATCGGGGAAAATACTGGCATATTGAGCTTTTGACATCTTGCACGGGATTGTTGTATCAAGTTTATGTACCATTCACCAATATTTTATTTTATTGAAGTGTTCACTGCTGCAATTGAAGCACAATTGGAGCAGCTGCAGTCTTAACACTTTGAGTTATTATAAATTAATCTGTTAATTTTTCAAGTTATTAATTCCCGGTGACTGGAAATAATCTGTCAAAAGTATCGTTAAATTACGTCAATTACATTGTTTTTGTGAGAGCTGTGCGGTAATTGTGTCAAATACAAGGATCTTGTATTCAGTTTATTTCTTTCGTTTACTGCTCTCGTCTATTTTGCAACAATTAATATACGCTCAGGAGAGTCTCGTACACTCGTGCTTGTTCAAGTTTAGTTTTACGTTCACTGGGCTAAGTTTGTACTCTGAAATAACAAATAGCGGTCTGTAGTGAATTGCATGGCTCCACCACAAACGAGTCCCGCTACGAGGCTAGGTTCATCGACCAATAAGCAAACAAGACAGAAGAAGTGAATCCAGTGACGACGCTAGGTCGCATTACGACCAGAAGCACGACATTAACCAATGAATGATCACGCTCAGGCAGCAGAGCCAAGAACTCATCACCTGAAGAACTCAACTTACAGCTAACAGCAGAGTGCAGGAAGCAGAAATCAGCCATCCTGTTTACGGACAGGATGGGCAGACGTGCGCAACGAAGAACCAAGAACTAATACCATATTCAAATGCCCAAGTACAAAGTATTAAACTCATCCTGCCTTTAATTGCATTTTCTCCTATTGGGCTCCTCGACGGTCCCTTACTCCCTCAGGCGTTCACTCCGAATAAGACACAATATTGAGATATTCAATGTCTGCTCGCAGATAAGAGATGTCTGACGGTTGGGACTGAAGAGTGATTATTATGAGAGAGATCACTACAGGTCATCAGACTTGATTATGGAGACTCTTTTTTTCTACTTATTGGAAAAGTAGTGTTCCAAGTTTAAGTATTTTTGTGCATTCAGAATCACTTTGATTTACTGACAGAGGAGATAGCTGTGAGGGATCAGCTGAGTCTCAAATAGGAATGCCATGTGATCTATGAAAAGTGTAATTTTCCTCAAGCCAATTAAATAATCTTCACTACAACTGCTTACAAAATTACATTGATGAATAACAGCTCAATGTCTGTGGTCTCAAAATCGTGTCGATCGAAAACAGCATGTAGTCGATAGGCTCATGCGGAAAGCCTGTACGAAAACAGCTTGAAACTTCATTGTAGTCGCCGTAGCCCGGCACGTCGGCTGCTAGCAGTGCAGGGGTCGCAATTATCAGTCGGTAATGGACGGCACACCCTGAGGATTTACTGGACTCGACTCTTTCTCGAACATGATCATCAGAGGACCGGGCCTTGATGAAGTTTGCTCTTTGCCGGACTATTTTAGCACCACCGAGGAGGAGCTCTAACTCGTGTGGTCAACAATTAACTGTGGATCAATGATGCTCAACTCCCGCATCCAGGAAACATAACGGAATCGTCTGGTCGAATGAAGAATTATTGCTGGCAAGGATTGTTACTTTTCATGGTTCATTGCGGTAATAATCTTTTAACGATGTTGATTGTAGTTGTTGGAAAAAGAAGTTGCGTGTTCGTCACACAAGTGCTTGATATTGAAAGAGATATGACCATAGAGTCGTATGTGATGTGAACCTTAGCTCAATCTGCTATAAAAGACTGCCTTGCACTTGAATATATTTATCGTTGAGCGTATAAGCGTAAAGATTATTATTTTGGTGTGCCATGCAATGTATGCTATATAGGTTCAACGGGAAATTGTGCCTTATTATTTCATTTTCTACTGAACTAAATAGTAGAGTTTACATATCTTTGATAAAAATTGAGTAAAAAATTTTAGTTCTCTCATCTAATGAAAAGTGTCTTGATATGAAAACGCTGAGAAATTTTAATCCTATCTCTTTCCTCAAAATAAACTTGTATTTTTTCCTCGACTTCGGATACTTTAAGTATAAATGTTTAAAGAAAATCTGAAAGCGAGAAAAGTAACGCAGTTTCCTGCTAGTTCTCCAACAAAGCCAGACTTAGAAAAACAGTATAATCTAGCAAACACAAGGTCTAATTTATGGAAAAATATTCACCTCAATGCGAAAATCACTTTAATTTTTTTTACTTCCCCTCATTGCTGTTTTATTCTTGCTGACATTGTTCAACTCCAAAACTTCGTTTCATTGGTGACTTTTTAGTTGAAAAGTCAGAGAGCGGTGATATAACTTCAAGAATTTTTCTGTGACCAAATGATGTCTCAAACTCGGGAAAGACCGAATTGCAACTGTTCTTTTTTTGAGGTGGCTGGATTTTGTGGTAGTACATCAATTCAAATGCGACCACATCCCGGCTTGAGCTGCTGGGACCTGTTCAGCCTTGATCTCCTGCGTCGCTTGGGTTTTCTTCTGGAGCGGAGGCCCCAGGGAACACTCTGGCACTCCAAGTTGTCCAGGCTCCGGGGTTCAGCCTCATACGGAAATTAGAATGGGTCAGAATACATTTTCTGGTTATTGGAGAAGTTCAAGCGTTTTGATCGCAAAGGGTGGGTTGGAACTCCAAGCATCTATTCTTTGAATGCGAATTTATTTCCGTACTCGAGGGTGCAGTTGCTGCTGAGTGCTGCGATCTTCCTCGGGCGCACATCGAGAAGTCAATAATGTTTGAACAAAATTCACATCCTTTTTGCAGCAGTTTTCTTGTGAGCGTCCGCCGTCATTTCTGTCCCTTTATTTTCTGCCTTTATTCACGTGGCTGGAGAAAGTGCTTTTAATTTCACATGGTTCACGAATATTTCTGCTCCTGTTGCACTTGTGTGTGAGGAAATTTCACTTATAATAGAATAATATTATTGTATTGATCTTCATTGTGTCGTATAAAACAAAATAATAATAATAAATACTTTCTTTACTTCGTGAAATTTTCTATAAAGTTAAAATAAATTATTGATTAGGATGTTAACCAGCTATTTTGACTCAGATATAATAGAACCTCCTCAGTATTTCATACTACGACGTGTATTGGATTTTTTTCCGAAACTTATGCGTATAATTATTTGTCAGGAGTCAATACACTTTGTTCAAGGCGGCAGTTATCGGCAACAGGAAACCAAACAATAGATAGTGCTTTCGCTCTAGTTATTTAAGTCACCGCTACCCATAACAACTTGTTTTGTAGTCACTGGTAATTGAACCACTCATTTGTTTGTGTAGTGAACAACGCCCACTAGATTGAAGTAATAAAGCTACGTTAGGAAAAAGCCTTTTATTATCACGCTGCACCTGAGAGATGGTATGTTTAATCATTGTCAAGGACCTGATGGAAATGATGGCACGTATAGGGATTGGCACAAAAATTGCAGACCTACAGATCACTGAAAATAAGTGAATATTCACTAAGATTACCCCGTGATACTGATGCAGCAATGAGAACTGCGAGAACTAAGAAAAATCGTGAACATTGACCTGAAAAGAAAAAAAGAGGGACTTTCAACTGGGTCCGGTAATTAATAACAGTTTTAAGATGATGGTGAAGTGCAGGTGCTTGTAATTGTGAGAAGGTGTCCTAAAAGTGTCGTGAAAAATTTGAGCAGTGTTGTAGAATAAATGTGTTTGGGAAGCCCACTTCCAATCTATTGGGCGCTGCTTACAACACAACAAATGAGTGGTTTAATTGCCAGTGACTTCAGAACAAATTGGTATGGGTACCAGTGACTTAACACTTTGGCCGCGATGTGCGCCATATATGTACACGTTAAATAACTAGAGCGAGTGCATTATCTATCGCTTGGTTTCCTGAAGCCGATAACTACCTCCTTGAACTAAGTGTATTGACTCGACAAATTTGTAAAATACTTTAGCGCTTTCTTCCTCCTACGTGGGTAACGTAGAATGGTTTATTTTTATCAAGAGTAGAGTTTCACAGTCCCTTGGCTTTTGACCTCATCGACAAAGGCTGCTTTAGTGTGATAACCCACAACGCAATACTTGAAAATTGCCTTCTATATAAATACTTGAAAGTGTCACTTATTTTGTGCGGGAGGTAGCTTTGTCCATATTTGATCCAATTCACATACATTTAACGATCTTTACGAACGCATACATCAACAGATTTTTTACTATAATAATAAACACAATGTGTTTAATTGGCAATTCTCATTCCAGAGTTGAAAAATTTAATTCCGAGTCGAGGCAAGAAGTTATAATGTATTCTTGTCCGATAATAAACCTATGAAAATATTGAATAAATTCTGAATAATACTAGATAAATGCTGGCATTAATCGTTTATATTAAATGAAATATTAGAGCGAACTACAGTTGAACGTGATAATTGTGACTCATACGTGAAAAGGTTCGTTTCATGAATAGAATTATCCATTGAAAGTCATGGGTAAAAACTAAGCTTGGAAGTGATGATATTTTATTTCGTTCCAAGTTGGATTTACTTTCATTACTTGGCATTTTTCTTTCTACATATGACATAAACCACTTTTGGAATAGGAATAACGCTCGGGAGCGGAGTGCGTTCCTACAATGACTGTAAAAAGGTGCAACTCTTGCTATAAATTTTCATGGAGAAATAAGTTCAAAACACAAACCATTTTTTCGTCGTCTTCTATTTTACTCTCAATATGAGACTGAAACCTCGTCATGTCGATGTTGCTCATGTTTCCTTTGGCATTATCCTAACTTGGGTGCATGTAAGGGATATGACAGAGCAGCAAAACAAGCGTCAGACATGGCAGGCCCGAATTCATTAGCCTAGACTTTCTCATACACTGTTGAGTTGTCATTTCCTGGACAGAGTTGCACAAATTATGGTAAGGTGAGCATCTAAAAAAGTTTTCGACAAATTAGAAGTCAAACGAGAAAATGCACGTTTGTTTTCACTTGATTTGAAGGGATATGTCCAACATGAAACTTGTGCAGTCGTATGTTTGTACCCATGTTTTTGGCCAGTGGTTTTTTAATACTGCATCTTGTGACATAAAAGCCATCACTCAGTTATTTCAATGGCTTAATTTTCAGCTAACTTGTGTTTTTTCAGAAATTGGTTCCCAATGGCGTACAGCACCCTTGTGACCCACCTCTCAGTCAGCAACACGGATTGTGGGAATTTAAAGAGGGTTTCACTTTGTGAACTGTCGAGGTCCTATTTTTCCATTCCTTACTTTATTTCTAAAACATCCGATGCATCAATGTTTCGTACGAGTGAAGTTGTTTCTTTTTCCACGTTGTTTTTCATCCCACCTCTTAAACAATCACATTACCGCCATTTGCTTCATCTGTAGGAACTCCCGGCCAAGTGAACAACAGGGCGCCAATGAAATACCTCTTAATTAAATGTTTTATCAAATTTCATGTGTAGATAGACTTGAATGGTTAAAAGCTGAAGTTAACCTCTGATTAAAGAGCGATGCAACAACGATTTAAGGTCGAGAAAACATGCGACGCACAATTTTACGTTTCTATGTTAGTCCTTTTTAGAGCTGAAAAGCTCTGTTTGCTGTCACTTCGGTCGAAGCCGCCGCTCAAAGCCTTGTTTACAGTTGCAGTTTTTGTGGGCTTTGAGATGGTCGAACTTGAGCCATTTTGGCGAGGATTGTGCCTAGATTTTCCATGCAATTGCGCTCCATCATTTCTCCAAGAATTGCTGACATACTGAGCCATTCTGTGCAGCAATTTCAGAAAATGAGTGAGAATATGTGGGCGATTCTGAAATTTGCAGACTGTTCATTGAAGATTGTCTTGGAGTCAGACTGCAAGCATGTCTGAACAATGTTAGACTTGTTAAGTATTTTTATCGTGTTACTACGGTTAAAATTTTTTTTTTAAAGTTTGACTAACTTAAATTGAATAATTTTCAAATGCATTTGGAGCGTCGAGAAAATTTCCCTCACTGCTCTCCAACTTTCCGTCCACTGTGATGGACAGAGCTATATTTCCTCTTGTGAGAAGTGGTGGAGCCTCTTCTATGAACCTCAAGATACTTCGCTCATGGCTTTAATAGTTTGCAAGACTGAGCTACCATCCTCCTGATCATTTGCGTTTTTCAGCTCAAGGGGAGTTCTTTATTAAAGGCTCCGAATGAACTGCAGCCTAGCGTGAAACTGCCAATATCATCATTCGCCTATTGGCTGATGGGATGGCAAATCATGGTGAACGCAGGGTAGAGTTGGGCCTGAGCGAAGGTCTTCTATTAGGTGCCAGCTGAGCTCAGGAATTGCAGTGGGATGAGGCGCTCGTGAGAAACATTTTGTAAGAAGAAATCTTCGATATTTTCCTCATAGCGCTTGGTGCTGTTGCCCATGAAATGAACGGTTTTGGAATATTATTACGAGTATAAGCATAAATTTCTATCATATGAAAAATTTAACTTCGGTGGAGCTTAGGGCCTTCTTCTTAACACACAGATTGAGTCGGTACATTATTTTCTATACATTTATCACACATACTCGTATAATTCCAAGTTAACACTAGGTCTTGTGGACCAAACGGTTTGTGCAGAATGTACACTGGTGTTAAAAAAAATGAGCCTAGGTAATTTTTATCATTTATTGAACAAAATGGGATAATTGTGCGCAAAAAAATCGTAGTTTAAAAGAGTAAAGAACAATTCAACGAGCAAAAACCAGTAGAAAAACTCATTACAATTTATGTTCAGTATGGAATTAAATTTTCTTTGGATGTTTTTAAACGAAAGGTTCGTTTGGACATGCTCTCCACCAGCTTAAAACATTCTCAGTGAGAAATGTTATTCCACTCATTCTGCAGGACCTCCCATAGCTTCTCTTTGTTAGAAAAATGTTTACTTGTAAATGGAAAATCGCGATTCATTAGTTCATATAACTTTCTCAAACGACTTGGAATCTTTCACGCCATAAAGTGAAGCAAATGTTTTTCTGTCAGCGATATTTTTCTTGCTTAACTAGGGCTTCTTCGCACACTTTTTTGCTCTTAATCCAAATTCTTTTGTTCTTCCTAATATTGTGATTCTTAATAAGGAGTTCCTGTTTGCTGTTTTAGACTCTTTCAAGTGGTCCACAACGGTTTTTTTTCGGTCTTTCAAAACAGCCATTTTATGCGTGTGGCAAGGACTACTATAACCAGGACGTGCATCGCCATGTAGCTGACTACGGTAGCGGAGGCCAGTTCACTGCGTTCAGTTATCCCTCATCTCTCATAGTGCGAACATTGTCGTAGTCTGTCGCTCGGTTTGAATCGGACATTGTTGTTTGTTTCGAGGCACATTGCTGCATTTCTAAGTGGATACTGTTTGTTTACAAAGTTTATTTCTCATATGTATTAAAAATGCCGAACAAGTGTGGGGTTGTGTGAACAAGTGAAATCCCTCCCAGTATCTTCAATGTGCCTGCTTCATGTCTGCCATCTCCAAAACTTACATCTTGCCCGGCGAAAGTGGAAGACCAACAACTGAGGTGTTTTCTTCAGAAGGATAAGATTACTTCATTTGATGCTTTCAAACCTGAACGTAACCTACAGAAGCAGTACAAGAACTTGATTATTTCAAGGTCGAAAGAAAGGCTTGTGTGTTTGTTCATGATCGACAACTTCAGTGAGTGCAGCCTGTGTGTGATTTTCGAAAACAAGCCCACTTTGTGTTCCCCACTAACTCTCAGTGCGTTCAAGAACGACATTAGTGTACCACTGTTTAAGACACTTCATCCCAACAATGGTTTGAGATCGTATACGCAGTCCGACGAAACTGTGCGCTTGGCAATGAACTATGTATGACATCCCGTTTGACAAAACGACCAAAATGTTGTCACCCTTCAAGCTCACACGTCAGCCTATGTCGACACCGAGGAGGAGAAGAAGTTGGTATTTTTGACGTCTGTTGGAACTTTTATCACAGAAGCAGTTTTCCATGAATGATTATTGTTTTGCTCTTCAATCATACCCGAAGTGTAATTATAAACAGCTCAGAGACTTTTTGGTGCTGCCATGCAAACACAAGCTGCAGTACATCACTTCATCTATTGACAAGGACCAGGTGCTGAGGGAAACATTTGACAAAGTCCAGACACTGCAACAGAAGAATGTGTTTCTCTTGGTAGATGAAGTACAGATTCGCACAACTGTTTCAATTTCTGGTGGGTTGCTGAGTGGTGGGCTGCTGAGAGTCTTGACAATGAAACACGGCATCATTTGCAGACGTCAAGGAACTGCACGAGTCAAAGAAAGGCAGTGTTCTGACGATTACTACACTTACTCGATTTGCTGTCAACCCCTCAAATTTGATGTCAACCCCTCAGAGAAGGACTAGCAGAAGAATGCAGTCTTTCAGACCTCTGTCAAGAAGGCCCGGTTGGTTGACTAATCGCTGCAGTTTGGTAGGTTTTTGCTTCTATGTCTGTTTGTTTATATGCGTGAATGTTTGTATGTTTGGTTGCTTGCATTGGAAGAGGTTTAACTATAATCAACTTGTAAAGTCTAAAACTGCAGCAACTCGGCTTTCTATAGAGTGGCCACTTAGCTCATACAATAATACATGTTAAGTCCGGTTAAAATCGGTATTTCAAAGCATTACAGTGATTTAAACCATTTAAAATTCACTGTAAAACCTTATTATCCCTTCTATTGCTTGCAAGAAGTAATTTTTGATCAATTTGTCCGATAGAAAATGTTATGTTACTAAGAATGCAATGGCCTCCGCTACCGTAGTCAGCTACATGGCGATGCACGCCGTAGTCAGAGTGCAAGGGCTGTTTGACCACATATTTAGCATGTTAAATAAACAATAATACTGTAGCAAGAAATATACATGTTTAAATTAAATTTGTATGAGTATCCTTGATGATACTTTTTTATCAAATTATTCTATGAAGCCACTTTTGGCTTCAATGACTGCTTCTGTGCGGGTCCGAAAATATTGACAAGCTGAAATTAAGTGGTCCTTATTCATTTCGGAGATCATCAAAACAGTTCCTTAATGAATAAGAATGTACCTTCTTCAGTGCCTTGAATGAAGCTATGGTTCTATGACGATGGCGATTAGTCTTTCTTTCAACAACGCTTTTCACGTAACAGTCCATAGGATTTAAATCTGGCGAGCTTGGGAAGACAAATTGGGGTCACATGATCGTAAAAATTCTCGGATAATCAATCTTAGGCTACTATGGTTTTGTGAGAAGTTGCTGAGTCTTGTTGAAAAAGTATGACCTTGTATTGGATACTTTACTTATCCGGGCTTACCAAATGTTTCAGAACATCTATGTATCCCGCAGCATTAACCCTAAACCATTGTCCTTGTATCATGGTGAAATCTCATTGGTAAAACCAGTTGCTCATTGCAAAATCTGTCACTCTTATCACAGGGGGTTGCTATGGGTACAGTTTTGTCTGGATTTTCGTCTTTATCACTGAGCCCAACCCCGGAATGACTAAATGGTCTTCATCTTTGATGAACGAACACGTGTCTTTCCGCTTCACTCTCTCTCTCTCGCATGGCAGAAACCGTCATTTCATGGAAACGATATCCTGCAGGAGTGTCTTTATTGTTTCATTTGTCTAATTTATTTTTCGCCTCGTCTAGAACCCTACTGCCGCCCTAAAACATTCGTTCAGAGGATACTTTAGTTAAGTCTTATATACGTATGCACAGTGATAATATCACATTAGACATAACATTTATGTTTTCCAACCTTTCACAATTTTCCCTCGGTTTTAATAATTTATTTTATCTCAAAACGTATACGTGTTACTTCTCTAAATTTCAGCAGCGATTGGTGATTATTGGTTAAAATGTTCTTTTAGTAGTCACTCGGATTTTTCTCTTCGCACTTTCATTGAGATCCGAGTTCCCATTGAATGCTTTGTCATTTCAAGATTTTACGTTAGTAACAAAAGTACTCGTTTCTAACAGCTAAAAGCCTCTATGACGTTGGTTCCATCCCGTGGAACCTAGTGATTTTGAAGTACGCGATATTTGAAATGCTGTAATCTGGCTCCGGCAGATGATTTGTGTAATCTTTGGGATCGCTTTCGCTTAGACTGTTCCATCGAGAGCTTCCTATTTCTGAACAGTGGCTTAACGTTCGACGGCAGATAGTGCGTCTTTTCATTATTCAGATATTTTTATAGTAGCCAACTTGTTAGAATCTTAGATTTTTTCAATAGCATGTATGAATGAACTATGACCCTTAAAATTCGCATTCTAAACCTTTTGAAGAACATTAGGTTAGTTACCCAAAATTCGTATTTCTCGTTTGCAGCATTTGTGACGTTAATATATTATCGGTGAAATCAATCAAGTGGAGCCTCCACCAATGTCCCTGAAGTTTACTCACAAATTAGATTCATGTGTCAGCACATCTACTTTACTCATTTGAATTTGGATGGTATCGCCCGTCGTTTTTAATCAATTTGACTTATTTGGTTTAAGATTTTTTCGTTGCTCTAGCAAACCCACTGTAGAAGTTCAATAATAGATTTCTACTATTTTTCCACCCATTAATCAAATCTGTTTAATTGTGCATCGATATACCGTATTCTGTTCTGTAGTTGTGGTTCATAGAAAAGTCTTATCAGAGTTTAACAATTCAGTTTTGACCTCCCCTTGAGGGATGAAAACGGAATACCACAAAATGCTCAGCTTTGTCGCAAATTGTCCTTGATCCGTCCAGCAGAGGTGATTGAATATCTCATGGTTTTCTACTTAACTTCCTATAAGTGTCTCCAAAGTTCGGGGTGAAAGACAGCTACTTCAAATATTTTCATTGCCTCGAAATTGTCTTTGAGTTTAGAATTATTCATCGTTTTCAGAATTTGAGTGGAAAAGTTTTGCGTATAAAAGGCATGGTTTCTGAACGACTTTCGAAGCTTTGCTCAACAATTTCGTATATTTGAATGTGGTTATACGTACACTAAAGTTTGATTATTGCAAATATAATGCTTCAAAGTTGATTACTAGAGGTATTTTCTTGGGAATTGGTAGTTGATAGCTAGTGAACATCGTTCTCACTTTCTTCTAATTCACCAAATTTTCAACAGCTCGTCATAGTGAGAAAATTCTTTATTTTTCCTGAATTTATAGAATAATTTGAACGCTTCCAATGATGGCTTCATTAATTTGTATAACTGAATTAACTTCTTGCCTCGTCAGCGTACTGTGTCGACTTCTAGGGTTTCAGAAGCAGTATGCCACAAACAGTATGCAATAATCAGTATGTGGAAAATAATAAGCAACAAACAGTATGCAATAATCAGTATGCGATAAATAGTATGCAACAAACAATATTCAATAATCAGTATGAGATAAATAGTATGCAACAAACAGTATGCGATAAATGGTATGCAACAAACAGTATGCGATAAATGGTATGCAACAAACAGTATGCGATAAATGGTATGCAACAAACAGTATGCAATAATCAGTATGCGATAAATAGTATGCAATAAACAGTATGCAAAAATGTCGCACTTTCAACAACACTAGTTGTGAGAATATATTGGGTGGTTCCTTTTGTAGATCAATTTGTGTTATTTTTTAAATTTTCCGCTACGAATTAATTTTGAGATCGTTGTGCAGATATCACATAACTGAACACACAGTGCTTTGCCATGACTGTGTTCGTTAATCCTTATCATATTTTCATCTTTATTTCTTAAAAAACGTACAGAATCATCGTATGTTATCTCAAGTAAGTTTCGACATTCACTTATCAAAATTATCGATTTAGCAGGCTTTTTTTCAAGAAACTACTGGCATGTTATGCCTCCCAATATTAGTACGAATTATCCCCAGAAATGTTAATATTGAAGTGAGAATTGTTTCTCACGACTTAAGGGGACTATCACCAGCAATTTATTTTCACCTTCGTACTATAAATTATGTTTGAACTGGTTTCACTTCAATTTGATGGCAAATGTTAATATACAAACTCATCAAAAAGGCTATTCTTGAACATGGAATTCCCTGACACTGAAGCCTCATCCAAGCTTCTGCCGACACCCGCCGTTGTGGCTTTTTTGATTCGCTCTGTGGGGCAGGCCAGCCAGCTCTTAATAGTACAGATGGTCGCTGTTTGGGCAGTCGGACCTAGTGTCAGAGATAACGGCTTGTTGCCTTCGTGTCCAGCCACAGGGAAGTTCAATGACGGCTAGAGTTGCGAAGATTTTTTTAGCACACGTGTGAATGTCAGATTTGAATGCCGAATGAACGTGTACCGTTGTTTATCAAGTGCATGAATGAAGTTTGTATATAAAGAATTCGTTCATGAGCATAGTAACTTGTTGAAATCAACGAGCTAGGACTAGTATTTTACATTTATTTAACACGTTTGTTGCGATTGCCTAGCCGGTGCAAATCTTTACTTTGTACACATAATCACTAAAAGATTTGGAAAAAATTACAGAACCTAACCTAAGTGACCCACCGGTGGGTCGCATCGCAACAAACGTGTTAAATCTTTAATTGGGTTGTACCCCAACTGCTTGCGCAAAACTTCGTGTAGTTTCTAATTTACTTCGCTGCATCGGAACCTCTTTTCTCTTTAGTCTTGTGGTTTAGTCATTCCAAATGTTTCAAAGTCATGATTTTACTGCGTGACATCAGCAACTATACTTCGTCTTTATCTACCTTATCAGTTTTGAGGATATGTGCTTGCAAATAGCAAAAACAGCTGAATGTAAGTCAAAATAAATAAGAAAAGCTGGCATTTTGAACTCGTATCGACGTTAATATTCTTTTTAGTTGAAACCCTTCAGTTAGCCTTCAGGAACTGTAAATGACAAAAAAACGCTTTCATTTTCTACATTTCAATGTGAAAGTATTTGCTTTGCTGAGCTAGTTCGTCTCTATATCTAGCTGTGATGAGGTACACCCTTATTACTGAGCAATTGTAAACAGTCCTAATACCAGTCGTTATATTATCTCCTATCTAATGGTGATATTAAAGCACACACACGCCTTGTCGAGAATGCACCTGAGCTGCAATCAGGTTTACTACCCCGTTTCGGTACACAGCAGTTAGAGAACACTTTTACTGCCCTCGATCGTCCCATATAACTGACATTGATTGTGGTTTTGTAGTGATGGCATAGCGATCTCTGCTGAGATTAGCTGTTGCTGTCTGGAAGTGGGAATTGCCCGACGCTTTTTCGTGTCTTAGTCTCTCTTTGATTGCGTCTGTTCAGCTTCCAACAAATGACGACCAAAAGAACTTGGTTTGGTAGTTTCTGCACAGTTGTTTCTTCTCATGATTTCCCATCGTGTCATACGACGCTGAATTTTTACTACCTGGAAGTTCATTTTTGCATAATCATTTCTGTACCGTATTCCATGTGAAAACTTGTCAGTACTAGGGAGCCCTGCCGGAACTAGGACTCGTAATTTTTACCCTGCAATTTATTACACTTGATTATAGGCATTCAATAAATGACTGTTTTTGTCGGTTTAGAAATATAATTCCGGTACTTGCCCGGATGACATACGACATCGATTGTATTCAAAACTCATTTAAACTTAAACAGAGTGTCTCAATTCGACGATAACGGACTAACCAGAAATAGCGGCCAATAGCTAATAATAAGAAACTTCATGGTATCCTATGCTCTAAGTTTTTTTCCAGTTGAAATAACAATGTGGAACCAGCTGCCTGAAAATATTGTTTCTCCGGGCACTGTGAACGCATTCAAAAATTATCTCGACAAATATTGGATGAGACACCGCCCAGTAATATAAATTGCTGATTCGAGGTATGAGAGGAACTTTTATTTGATTTAAGACGGGATGAGGCTTAAGTAGCAATCCAAGAATAGACCAAAAGGCTCCTTCATGTTGCCATATTCTATTTTATTTAGTTTTGGTAATAAAATATTAGTTTGTTTTACCGTGGAGTGTGTTTGATATGTTCCAGATGTGGAAGTATTTACGATTGCATTTCCTTATGCCTTTAGAATTGGCTTTTTTTTAATGCCACTTTCTGAGTCAAATAACATTCCAAACATATTCAGTACGTGAATATATTTCATTTAGTACCCATACAAATCAGTTTTCATATAAAAACTCTAACTATCGTACACCAACCACATGAAAAATTAATCGATATTAAGTTCGAAACCTCTCGACATTATTTCGCATATCTTTGATATCTCATTTAAGTTTGTAAATTACGAACTCAAACTCGACACTTCCCATTTCTAGAATACAATTGTCTATATTTCTTTGTCACTCCGTTTAACAACTACGTTCTATCTTCTCGTTTTAGCTTTGCATAATTTTCTGGCTCAATTGAGTGATATCGTTGTATATTTTTAAGAAAAGTCTTTATCAGAGGAGCCTCGAGCTCGCTTAGTGTCAAGTCGTCGCAAGACAAATGAGAGGAATCGTTTATGCGCTAACCCTCCGCTAATGAGTTCTGCATCGGTGGCCTTAGTCTGGAGGCGCTCCAAAAGACGAGGTTTAAGTCTCAACTAAAGGGATTTTTGAATAAGGTCGTGCCGTCGGTTCTGAGTTTCTGCGTACTTAAAGTGGCCATCTTGAGCCTTCACTATAATTCGTGATGCAACGGCCTGCAATTTAGTAGATCCTAGTGCTTATATTAATCACGACTAAACTGAGAGTATTATGTACTTTATTTGGCCGACGTGTGTTTCCATGTTATGTATTAGTTTGAAGTTGTTTTATATCACGCTTTAGTGTGTTAGTTTTCAAAAGATGTGCGTGTAACCACCTATAAAACCTCTACACATTTTGTAGAATGTACAAATACTGAAGGTTATTTTGTTGGTGACCTTTATCACTGCCGACTTCATTTTATCAAAGCAACGTTCAAATATTTTTACGTCTAAAAATTTGAAACCATTTTGCACACTAGCTGCTTTGGAGCATAGTTATTAGAACTATGAATTATTTTAGAAATATCCATACATGATACGGCAATTTGAAATTATGATATGTACGCTTCAATATTTTGTCCAGATAATTCGATACGATATTTTGTTAATGTGCGTAAAAGTGAAATGGCACATGTCGCTTACACAGTCACCAAGGATAGTAAATTGTCTCGAAAGGCAAGGTGAACTGAAATCAAAACGTTAGCGATCAAAATATTGTACTAAGATACAATTAACATCCCTAGTCCTTACCTTTCATGTTATTTTTTGATTATTTTTTCTTTATTATCAAACACTTTAGGTATTGTTCTGTTCCCATTCGTTTTCGATCAGCGCAACTGCATCTTCATTTATGAGGATACAGGTGTACGAATGAGGCATCCTCATTTATGAGGATGCTAAACAGCAGTGTTTAGTTACATGAATCGTGGCTTTATTTATACGCTAAGCTTGAGTTTGTAAAGGAATCTCATTTTCTTGCTAGCAGAATTAATTTTGCGAAGTGATGTGAGAATGGAAAATTACCTTTTCAAAAATAAGCACGTTCTATTTTATGACACAAAATTTTTTCTATTTTATGACACTAAGCAAATTGAGGTTTTAGCTGACGTCTCACGAGTTGAGCTAAGAGCGTGGGAGCCTTTTGTCTCGAAACAAAGGTCAGTGTGCAGAGGCGCAGTGGGTTACGGCACCCGCGTAGCGTCACTCCGAAACTAAGGAAGTAATTGCCCATCTTCCTACAAACAAACTCCTGTACAATTCTGAAGGGAAATGGTTCAATTTCCTGAGCTGCCACAGCTCCTCGCTTGATTTGTCTGGCTCCCGAAACCGTATGCACTTCACGCCCAACTCAAATCGATCTGTGCTGTTCATTTATGATGCGCCCACAGATGCTTCGTTTGTTATCCCGCTACAATCCAGGACTACACATAGATGGTCATTCTTCGTTTTGATTTCTGGAGTGAGCTGTCCCCAACATTGTTTTTTTGAAGCTGTGATAGCTGGCTTTCGATGTTCTAGGTTTATTGTTGTGGTATTATTCGAAGTCCTTGCATCTTTGAATTGTCAACGATTTAGCCTGTGTAACAGGTAGCACATAGTGGTTAATATTATTTTTGTTACGTAAATTAGATTTTATCTCTCCACACCAGTTGAAAGTCACATTTTTATCTATCAATTTTTTCTCTGGTGAACATATTGATCATATTCGTATTTTGATTATTAGGAAATGAAGAGCGTGCAATGAAACAATATATTTCAATAGGGCTAGCATCCTGACCACGCGTTCTGGAAATACCATCCAGGATGGAATGCGTCTTTGGTCTCCGGAGACCTGCCTCTGCAGGATGTGCATACTTCAGTATTCAGCGCACACGGTGTATGTCTGCTGGTTCTAATCCCGGCTTTGCTGTGTTTGTTTAGGTGTTGGAGAATTCAAGCGGTAAAAAAGCAGCAAGCGCTCGCGTCTTGTACGTTGAAAAGTCTGTGGGGGGCTGAATCTTTTTTTTTCTTTTTTAGCGTCTTTTTTTGAGTGTTGTTACAACACGACTGATCAGCAACCCGTTTGATAAAGGGTACCAATGTTTTAATATTTTAATATTTGTGATGTACTTCCATATTCTTTTGCTTCATTATGAGCATCATTAGTGTCTTTGTGACAGCTGGCTTCTTGTTTCATCAAGGAATTAAAAATATACTAACTTTTGAAATACGAACACGATGCCTGACGACGATAGAAGTAAGTCAGAAACGTATGTAAGCTGACGAGTTAAGGTATATATGATAATTCACGTTTAATGTAGCTAAATTTCTTCAGACTTTGATGTATTCTCTCGTTGTTCTGGTAGCATGGTCCTTATCGCCTGAAAAGACGCATTGTTGGTGTATTTTAGTATTAGTTTCATGACCAGAAACCTTAGTCTACAATTTTGGACCGTAATTTTATGCAGTTAGTGTCATATTATATTTATGATGTGCTCCCACAGTGCTCTTGCTAATTCTCGTTCGATTTTATTAATCATAACAATTATATTTATACATGTGAACGCTGAAAATCTTCCGTTAAATATTTTCTTCTTCTAGTCGTATCAACTACGAAGGCCAACCGCATTAGGCTGCAGATATGCAGCCATTATGCTGATATTGGGGCTTAATTATTTCGCCAGCCATGTCTGTGGAAGGATTACTGCCGTGTCCTCAATGGATTCATGAATATTCAGGTCTGTGGCAGGCTTGAAAGTGGAGGCCTTGACGGAGACAACTCTGCCTCTTATTCTTCTTTATTTTCCGAGTTTTGTCTGCACGACCTGGCTTCAGAATTCATGACATTGTAGCAGCTCTTTGTAAACTTCAAAGTTCAATCCTATTTTAAAGCTGTCATTTGGTTACGAAAATGTTTTGAATGCAATTTATGGAGACTGGCTCTTTTTGTTACCATGTTTGAGCTACATCTAAATGTACAAAACTACTCGTCATATTTCTTATGACTACAACAACTTTCTTATTAACGAGAGTCTTAATTTTCATGCGAAATGAAATTAATACGGTGCCCGTGCTCGTGTTCATATTTGTGATAAGCTAAATTTATTTCAAATATTGTCATGAATGACCTTGATGAATTTGGTTTGAGAACCAACTCAACTCATTTTTCAGCCATGAACGTTGATATTTGTTATTGTTATAAGTTATTATTTGTTCGATGCGGGAATTTTTTTGTCTTACAGTGATGGGAAAAAACCTGAAATATATATTTTAGTACGTTTAAAATATACTTTTTGATTTAATTTTCTACTGGATATGTACGACGAAGTTGCGTTCTGTGTGCACTGGGGAAAGATTCTTTCAAAATGTACTCGTATTTATGTGTGTGTGTGTGTGTGTGTGTGTTGGTGCGCACAATGTTGGACTGTAACAGTACGGTGGTACGTGTGTGGTGAACTCCTGCTTGGTGAGAGCACTACTGCGAAAGTGTCAAATGAAAAAGTTGTGCTGCTTTGTTATTATATTACGTTTAAACTAATTTCAACGAAGAGACAAACTGGATATCACAAAAGTGTGTCAATCTATGAAAGTATTCAGGAACTCAAAAGAAGAAAGAGACGTTGGACCAGACTCTGAGGCTGTCACCCTAGAATTGTCAGATAAAATTTGAAGTATTTTGTCCGCATGGAACGAAACAGCAAACCGAAAACATCCGTGAAGGCTAAGATAAAAATTGCTATTGGCATTCTCTGTCACAGGAATATTGAAAACTCGAGTCGTAAAACCGGACGAAAATTGAAAGCTCTTGAGATTGAACTGACAAAAAATTGAAAATCATATTGTCGAGCCACATGGTGTTAAAAACTCGACTGGTCAAGTTACGAGGAAAATGGAAGTTCTACTAGTCTAGCCACAAAGATACTGAAAGCTCAACTAGTCCAGCCATAAGAATACTGAAATCCTATAAGTCTGGCCACAAGGTTGCTTGTAACTCTACTAGTCCAGTCAAACAAATATTGAAAGCTTTTGGCCTCACCAATATCGGTGGCGATTGTATTATGAATACTAAGTGGGTAATATTGTTGATGTACGAGGTGCATTCAAGTTATAACATCTCCGATTTTTCTCACAAACTAATCACACGAAAACTGTGAAAATTGTCACTTTTCTATGTAATGTCCCTATAGTCGTTCACATTTTCCATAACGTCGACACCATGATTCCATGACCGCTGCGAACTTTTCTTAAGGAGTCTGGTTTGACCACTGGAAAATCACTGATGCAATAGCGGCACAGCTAGTGAATGAGTGACCACGAAAAGTGCCTTTCATCATTGGAAACAGCCCAAAGTCGCTAGAAACTAGGTCAGATGAGAGGAGAGCATGAGAAATCCCTTCAAAGTTGTCGTCACGAAGAAACTGTAGCGTCACGTTCGTCCGATGTACTGGTGCGTTGTCTTTGTGAAAGAGCACAGGTGCAGCCTTTCCTGGCCGTTTGTCATGCAATGTTGGCAGGAGCTTGTTCTTCAAGACATCTTGGTATGATGCACGTGTCACGGTAGTGCCCTTTGAAACGCAGTGAGTAAGGATTACGATATCACTGTGCCAGAATATGGCTACTCTCATATTTGCAGAACTGGCGCTTACCCGAAATGGTTTTGATGGCGATGAGTCTGTGTGCTTACATTGAGCTGGCGGGCTCTCCGTTTCAGGATTGAAAAACGGCATCCATGTCGCAGCCATTGTCATGATTGATGAAAAGGAAGTCCCAGTTATGCTGTCATCACGCGTCAACATTGCCTGGCATCATGCCACGCGCGTAACCTTGTGGCCATCAGTCAGCATTCGTGGCACTTCCCTGGAGGACACTTTTTGAATTTTTAGGTCTTCATGCAAGATTGTGTGCACAAATCCCATGGAAATGCCAATTTTGGAAGCAATGTGTTCTACACTCATATGACGATTATCCAAAACAACTTTCTCCATTCGCTCGATCATATCGTCAGACCGGCTGGTGAGAGGCCGAGATTATCTTGGTTTGTTGTCACACGAATTCTGCCTTCTTTGAACTGTTGCACTCACGGACACACACATTTGACACATCCATGACACCATCACCACATGTCTCACTCACCTGATGATGAATTTGAATTGGAGTCACACCATTCCAATTGAGATAACGAATGATTACATGCTGTCATTGTGATGAAAACGTCGCCATTTTAAGCATCAAAAACAGTTTTCACTCTTGCCGCTGCCGCGAGAACTCTGTTGGCCGTACAGTGCTGTCATGTCACGTATTTAAAAAGAGTACACACGTATTTTAAAACAAATTGCATGTTTTTATCTGTTTCCAGTCATTAGAAAAACATCGGCGGTGATATAACTTGGGTGCACTTTGTGTGGGATTAGGAGAGAATAACTTATTGGTGTTTTTCTCTAAATTTAAACTCTTTGGTTCCTAGTTCTTCCATCACGTCTTGGAGACTCGGTGCTCTTCGGTGAACATGTTGGACACCTAACCTACTCTTAGGTGAGCTGTTAGAGGTATGTTGATAGTGTCCGTCTTCGTGAACGTTTATTCAGAAATTATCACTGCTCAGCGGTTTCTCTAGGTACTCACATCTGAATATTTAATGTTTGTGAAAGTTTTTTATGGGTTATGATGTTTGGCTTAATTTTTCCTTTCTTTTTTTTCTGTTTCGCTCGTGATGAAGGTGGGCTTGCTAATCAAACGATGAGTTTCATGTGCAAAGAACATCTTTATTTTTGTTTTTCTTTTGTCCATTTCAGTTTTTCGTGTCTACGGAATGATTACGTTACCTCCTTATTTTCTATCTGTGAGAGATTGAGCCTACAAAGACACTTAATGTCAAGTTGCTTAGTCATTCATTTACACATCATAGGGGCATAAAATGCAGTACAGTGTCCTAATATTTTTAACACAAACATTATTAAATTGCTTTGACGGCTTCGGCTTCTATGTCCTATCACATCGGGACTACAGTTCAGTGATGAAATTACTTCAGAGTTATCTACTAAATTTTGTACACTGAAAGTCCCTCTTTATATGCCTGTAGCTGCTCACTCTTATTTTATGAGTACTTTAGTTTTCTGCTCATCTCACCACCTTATTTTTGTCATGCGCAGTTTAGGATTCATTTCTTCCCTGACCACAATAAAAATCTTTGCACATGTCGAGTTTAGCTTCAGTATAAAGTACAAAAAAGACTAGCGTAAAGTACTGGAAGCTGCTGCTGCCTGAGAACCAGGGCATTTGTACGCAGTACACTTCAAATTAGTGCATTCAACCATAATTTATTGCACGATGACGACATTTCAGCGAATGAAGTTTTTTCATCGTGTAAGAATGTTATCTTAAGTGCATTCGAGCTTTCATTCATTTTTAGTATTGCTTCTCGTCGGACAACAAACATCCCATGAGGTCTGCGAAGACATGGCTCTCTGCCAAGCTCTCGGTCTCCAGGCATATGAACGTCATTTTGTGCCGAGCTATTACTCCAATATCGAATTCAAACCCGTAAAGGAATGATTATCGCCTGGGTGGGGATTTTATGGCGTGTTTTTCGTCGTTTCACAGTCGACTGCCGTCGGCCTTAGACACGGCGCTTATTAGCACGCTTCGATTGACACTGTAATGAACACCGCCAAGTTTGACGTTAACTTTTCGTGCGGTTTTCGTTGTCTTTTCGTGAGCTTTTTGTTAGTTTTTTGTGAGCCTTTCGTGTGTCTTTCTAATTGCTTCGAAGAATTAGAATCTACTGGTAATTTTGAAGTGTGATCGTTCCCACATAGCAATAAAGAGTTTTTCAATGCATCGATTCCAATAAATAACTTTTCCTTATCCTTACTCATTTTCTGAAAGTTGATAGTTTTATTCATGTTAGTTGTAGGTCATTACTTGTTTTTTAAAGAAATTTCTGTTCTGACAGACTATTTTTGATGTATGTGTTAATGATTCTTTAACACCTGAAGCAAAATTTGGCAAAAAACCTTACAATAAAAATCTGTTTATAAAAACATATACCATCCTTTAACATATATAAAATACACAAGATGAAGTTTTTTCACTAGTAGCGTTTACAAATCACGGTGTGCATGATATAAATACGATATTTTAGTGATGTTTGCAGTGAAGCGCTATGAATCACGACTAAAAGTCGAATGGACACCATTGAAGGATTCACTACATACACATTGATCCTCGCACCACGTGTTCAGCGGTAGCCTCCTGGTACACGCTGCTAGTGCTGCTGGGGCTAGTGCTGCTGGGGCTAGTGCTGCTGGGGCTAGTGCTGCTGGAGCTAGTGCTGCTGGAGCTAGTGCTGCTGGGGTTAGTCCTGCTGGGGCTAATAGTGTTTGTGATCTAGGTGAAAAGTGACTTTTTTAAAAAAGGATCTTTCTAACATAAATTGGCCCTATTCAGTCGAGGTGCTTAAGGGTGGTAAACTGTGCCAGTCGAGACACTGAAATTTTACGCCATAGTGGAACCACTTGAACTGAATTTCTCTCTATATCACAGTATGATCGCCTTTTTTCAGCGACAACGGCGGTTAAATTTGTGAAGCAACTACTTAAACCACAGATACAAAAACGAACTCATCATCAGCTGCAGTTGTTCATAAGAACTTGTCACAATTATTCTTAAATTAACTCGTTTCTACTTTCACGGTGGCCTACAGTTCAATGTTTGTTTGGTAAAGTGAATGTGTGAGTAGATCGATAGGGTCTTTCCTGTTGCCCAGTCAAGCATTAGTCTGTAATTCAATGTGTGTTCAATAAAGTGAATGTGCAAGTTGATCGGCTGTGTTTCCTTCTTGTTGCCCGGTCAAGCATTAGACTGTAATCCTGCGCTTGGCTTCCTGCCACGCGTGCGATTGTCTCGGATCCTGACAAAGTTCCACCGTGGCATTGCCGGCAAAGCTGAAGGTGTTAGCTCTTCCGTTCCCTCGTGTCGTCTTGAAATATCGTGTCTTTGGCACAGAAATGGTGGAACATAAAGTCATTGGCTGTAGGAATGGTGGCATGTGGGCGGATAAATTCTGGCCGACGAAAAAGCCTCAATAACTCGTTATGGCCAGATGTAGAGTAGTTACTCATTATTTTTCGAGCAGATTAGTGTCGAACAAATTAATTTCCTAAGTGAGTCGTTATATTAATTATTTATCTTCTGTGGCTCAATAATTTTGATGTAGATCTTCGGACGAACTATGTTCTGAATGCATTTTTTCTCTTCGTAGATATCTTCCCTTTTAATAAGTCTTTCGCTGTGTGACAATTTGTGACACAAATTTCGTTGGTTGCTTCAACATCCTAAGGATATAAAAGTTAATCTTCTCTTATCTGAGTGCCACGTTTTTTCAAGATCATTTTTTGCAAAATATATTGAATTGCATTAAGATAGTTTTTCAATGGCTGGTGGGTCTGATGTGTCTCGGAACGGTAGCCGAAATAATTTTCGCTAAGTGATCCTGGGGGCTTGGAGGAGTTGGCAGGACTAGAGTGCTGCGTCCCGGTGTTGATTATCTTTTCTCGTGAAGAAATCTTAGTGTCCCACTGATGTGACATCAACTACTTTGAACAATTCAGAAATGCTCGTTGCAGGAGTCTTTTCTGGCATAGGGTATTTTTCTTTTTTAGCTATCTCGCTTTTGTAAGGTAAATTTTAACCAATCATGCGATACTTATTTTGCACGAGTGCTTCCAGTGCTACGGGTCTCGTACTTTATGCTTCTCATTTTGTCCCACTCGTTCCTGAAAATAAAAAAACATCCAAAAATATTTTGGAGTAAAGCAATAAAACGAATAAGTTATTCAATAATCATTTTATGCGTTTTTCACTGCACAATCATGCTATCATCAAGCTAACACTTTAAGCCTTGGTTTTTGAGTACACAAGGAGTGTCACTACCCAGTAAAATTTACGATACTTAACAAGTTTATAATTAAGATACGTGGAATTTCCATTGTATTCGTCAATAATATGGAATCATAAGTTTTCAATAATTGTGTGTGATGTTCATTTTCACAACTGAAATTATAATTTGACTCCTATTAATTAGAGCTCATCGTACAGAATTGTACTCTGTCCACCAATCAGTCAAGGGAACAAAAACAGAGAATGGCGACCGGTTTCGGGCATTCCTGAACAGTTTTGACTTGAAATATATTTTCAGCTTTCATTACTGTTCCCTGTTTAATATGTCTTAATATTTGGGCATTATTTTATAGTTTAAGAGAGCGGAGAATGATCATCGAACGTTTTTAAGACTACTTGAGTTTGGTTAATCTGTTCACAGTCAAGTAGTCACTGACTTGCTGTTAATTAAGTTTTTGCTCGCCATATATTATAGTTTCCGATGCTTTTATTCATTCTTTATCGATCATTTAATGTTGGATTAATTATGCATTGTTTTAAATGAATTATGTTGTGTAATAATAATTAACATTCAATTAATTATGCATCATTATGTATTAATTATATTATTAACGAGCCGCCATTTAATTTTCCCATGTATCACAGCTACAGCCTAGAGGACCCAAGATGGCTAAAGTAGGATAAGAATACGTTAGAATGAAACAATATACTACAACAAATTTCAAATCCCAAAATAGTGAATTTTCTGAGAAGTAATCAGTGATTTCTTCGTTCATCAATAACAGCATTTATTAAAGCAGTAGCTCTATTGGAGCAGTATTCGGTAAATTACATAAGTTTCATCAATAGTTACGCATTTCTTGAACGTAGAATGATTGGAGTCCCATTTGAATTGTGTACTGATATCCTAAAAAATAGTACGCTGTTGAGTGTTGGCAATCGTCATGCAATCTACATTATATAATAGTGTATCTCTGTCTCTCTGTGTGTGTCCGTCCCATTACTTCGTATCTATAACTGAAGAAACATTATTGAACTGAAATCAGAACGGGTATACATGTAATATAAGCATTGTACTGTGGATACCAAAGGTGTAGGACCCTTATAAAATACGCCATTTTTTTGTTATTAGCTCTCTTCTCTTACATGGCATGTTATTTGTAGATCAGATACAGAACGGAAGTTCTGTATCTATTCATGAAAAATATTCAGGTTCTGATACTAACATGGGTAAAACTGAAAAATATCTTTCATTCCATAGATCCTTAATTTTATCACTATTAAACCGTGGAATTTCAACAGGTACTTTGTAGGCCATGTTATCGGTAGATAAGATACAGAATGGAAGTTCTGTATACATTTGACAGTTCCTTTGGAAATTCCACGATTTATATTTAACTAATTTGAAATTACTATAAAAAATGAACGCATTAAAGATTTACAACGAATTATTATGTTTGTAATGAATACTTTGTATTAACTTCATTCAGAACTACCTGTCTGCATGTTATCTACCGATAACATGGCCCAGATAATACCCGTTGTTATTTCTTGGTTTAAAAGTGATGAAATTAAGTATCTATGAAATTATCTACATTTTTTAGTTTACCAGTGAATATTTTTGATAAATGCACACAGATCTTCCATACTGTATTATTAACCGGTAACATGGCCGTGTAAGAAATAGAAGCTAATAACGGAAAAAATGTAGTATTTTATAGTGATTCGGCGCCTTTGGTATCCACACTACAATGCTTGTAATATATGCATACCCGTTCTGATTTCAGTTCAATAATTTTTCTTTAGTAATAAATAGGAAGTAATTGGACGGACGCACACAGACACAGAGAGAGATAGAGAGATGGAGATACATTGTCTATTATGTATGTAGATTATGAAAATTAAATTAATTAAGCATCGTCTAAAACATCTTCAGTGATGATAGAAAAGAAACCTTTCAATTTTTCTGTACGGCATAGTTTTGTGATTTGCGGGTCAGCTGTGATATGAAGCGTCCAAGTCTGTGCACCTAACAGAAAATCCAACTTTTTGCTGTTTGTGTTGAGGAAATTAGGAGCTGACGCCTGTAGTTCTGAGCTATCCCTAGAGTGCTCGAGTACGTGTCTAGTACTTGAGTACGTGTCTAGTACTCGAGTACGTGTCTTGTTCTCGAGTACGTGTCTAGCACTCGAGTACGTGTCTCGTTCTCGAGTACGTGCCTAGTGCTCGAGTACGTGTCTCGTTCTCGAGTACGTGTCTCGTTCTTGAGTACGTGTTTAGAACTCGAGTACGTGTCTAGTACTCGAGTACGTGTCTAGTACTCGAATACGTGTCTAGTACTCGAATACGTGTCTAGTACTCGAATACGTGTCTTGTACTCGAGTACGTGTCTAGTACTCGAGTACGTGTCTCGTTCTCGAGTACGTGTCTAGTACTCGAGTACGTGTCTAGTACTCGAGTACGTGTCTAGTACTCGCGTACGTGTCTTGTGCTCGATAACGCCTCTCGTGCTCGAGTACGCCTCTCGTGCTCGAGTACGCCTCTCGTGCTCGAGTACGCCTCTCGTGCTCGAGTACGCCTCTCGTGCTCGAGTACGGCTCTCGTGCTCGAGTACGGCTCTCGTGCTCGAGTACGGCTCTCGTGCTCGAGTACGGCTCTCGTGCTCGAGTACGGCTCTCGTGCTCGAGTACGCTTCTTGTGTTCCAATAAGCCTCGAATGCTCGGGTACGTTTCGAGTGCTTGAATTTAGCTCTTAACCTCCAATCTCAGTTTAATGTCTTATTAGTTCTAATAGAACTGACTATAATTTCTAATGCATTATGACTTGCGTGCAAAATGTGCTTGCGTGCATCTTCGGATATCCGCGTGATTTTTCAGATCTGCATGAACATTATTATATGCAGATGTCTTAAATATTGCATTATTATAGTAAAAATGTCATATTTTTTTCATTTCGTAGATAATTGAAAACCAATGAATTGAACTTTGTTCTGTGTTTAATAAATACTTCTTGTAGTATTTGTATGATACATAGGATACATTTGGAAACTGATATATGATTGTGCAAGGGACAGACTAGGCGCAACAAGAGTTAACATGTATTGCAATACTGAAGAACTTTTCCAAATAAATATTTCCAAATAAAGTACCAGAATGATTGACAAATATTAAAGACTGAAATGCAAACAGATGTCAGAAAATTCTCTCTTTCGGTGACACACGAAGGCTCAGTCAGAAGGCCCTTGCTACACTTGCTAGGACATACTTAGTATGTCCCTCGAGCAGTGTAGCCAGCGAGCGCCTATTTAGTGGAGCTGGCATCATCAATGATGAGAAGAGATCCTGTTTAGCTGCAAGGTGAGCACAGAAACTTTTGTTTTTTGAAACACAACGAAACACTACGAATTTTGAATTAACTACAATTGCACGTTGTAAGTAAATAGCAGCTTATTTTTAAAAGGCTGCTGCTGGGGAAAGAGGTTGGTAGGGTGCATTTGAGTTGGGTCTTCGTCCTGCATCCTGCTAAGACATGATGGAGTCCCTCAATACTCGTACTATTACTTTTGAATTTAAGCTATTTTTGTGATAATTTTTCATTGCATAATTTCATTTATAAGCTAACTAAATTACTAAACTACTCTATTCATTAGTTGCATCCATTGAAGAAATTATTCCTTCCGACATTATAACTATTTTTGTTCATTATGTGTGGCTGAGACTTTTTTTTCATAGCTCAATATATAGAAAAGGCAGGACATCCGTATTCGCGATGTTGAAAAAATTTACATTCGGTACATCCCGAGTAAAAACGCACCGATTTTAAGATGATTGAATTCATGATGGGGCTTCATTGACAAATAGGAAATCACAAAAATTTCAGCAAAATTTTTGAACAGAATTTCGATCATGCCTCACATTTTTATTGGTAAACTCGCTGTGTTTATTTTCTTCCGTTTTCATGGATTTCTACTTCATGTATAGAATAGAATATGACAATAGAACTGAGCTGTTTGGGCCATTCATGTGTTGCTGCTTAAGTCCCATGCCGTATCTAGTGTTCAAAGTAGTGTGTACACTATTTAAAAGATAACTAAAAATCCGAGGTGCATTTTTTCTGATCCTAAATCTCATTAACTTCTGGTGACCATATTCCTACGTATGTCATTAAATTTAAATATTTGGCTCCTCAATAGACTACATTTCATGACGCATTCAGACTCAATAAGTTTCAAGGAGCGCTACAATACCTTATCTTCTTACCAAAGAGGACAGGTTTCTACTCTGGACGGCACAGCTGCGTGTTGGTAGTCAAGTTACTAGTTTATTCAACACTGCTTTTCTGCCTTTTTCTTTTTTACGTTTAAACTAGTCAATAGTTTGTTTTCATGTAAAAGCAACACACTCATCATCGACGTATTGTCCGAATGATGTTTAAATATTCTTGAATATATTCTAACACATTATTACGACTACATAATCTTCCTCCTCATGTTCGACTTTTTTATTGTTTTTTTCTCTAAAACATCGAAGTTACATTCCAATTCATGGTAGCAGGTTTTATTCAGTCAAACTTGTATCGCGAGGAATGTTTTCCTAATTTTCTTTTCAAAAATTATCTTTATTGTCACCCAAGAACCTTAAATATTTGACAGAGAGCTACAGCAATCCCTAACGACTGTCCTCCATAGCTCCCTTCACCAAAACACGTTCACAACAGCTTGTTTTCAGCACTTGCATCATTCTTCGTCACCTTCTCTTATTCATTTTTTGATAGACGAACTTTCTCGTTGTCAATACGGAATAGCTATTTTTCTCAACAATGAACGAGTCATCATATTTTCCGTGAAAATTCAATTTTCGCACCAACCATCAAATTATTTTTCTGAGATCACAAATTCTACTCCCGGCCGTGTTCGCTCCTTTGTTTATCCGCATACATTTTTTTTATCATAGCAACTACCCTCTTATTTCACTCAATCACATTTGGTAAACAAGAATTCTACTCGGATACCTGTTCCTTCAAGACTTACATCTAGGTACTGGATCATTTTCTCCTTGTAGCATAGCTTCGTTGGCTAAGAATGGCAGCGTGCTCATCGATTCTTACGAGAGCAGCTGCCCTCTGAAGCGTGCCCATTTTCTTTTTGACTGCTGCTACCGTCATCATAAATCCCCACGTATTCATATCAAATGAAGAACATCACGATTGTCGTTCAAAAATTATACCTGCTGTGCAACCTAAATTCCTTGAAACTCCCTGGATTTTTCTATGGAATTAACACCTTTCCGTCACTCCTACCGATTGTGAGAGGGTAACTACCATCTCAAGTCTGAGAGGACAGCAACTGTGAGTGCTTTCCTCACCACCGCCGAGATCTGCCAGCATTATGCCCACGGTTGTTGAGGCCTAGTCAATATAGGCCTCCTCGGACGGATGACTCGCACCGACACGAGAATGCCACTCTGCGTTCCATGAAAGACTTGCTCCGTGGGGCCTTCGGCATTTGTTTCTTTCTTCTAGCGATTGGGGAATATTGGAAAACGGTGGAATGGCTGCAGCTCTTTTCCGCTGAGGATGAGAACTTGTTAGATTTTACAGGACTTTATTACTTTCTGTCCGTTGGCATTGTTGCCCCTAGCAATCGATGGGTGCGGGCGGCTAGGCGAATCTATTATACGATTTCATGGCATTGGGGTTTTGCATGCAATTGTTTTATTTTTCCGTTCAGTTTACGATGTACAAAATGAATTTCTAAATTGCCAAAAAGCAAATTCTAATTGGTATGGACTGACTAATTGATTGGGGATATGCAGTGTGTGTGCGCTTTAAGATCCGAAGAAAAAATAGAATAAAAAGTACGTTCTTACGAAATATCACATTTTAAGAAAACGACCATTAAATGATTGAAAACAAATTTTACTTTGGTTCATTCATCTAAATGATTATTGTAGTCGACTAGAATAGAAAATGTTTTTCAATTTCTCCATATTTTACTAAAGAAAGAAGAAGTGTACGAAGGCACGGAAAGTCTATTTTTAAGTGTGTTTCATGCTTCGTGTGAGAATTTTTTGGTAATGGTGACAACAAATTCTGTTTCCCGCGAGTTAAGACAGGCGCAGCGACATCAAGATTACTGAGTTCTATGTATCATGTGATCGCCAATATATTTTTATGCGCCATCATACTTTTTATCTTGTCTCTTTCTGGGACTAGACACAGAGTAGGGAACTTTTGCCTCTCGCTTTACTTCTTTCACTTGCTTCTCAGGCTCCTAAAGAATACAGAAAGTGTGCAAATGCTCGAAATTTATGCATCATACGATTTTTAGACGCTTAATACTGTCAGGTTTCTGTTATTTTGTCCTTTTTATAGTTTAGATTCGACCTACGAAAGCATTTTGCTATGTTAGTATTAGTTTTAAATAGTTTAGAGTAAAAGTTTTTTCTGAAATGGAACCTGCGATATTTTCTTTTGCATTCTATCAGTTTCCATGACCTCCAAGAAGCCTGAATACCTAGTGTATGCTTCTCTCTTATTTACCAAGGCAGCTGAGGCAGATTTGATCTTGGCAGTGCAGATGGTGCTGGAAGAAAGACAGATGGTACAGAGGGTATTACAGATGGCGCAGAGAAAGAGCAACTGTAGCATGAAGAACAAACAGATTTTTTAGGAAAAGAGCAGATGCTGTATGGTAAAATGTTACAGAGGATGAGGAATTAGACTTATGAAAAATGAAACTTTTAACTCTGTAAACAAGATGTTGTCCGAGGAAGATTGTTCAAGAAGACACTGAATATCAAATTCATGTTTTGAAACATTTAGGATAATTTCCTTTTTGTATTGAAATAATGCACGGCACTCAGGGCGCGCCCCACTTTCTGAGATGTAAATTTGTCAGTGTCATTTAATTCTTTTCAAGTTTAGAATGACCTCATTCGCATGCCTCCTTCTGTTCAATTTATTCTTGAGTGTCGGTTGCTGTGCGCTGTCAAGGACCTACTTGGCCCAACAACTTGACATCCAAGTCATGCCAGGACTACAAGTCCGTCTTTGCTGAAATGAGGAAGTTGGTCAGATTGTTTATATTTGTTGAATATTATTACGTAAGGAAATTTGAGAGTATGCTTTGTTTGTGTGATGTGGGAACTGGCGTGCGCGCTGAAGTTCAAAGATCGGGTTAATATCATTAATGTAATTTTGTCTTCATCATAGATTGAGGTGATCAGAACTTTATCAAATTTGTAGTGCATAGAGCGTAACTTTTGTACAGGCAGTCACTTTTTGCAATGATATAGATTTTTGCAACTAAGTTCTAAACTAAACGGTATCTTAATCTTTTAAGCTTATATTGCCTTAATAGTGCACCTACGAGGTATTTGAAATTATAAAGAAAGGGCTGGACACGAGAGATCTTGGATCTGCACAGACTACACAAGTGAAGTGAATTTGAAGTCAAAACTACCAAGTAAGAGTTTAAATACTGTATATTTACTACCGTGTGCTGTGCTCTTTATAGGTAGTGTTTGTGTGTTTAAATTTTACTACTTCGTACGGTATTACTATCACTTTCCCTGACGAGTAGTCATAAAGTTCCGACAGAATACCCAGGGAATGTGTGGCTTGGTCCGTGTCTCAAAACGCGTGGCTGCTCTCAGAGACAAACGCTAGCTGGTCATTTGCTTAATGTTGACGTTTTTGATTAACCCTTTTTGTTTTAATTTTCAATTAATTGTAGTATTTCTAAGGTGCTTGTTATTTTGAAGTACCTCTCTTTAGTGCAGAGTTCTTTAGTTCTAACTTGTGTTGGGTGCACACGCGAGACGTTGACTGATATTTTTACTCTGTTCTTTGTAGAATAATTTGAAGCCTTTTTTTCGTATGTTTCTGTGCAGTGTAGGAACGTTTCTGAAGTTGGGAAATTGCATCAGTGAATATATCAGTAAAGAATTAAAATTCAAAAATTAACCTATTTCAATATTTCCGAACTGAATTGAAAGTCTAAAGTAAAACATTTGAGAGCTACAAGTGGTTTTAAGTGGAAGAGTGTTGCGCTTGATTATTTTTTGAGATTCGATGGCATTCATTGCAAAGAATTAAGTGTTAACAGCTCTGACATCCCCCCATAGTTTGCAAATACAGTTTACGAACTTCAAAGACGCTGTTCGTGGTTCTGCTCTTCGAACTTTTTATTTTTCTGCCCTTCATCCGGAACAATCTTTTCATTTAGCATCTCTCTATTCACTTGGCCACCATTTACTTACTGTCCGACTCTGAGATATTTACGAGCGATGCATTTAAAAGCGCTGAAACCCTCACGAGAATTTAATTCTACGTTCATTTTGATTTCGTGTGGAATGCCACGTATTTGCCGCTATTGCTGTGGGTGCCATTAAAGAGAATCGACCTCTCGTTAAGAGAATTAAAAGTTTGGCCGACTCTTATTGCTGGGCTGCAGCTCTAGAATTTGGCAGAATTCGTGTCATTGTTGCAGGAGTCTGCACGCCCTTGCAGTCCTCTCGTCAGTCATCTGGCCTACGACAGTAATCGTCAAGAAGACTGTCTTTTACGTTGCAACTACGATAAAGGCGACTTGCAGTGTCATCATAGGTTTGCAAAACGAAAATTTTTACGTTATATCTTTCTCGGATCGTATTTTTTCCAGTTCATGGTCCAATAACTGTTGGAAAATTCTTTGTGTGCCTCCACGTGAAGCTTTGCGGGATAAAGTTGTTTGCAAATGGAACTGAGACGCAAAATGGCTAGGGGCAGGAGTTGCATCCAAACTTTGGCGTCGTGCTGCACGGAATGTTTCTTTTTCGGTGGTATATTTCCCCTTGCAATTTATTAGCAATTAAGGAATTTTTATACCGGCATATTAAAAAGTTTGCCGAAATTTTCCTTGAAATATAAGGGTCAGCTGCATTAAAAGGGAAGGTAAATTAGTACTAACATTTTCGGCTTCAGTATCGGAACACTGAAGTTTAATGTGAAAATGTACTTTCTGTAATTGTTTTTCTCAATAAACTTGGACCAGTATTGGAAATTAATCAGTTTCAAAATTAAAATTCCCAAATTTTGGAAATTTTTTCCATAGGACGTCCTGAGCTAATAATCATTTAATATAGGATATGCGTATGCAGTTAGCTCCATCATCCCGTATGGATTTTCATCTCTCTGAAAGTCTTCATTCTCAAACTATTCAGCATTAATCCCCAGCTTTATCTTCCTATTCATGTTTTTAATGGAATTTCAAATGGAACCGTATTGATTTTGTATTCAGGTAATCAAGCAAGAGTTAATTACTTCACTTCCTATTTTGCTTCACGCGACCAAATGGGCTTGGGCCTGCGACCGTCTGACTTGCAGGGGCTTCATAGGCGCCCTTTGATGCTTCTCTGTTTGCCTTGATGCCACGAGCTGCCGGAACCGTTCATCCCTGCACCAATGCAGGGTTCTTATGCAGGCCTAGCTTTACTTGTGTTGAGCTCAGCTTGTGTCAGCTTTGTGAGTTACTGCGTCTTCACCCTGACCAACCCCCACCTAACGCGTCGTCTCTTCTTCACGTGCCTTACTTAAGTGTCGTACTTGCGTTACGTGTAGAATTTTCTGATACACACACAGCTTAACACGTTGACTCCGAAGTGGTACGTATGTGTACCACTTAGGTTAGGTTCTGTAATTTTTTCAGATCCTTCTAGTGACTATGCGTACAAAGTGAAGTTTTACACCAATCAGGCAATCGGAGGCAACGTGTTAAATAGTGTGTAAAATATTCTAACAATAATACTGCACTAATAGTGTGTAGTATCTGCCACTTTCGTATGCTTTTATAGCATACTCTATCAGATGGTTATTAATATATGTATTACATTATCTTGAGAAGCTCAATAAATCATTCATTTCGATCTATGTGAATATTGAACTGCAGTGATATTTACTGCACACCTGAATCTTTGTTCGCGTAATTTTTTCAACTCTTTAGACTTCCTTTTTAGGAACGCCGTGAACATGGTGCATAAGCTGCAGAAAAATTTATTTCATGTAACTGAATAGTACGAATATCTTCTGAATATTAGCGATTTTGTCATTGCATATCTACTTGTTGGTCATAACTCATCTAAAAGTTCATTTTGACTGTGTTATTCTGACCTGTGTGTTCTATAATTCACTGTATGAAAGTGCAATAATGGGACAAAAATATGTCATGTATGTCAGCTTTTCAGAGAACGCAAGTCCTTGATACTTGATTAGTGAGAGCAACTGCGACGAAAATCAAATGTTTCAGCTCATTTAATGCAACAGTTATTTAGCCCACCTAATGGAACAGTTTTTAGCCCACCTAATGGAACAGTTTTTAGCCCACCTAATGCAACAGTTATTTAGCGCACCTAATGCAACAATTATTTTGCCCACCGAATGCAACAGTTATTTAGCGCAGCTAATGCAACAGTAATTTAGCGCACGTAAAGCAACAGTTTTTTAGCCCACCTAATGGAACAGTTTTTTAGCGCATCTAATCCAACAATTTTTTAATCCCCTAATGCAACAATTTTTTAGTCCACCTATCCAACAACTTTTAGCTACCTAATGCAGCAGTTTTTTTAACCACCTAATGCAACAATTTCTTTAACGCACCTAATGCAAGAAGGTCTGCAGTCACGATGCCTCCAACAATGCGTGGCAAAACAGCGTCGGCAAGTAAGAGTAGTGTGCGCACAGGAATGATAACTTAAAAGAACGCAGAATATTAACTCAGATTGCTAGTAAAAATTTAAAAACTACTACTTATGAATACTTCGACAATTGTTAGCGCGAATACTCATGAAAAGAATACTAGTATTAGTCCTAGTAATATAAATAGTTGGGTAAGCGAATACTGAAACGTAAAACGCATTTTTCAGTAATAAATTGTTAATGAATATAGACTAATTGAGGCTCAGGACTTTAGTCAAACAGTTAAGAACTATTTTAACTTGCTGCTGTAGAAAGGTGTCGTCGAGAGGGCATTGCCGCAACAGAACATCGTGAGACTCGCTAGCATTGAGGAGTACGAGTATAACCGTTCTATGATGCCACTACTGACGCCTAGCTCGTGCGATTATGTCGTTTCAAATCCTATCAATGCATCATCTCGTTTGCTTGGGCTCCTTCCGGCTGCTAGATCGTGAAACACATCAGCCAAATGTAATTTGTATTACTGGGCTGATTAATCGTTCTTAAACGAAGACTTTTGGCATGATGAACCGACCGTAAAAATTATGCATTCATATGATAAATCGTTGATAAACAGTTAATGTGCATAACTTTCTAAGATTTGTTTCTCAAATAAATAAGCTGTAAAAATCGTAATTATTCACTACTCGAGTAACGATTACTCGGTTAATACGCAATTCTGGCCCGATCCTGTGTGTAGGCTTTACCGATTAACCCGATTGAAAAATGAAAGAACGAGAGTGAATGAATTGAGGTTTTGAATATTTCGACATCCTTCAAAGGGTATAGTGTTGAAAAACACGTATGTGCATCAGTGAACTAGGACTCCTGAATGGTTTCTGCTCTCTTATGAAGCTGATCAGCCAATGACGTTACAGGCTATGAACCAGCGACATAATTACTGGGAAGCTGCCTAGTCACAAAAGCCTTTAATTGTTGTTATATTGTTGACTCAATGCTTTTCTTTGTCATTAAAAGCAAATAGTACGAATCCTAAACACGGGTACAAGAGTTATTAATTTAGGTAAATCAACGTTCTTGTCGCATTAAATTTCACCAAAACCCTGCTGTCTCCGTTTCGTATAGATATCAACAATGGCCGCTGCAGGACACACCAGTATAAATGGATTACTGCCTTCCTACCAACACCTGTCTGCCATCGTGTCTGTTGAGAAATAATGAACACGTCCTCTATGTCTTTCCTCGTCAACATCCTTCAAATTATTTGCTCTGCGTAACGGGAACTTAGCGACCTACAGAAGGGTCGGCATGGTAGGTTGTGTGAATTACGCTGAATCATTCGAGTAATATTTTAGTTTATGCCTCTTCTTTCTCCGTGGTCGGTATATCTTTTTTATGAATATTTCATATGAATGATTGTCGTTTTATTTCTCTTTTTACCTTTTTGCTTACGGCTTTTTGAGATCAATGTAGTACTGTGGACAACATAGAGAAAAACAAAAGGATGTTAGAAGTTAACTTGTGGTAGAATTTCGATATCTGCTTGCATTAATTTACTGAGAGTTATACTCTCGCTGAATGTTAGTTTTTTGATAATGTTTGTGCCTCTGTGTTCATGTACTTCCGCAGATTTCAACACTGATAGCTCTTACCTTAATTGGACAGCTATCTGCAACAGAGTAACTCGTTCTCTCAATACCCAAAATATTTAACGCTGCAGGTTGCCACTCTGCAATTTGTTAATAATTCTCTCAGAGTTTCTTACTTTCGAGACTCTACGTTTGGATATACATTGTACACACTCAATTTAATCGAAATTCACTATCAGAATAAAAAATTACTTGTATCATTATTATAGGTCGCGCAAAATTAATTGGATGCTTCATATATATTACTCATTCATGTTTCATTTTAGAACGAGCTCGTTCTTTGTTTGTTAAGAATAAAGCTGTAACAATATACCCTAAAAGTGCAGCCGTCATTAACACCAGATACAGCATATGTTATTTTGATAAATAATTGGATAATATCACAGTTTGTACCACTTTATTGTAGTAACCCCTGTTATACCGAGAATTGCGCAAATTATTTCAATAACTAATGACTTTATCACCGAAACAAAATTTATTTTGAAATTCACAGTGACGAGCAGTTAAATTAAAATAACAATCTAATATAGCCCCGAGAATTTGAAAGTGGGCTCCTGTTTATTCCCCAATTCGTAAGCTCATTTTTTTTATAAAAATGAAAGCGTTTGCCAAGCAGCATGTATTGATTAGCCTTTAGAACGACTATGTTTATTTTTCGAGCGCCTTCTAGTTAGTTATTATCATCTCCCCGGTGCTTGCATGATTACTGTTCTAATAGTGTTCATTATTTTATTAACGTAAAATTTTCTACCGGAAATATTCCTTGTTCCCTTTTCAAAGTTTCATATGTAAAAAGTCGATTTCAGCCTCGTAGCACAACGAGAGCAATAAATTCATTTTGGACCAGAGTACATCTCAATCTACAGTTATGTCCCAAGTGTCGTTTCGTTTTTATTCACAGGTCAGGGCTATAGCCATGTTGAACGTGGATGGGGTATTTTCATTGAGTGCACGCATCACTTTTATCAATCTCTCAATTAAGCCCCACCTGACGTGTCACCTCATCTTTGTGCTCACTTACATAGAAACATCTCTAAACAATTGTCATGGAGCACGTCACTGGGTCTGCTTATTTCTCAGTTCTTATTGAGAGAAAATATGTATATGTAGAACGCACTGAACAGCTCTCCCTCGACCGTGTGGCGGCAGGCTCACCGGAGTCCATATTAAACTTTTCAATGAACGAATTCGATTCCCTTTCAAATTTGCCGGCATGGAGAGTTCATGCTACTTCAGCTCTATTCAGAGCTCCTTTTCTATTCGAGGTCTGAGGAAAGGGCATTGGAAAGAAACAAAGATCATATCTACTTGTGTAACTTAAAGAATTCCACAACAAGGATTTGTGCTCTCTGGTATACTTGTTTGCTGGACTGTCTTGATTTTGGAATTTAATATTGTACAGAGTAAACATCCCTGACTGATTTCCCTCAAATGGTCGAGTCAACAATAGTGCCTTTATGCGTGTTCTTTACGAAATGTTCGTTAAGCGTTTCTGAATTTGTTGAATTATCTTTCAAATCAGAAATTGATGTTTGCTATCAACTAAATGAGACTGACGTGAATGGGAAAATACAATGAAATCCGTACACTTCTTTCATAAGCGCATTTTTGTTCCTGATTTTAACCTACAATATTTCTAATTCTCATCATTCACTCTGCTCACGCAACTTACCAACGCACTTAATTTACATACTTTGTCCGTGTAGTGAACGTTATGGATAATTCTGAAATAAATATATATATATATGTATATATATGTATATGTATATATGTATATGTATATATGTATATATGTGTATATGTATATATGTGTATATGTATATGTATATATGTATATATATATGTATATGTATAGATGTGTATATATATATATATGTATATATATATGTATATATATATGTATATATATATGTATATGTATAGATGTATATATATATGTATATATATATGTATATGTATAGATGTATATATATATGTATATGTATAGATGTATATATATATATATGTATATATGTATATATATATATGTATATATGTATATATATATATATATATATGTATAAGTTTTGCTGATTTTCAATCTGGATTTATTTCAATTTTCAGTTACTTTAAAAAAGAAATGCGTCCTTACATTCCAGTGGTCTCAGTCAATCAATTCTGGAACCCAGCCTGTGTTTTCAATTGGTATTTTCAAATTACCCGAAACTGGCACTTTCATTAATCTCTTTTTATTCCACAGTAATTAACAAACGCATGCGGGGATCTACGTTAATCCAGAAATGAAGTAGGACTTGAAAACAGCGCTAGCAGTTCCTGCCGACCGCCTGTCCTCAGTCTAGTGACTTTACCGTTTACGAACTTGTTGATTCGTTATGCCAGTCTCTTGAAGGCAAAATATTTCATGTTGTAATATGATGCCTCCTTTCAGAACCATCAGGCTGTGGGCAAGAATTATTGCAGTAAGTTAACAAAGCGTGTCAGGTGTGACTGCGTCAGGTGTGACTGCGTCAGGTGTGACTGCGTCAGGTGTGACTGTGTCAGGTGTGACTGTGTCAGTTGTAACTGAGTGGTTTACCAGGTAAGACATGCACTCACATTACATGATTCGTGGTACTTATCAACTACTGGACGCGTGGCTCAAAATAATTAAACGACGCATGATTTATTTGGTTATACTGTTATATTAATGGTACACAACACCAAAGACTCGCTGTTCCCAGTCACTACATGCTCGTGATACATATTGATAACAAGGTTCGTGGAGTGTAATATTTGTATAATTGGTAGTGCAAAATGAGTGTGCGGTCGTTTCACTCGATGGAATACTGAAATTCTAGTGTTCCCTCAAATCAGTATTTTATGACACCTGGGGGAGGATCCCATGTCCAATATTTGTCGAGACGATTTTTGAATGTGTACCAGTAAAATCTAGATTTTCTGCTCGCTGGTTCCAGGTTTTGAAAACGTTGGCTGGAAAGAAGTTGAGAGCCTGGGATATAGTGAAGTTTCTTATTGTTAGTTTGTTGCTGTGATTTCTGGTTTGCATGTTTTTGTCTTTGTCGAAAAGATCTTCCAGGGTAACATCGTTAAAGCCGTTGAGGTATTTATAAGTCTCGATGACTTGTTCTGTCTTTTTGGTTTTGAGGAAGATGAGCTCAAACTGCTGAAGACGTCTTTTGTAGCTGAGATTACGGAGTTCAAAAATCCTCTTCGTTACTTTTCGCTCACTTTTCTCCGTCTCGTTAATATCTTTTCGTTGAGTAAGAAGACTACGGTTGAACTGCATATTCTGGATGTGGATGCACTAACACTTCAAAGAGCAACGAGATGATGCTCTTTGGCTGGAAGTGTTTCTTCACAGTTTCTTGAATTGAAACCATGGGACCTTGCCCGTATTTCGGATACTTTTTTCCACTTGTTTGTCATGCTTAAGATTTTCGGCGATAACGCAACTAGGTCCCTTTGTTGCTCTACTGGTTCAATTGGTGTGTTATTCATCGCATGTTGGAAACTCCGGTTATTAGTACCAACGTGCATGACTAAATATTTACCTATGTTGACGCTCATTTGTCAGGTTTCAGTCCGTCGTAGTAGACGATTGAGGTCTGATTGAAGAGTTATTGTATTTTTCGGTGAAAGCTCGGCTACAAAGTTTCGTATCCTCAGCAAATTTGTTAATTTTACTGATTATTCCGACGTTAAGGTCGTTGATGTATCATGGATGAAAAGGAGGAGCGGGCCTTATACGATCTCTTCAGGACTCATGATGTTACATGCGTTAAATCACCGGCTTGATCATGAATTATAAATCGTTGAGTGCCTTGTGTAGTCCTCTTGGGAAACCGTAGAATCACAGCAACAATGGTCAGTGTTAGTACAAGTGAACTTCTCAGTAGATTATGAAAACATGAATTGTGACTGAAGTTATAGAGATGAAAAGGTCACTTCGTACTTTAGCATTTTGAGTTGACTGCCGATTTACGATGCAAGCGTTAAATTCAATCCTATGTACGATTTGATCCGACGTGAAATCCTTACATGTCTGCCACTTGGGATCGAACTCGCGTTCAAAATAGGCACCTCAGAATGCTAGCTCCCGATATCATTTTCTCACCTATAGTTTTGAAGAAACTTTAAAGATTTATTCATGTACTTCTTTGCACATTTGCTTAATGATTGCACATTTGTTACGGTCAGTTTACTTGCGTGTATTTTATACCTTTTTACTGCAATTGGCCAATCATGAGGAATCATGACATCGGCCGATTTACCTTACGTTATTTCTTCTTAACGTCTTTTTAACCTGTAATTTTCTTTAGAACGTTCATAATGCATTCAAGAGAAGATAACCAATATAATTTAAATGATGTTCTTGTGAAGGATTTTATTCTTCCAAGGCAATTTTGTGCACACAAATGTTTTTTAATTGAACCCCTCTATATTTTGGAGTCGCTCTATTTCTCTCTTCTTTGCGGTAATTGGGCCAAATTTGGCCCTGCTTGAGATCCTCTTTTCGAGTTTGGCTTTGAGCCTCGACGCTGTGGAGGACCCTTGGCCGCTCCGACATCGGACATAATTACTTGGCTAGTGGGTGGGTACTGTGCTTCTGAGGGTAGGTGTAGTAGGGTTGGAGGAGGAAGGTAGATTCATTGGGGCGGGTAGGTTCGAGACGATATTTTGTCAAGCGTCAAGTTTCGTTACTGTGCTCGCAAAGATATGACATTGACTAATGAAGCCGGTGTTGTTGTTGCTGTTGAAGGTGCTGCTAATGCATGATTTTTGGGTCATTGGATGCCTATTTTTCTGCCATGTGTTGTCATTTTGTTGAAATTACTCAATGAGCCTGAAAACTACAGTTAGCATCTGTAGTTTACCGAACATCGGCATTCTGCTAAGCATCTGCAGTCTGCCGGGCATCGTACGGGGGATAAATTCTCATTTCTATAGTACCGTAAAAAGAAATAGACGCGTTACGAATTACCCAAGTACTCTACAATTCAGTATTGATCACAGTAAGACTCCTTTATGACCTGCAAAACCATAGCTGTGCGTTTGGGAATTTTGAACATTATTTTGACTGTACTCGCTCTGGTCAGAAACAGTTGGTGCGGAGGGTGAAAAGTTTGCCGATTTAACATAAACAGTATACTTTAAGCGTCACATATTAAACGCTAAAAAAGTGCAAACAACATGAATGAAGAATTAATTTTCCAAGTGTTTACCGTAACGTTAATGCCGGAATGCTTTCCAGCCTATGCACCATCTCTTTCCAACCAAAGGGAGTATTTATTGTTTTGATTAATATTTATTAGTTGCTCATGGTTTTGAAACATTTCAGCGGTTTCTCTTTAAATAATACTCTTGGCCCAATATCGCCTGCTCTTTAATATAAAATTTGCATTTATTTGGAGAGAAATGTAAGTATATTTTCCAAATATCAGATAATTAGCTTTGGGCAGACGATGGCACTCACCAGTTTTTTTCAACAATCCGTGAAAAACATTCTCCACAAGGCACTCACGATTTTAGCGTTCGGCGGACCTGAATCGATTAACTCGCTCTTCAGCGTAGAGAGAAAGAAATCTGGATCTCTTTTTTGCTCGTAGAGTGAAGAAAACCGCATTGCAATCCTACTTTTTATTCGTAGTTTTTTGGGACTTAACTATACTCTATAAATTACATTCATCCAATTTAAAAATTACTTTCCTATGTGTATGTATCAGAATACTGGTATCGAAATCTATTTATCAGGACCACGGTTATAACAAGTTCAATAATCTACTTCAAGCTGCTTTGTATCATTAATTTTAGGTTTTACTCAAGGACTACTATAAACAGGACGTGCACCGCCATATAGCTGATTACGCTAGCCGAGGCCATTGCATTCTTAGTAACATAATATTTTCTATCGGAGAAATTGATCAAAAATTACTTCTTTCAAGCAATAGCAGCGATAATAAGGTTTTACAGTGAATTTTAAATGGTTTAAAGCACTGTATTGCTTTGAAATACCAATTTTAACCGGACTTAACATGTATTATTATATGAGCTTAGTGGCCATTTTATAGAAAGCCGAGTTGCTGCAGTTTTAGACTTTACAAATTGATTATAGTTAAACCTTTTCCAATGTAAACAACCAAACATACAAACATTTACGCATATAAACAAACAGACATAGAAGCAAAAACCTACCAAACTGCAGCGATTAGTCAGCCAACCGGGCCTTCTTGACAGAGGTCTGAAGATGGACTACATTCTTTTGCTAGTCTTTCTCTGAGGGGTTGACAGCAAATTTTAGGGGTTGACAGCAAATTGAGTAAGTGCAGTAGTCGTCAGAATACTGTCTTTCTTTGACCCGTACAATTCCTTGACGTCTGCAAATGATGCCGTGTTTCATCGTCACAACTGATTTTCTGTCCCTTCTCACTGATCCAGTTGTTGCGGATGCAGTTGTTCAGAAGATGTAGCTCCAGTTGTTAAGCAGATGTACTGTGTCAAAAAGGAGAAACCAGACACGCTCGTTGTCAAGAGGATGCTTGACTGTGGCACTGCAATCACCTAGTAATTAGAATAGAAGTGGCCTTCCAGTCTCAGTTGTTCTCGGCCATGCCACTCAGTACCCCACCAGAAAATTAAACAGTTGGGCAAATCTGTACTTTATCTACCAAGAGAAACACATTCTTCAGTTGCAGTGTCTGGACTTTTTCAATTGTTTCCCTCAGCAACTGGTCCTTGTCAATAGATGAAGTGATGTACCACAGCTTGCGTTTGCATGGCAGCACCAAGAAGTCTCTGAGCTGTTCATAATTACACTTTGGGTATGATTGAAGAGAAGATTGAAGATTAAAACAATAATCATTCATGGAAAACTGCTTCTGTAATAAAAGTTCCAACTGATGTGTCAAAAATACCAATTTTTTCTCCTTCTTGGTGTGGACACAGGCTGATGTGTGAGCTTGAAGAAGAGTGACAACATTTTGGATCGTTTTGTCAAACGGGATGTCATAGTGCATTGCCAAGTGCACAGTTTCGTCGAACTGAGTATACGATCTCAAACCATTGTTGGGATGAAGTGTCTTAAACAGTGGTACACTAGTGTCGTTCTTGAACGCACCGAGCGTTAGCGGGGAACACAAAGTGGGCTTGTTTTCGACAATCACAGACAGGCTGCACTCACTGAAGTAGCCGTTTATGAACAAACACACAAGCCTTTCTTTCGATCTTGAAATAATCAATTTCTTATACTGCTTCTGCAGGTTACGTTCAGGTTTGAAAGCATCAAATGAAGTAATCTTATCCTTTTGAAGAAAATACCTCAGTTGTTGGTCTTCAACTTTCGCCGGGCGAGGTGCAGGTTTTGAAGATGGCAGACATGAAGCAGGCACATTGAAGATACTGGGAGGGATTTCATTTGTTCACACAACCCCACACTTGTTCGGCATTTTTAATACATATAATTAGCAATAAACTTTGTAAACAAACAGTATCCACTTAGAAATGCTGCAATGTGCCTCGAAACAAACAACAATGTCCGATTCAAACCGAGCGACAGACTACGACATTGTTCGCACTGTGACAGATGGAGGCTAACTGAACTTAGTGAACTGGCCTTCGCTACCGTAGTCAGCTACATGGCGGTGCACGTCCTGTTTATAGTAGTCCGTGGTTTTACTGAAATTCACTAAATGTTTATGGAGCCGTTTCAAAGTTGGTCTTAATTCTCGAATTACTCGTTCTTTTTTCCAGATGATCAGTCGAAGTTTTGAAACACTTGGCGTAAACTATATTGAATTATTATTCATTTTATATTTCTTCTTGAATTTTCGTTAATTTGAACAGAATTTGATTGAGTAGCAAACTTATTTCACTCTGTTGTTGGCCCTGTAAAACCTTGCCTCGGTTCTTAGCTCCAACTTAATAGAATATTAAGCAACTGATAAAACCAGGCAGCCAGAAATTATTCTGTTCATTTTCTTGGAAAGCGTGAAGTGGTGTTCTTCAAGGAACGACATCCCTCTAGAGCCGACAGTTAATTATTTTTGTACAGCAGGGCTTTCTTCTTAGCTTCGAATTGCAGTGAAATTCTACTGAGGGAACTGTTCTTGCTAACTCGGCCTTTCCGAGTCCACTGGGGCTCTACCGGTCGAGATTGAGCTTCAAGGCTTTACATATGTACAAGTCTATCCACCTAAGAGGTTTTAGTGTGCAGCCGGTCTATTGGGTTCTCTGTATTGATTTAATCTCATTCGCTTGTGAGAGTTTGGTATGCAGCTTGAGTTTTTTGTGCTGAATCAAAGTATCATTGTGGGTTGATGTGAACTGTAGAAGACTGGGATCTGTCGTTTTGCCTGTTTTACTCTTGAAAATTACAATTCTTTGTGTTATCGAGATTTTCAATGAGTTAAATAAACTGCTTGGATCTGATACTTTTTGTACATAGAATCGAGACATCGAAAATTGCATATGAATTATTGTTCTAATATACGCTCCTGAGGAAGTTCTTGATGTTCAGGAATGACACTTCGATCACCTATCACTAAAATGGAGATATGTAATAGTTGGTCCGAGAAAAGAAGCTACTGAGACTATTCGCCGTCTTGCAAGGACAGTTACGCGAATGTTTCTAGAGTTTCCAGAGGGCATGATGATGGTTCTTATCTGAAGGACTAAGATCTCTTCAGGATTGTCAGCGTAGCCCACAGTACGGTAAAGTAAAGTAACAGCACATGGCAATGACCACCCAAAGGACGGTTATCAGGCGGTGACGTCATCCATGACGTAAATTTAGACTATGCGGTGATTGGTAAATTTTTGAAGGGGTGGGGCTTCGAATGCCGATATGATAGAAAACACAAACGCGCACGGCTGGAGTTGAATCTTCGACATTTAGAAAACCGCAACTTTACTTCCAATCCTTTAACCACTCGGCCACGAGAGCTATACTTTCATGCGACGTTTAAACCATTTTAACACTAGCACAACGAAGTGGGCCTGGGTGGCTCAGTGTCAAAATTAACAAGCCCGTCTAATATTGTATTCATGAACCTCACTTAATAATAACATTTATAGAACAAGTACATATGACTTTTCTGTTACGTAGTTTGAAAGAAAAATAATAGAAAAATGACAGAATTCAACTTGTTGGACAGAAACTCCTTTCTGTGTTACTCGATCTAGAAAATTATAACTTCTCTGTAATATGAAAATTATAATTTTTTGGTCTTAATTTATCGTTTTCTCGTAGCGAATATCAAGACTGATGAAGTTATTTTTGCATCTTCTATTATGTATGAACTGAGTGCACTCAGAGCATCCCAGAGTATTTTATTCAATAGTATATATCATTGTGAGTATGAAAATGGAATTTCAATGCTAGAAGCGGAGCTACAATCAAATTAAAGAGAAAAACAAGATATTCCTAATAATTTTTATGCTCATGTGCATTGTTTGTTTAATTCTATCATTACACTCTATTACATCTCGTAATTCTTATGTAAATTATATGTATTTATTTAGTAGCGAATGCGACACACCAGCGTTAGACCATTGTTTCAAGATGTTTCACATTGTTTTTTATTGCTTTGAAATCAGCATAAATTTGACAAAGTGACCGTTGGCCATGATTGGTTGACTTGCGCGTACGTCACTGAACGGCACAGAATTTCATGACGTTGTAATTCCGCTAATTTGCAAGCGCTCCTACTAGTATTTACTGTACTGTGGCGTACCCTGAGGAATTAACGTTTCTCTGGTGTCCCAAGCCACTTGTAGCGGAATCAGCGCTGTTTGTTACTCAAGTTTGTTGTGGGTTTAGATTTACCCCGTTTTTCATTCATCTTTTGTACATTTTGTGGGAGGTCGGAGTACCATGCAACAGCCGTTCAAAAGGAATATTTTTCCTCACAATTCTTTCTTCTGGTGACTTCCTTTTTCTTTTAATGAGACTACGTTACCTTTTCCGTCGGCAATATCAAGCCTGTGTGAGTTATACGTCGCTCACTTTCACTGATATGATCAAAGGTCATCATTAAAGGAAAACGGCGGTTCAACTTTGAATATAATTGCAGTTGTATAGTAGACCACAGACTCATTAATACAGATTGCCCTGTTTTCGCCAATAGGACTGAAAATGTTATCGACGTCTTTTCTAAAACATAACCGCTATTCTCGTTACGCTACATAAAATTTCATTTTCTGATGGTATTGTGAACATAGCCTAATTGACAAAACTCAAAACGTGCTAATTTTTGTGGTTATTCTGTGAAACACTATTTACATGCAGACAACCACATAATCTGGCTTTCTTACGTTCGTACAATAATCACTGGATTAACATAAACTTGTTAGGGAAATGAAGCTTAAGAATCATGATGGAAGAAGAACCTTAAATTTACTGTACACTTTATTAGAATGAAATTTACCAGCTTTGAATCCTCAAAAATCCTCGTAGCTGAATCTTTTCGAGGTCGTTATTTGACGCTGTACCTGCGCTAGGTTCTCCAAATGAATGGTCTGTTCTGATTTTGAAAATTGTTTATTAAAAAGTAGGCTTAAAATTTTATACTGCCCATTGTCCCCTGTTATGCTACACATAACTAATCGTGTATGTTCATGATGAGGACCCCTCGATTTAAATAACTCAAATCTCCACTAAGGCATTCCAGACAAACCTGTTGTGAATATTTGACCTAAAATCACACAGACCACGTTTTAGAAATTACTCATCGCTGGCCGTGTGCTGGAGCCTCGCTACGATAAAGGTATCTCTTGAACTCGGTCTGTGCATGGCTGGTCTAAACGCCACAGTCGTCGCTACATAAGAGGTCCCTGTGCAGCCATCTCAGTATGGATGACTCATCCAGCGAACCGTCAATTAAATTTCTTCGTGTTAATCTCACCAGTGATGCCGCTTAATCCCGGGCTTTGCAATATCCAGGCTTCTGGTGCTGCTCCGCGCCATTCTGACGCTCGTCTGCCACGCGAGTTGTGCCCTGCACGACAGCTGATGGTAGTGCTGGTGCGCTATATATGTTGGTCCGCTATATACTGGTGTGCTATATTGTGGTGCGCTACATGCTGGTGCGGTTGTTACCTTCTGGTGCGTGTGTTGCCCTCTGGTGCGTGTGTTGCTTTCAGGAGCGTTTGCGCCAGAGTGGAAATTTCTACAGCAGTTGCTCCCTCTACAGCAATTGCATCTTGAAACAGCTGTAATACCATTCAATATTACCCGATGCAATTCTTGTTCTATGTTGGCGAACTATTTGTGAAATTTTCTTCATGTTTCTCATGAGTCTTTGTGCTCTAGATGTCACCGGCCTTATTTACATTGTGGGGCAAAATAATACAGAGCGTTGATTAAATCGCCAGATTGCACATTTATAGACAACGTACAATTACGGAAATTGGACTATATATAAACAATAGTATAAAAAACTTAATATATCTAAAACCTACATATATTAAATGGAAAAAATATATAGGAACATGTATAATAAATAAGTGAACAAAAGTTTACAACACATTTCAAGATATACATACATCGATACTTCGTTGCATTACCCTTATTATTAATTATGGCGTTTATAGTAGTTCACTACCAGCCTTTTACAAGTTTCGGGCGTAATCTTAATCCATTCTACAATACAAATTCCTTTGAGTTCAGTGATGTTATGGGACCTCTCTTCTGAATATTCAATTTCAATTCCCTCGACAAGTTTTCGACCGGATTCATGTCTGGGGATTGACTTGGCCATTCTAAAAATATTTATCTTCTTCATCCTCAACCATTCCTTGGTTTCGTTTGCAGTATGCTTTGGACCGTTATCTTGTTGGAATTTCCATCCGCGTTTCAATTTTAACAAACGAGCTGAAGGTAGGAGTTGCTCTTCCAATATTTCACGATTTTTTCTGCCATTCATGGTTTCTTCAAAAGTGTGAAGTTTACCTACCCCTGATCAGCTGAAACATCCCCACACCATGATTGAGCCACCTCCGAACTTAACAGTGGGTATTGCGCACTTTGGTTTATACTCTTCGTTTTGTTGACTCCAAACATGGTTTGTGCTGTTTCTCCCAAATAGTTCGATTTTGGTTTTATCTCACCACAGGATTGAGTTCCAAACGCTGCTGGCTTGTTCATATGGTCGTTGGCATACTTCTGCCTAGCCTTGACGCGACGTTTCTGGAGAAGAGGTGTCCTATGAGTAGTGTAGGAGCGAAGACCTTGACGACGTCGTGCCCTGCTGATCGTGTGTTCGCTGGCTTCGATCCCAGATGCCTTGAGATCATCCTTCAATTCTTCACGAGTAGTTTTAGGCCTCTGCACTACTGTTCGTACCAATTTTCGAGCAGCACGGTCGTTAATCATCCGTGGACGGCCAGTTCGAGGCTTGCTGAGAGTTGTATTCCGGCATTTCCACTCACGTATTATGGTTCCAACCGTAGCTATAGGAACACACAGTTGTGGTCTTATCTTCCGATATCCTAAACCTTCATGGTGGAGCTCCACAATACGTTTGCGAAGATTTTGGCTGATGTTCTTATTCTTACCGATGCCTACGACCTTTCAGAACGAGAGCTGCTGTACCAATGACACGTTATTGGAGATGAATGCTGACGAAAGTTCGGTTGTCAAATAGTAGAATGTATTAGAACATTCTGGAATAGTCTTACATCAATTTTCATGTATAATATCGAGAAAAAAGTCGGGTATTGTAAACTTTTGCTCACGTATTTATTATACATGTTCCTGCATATTTTTGCTATTAAATATTTGTGGGTTTTATATATATATACATATATTATTAACCTTTCTTCTTTTGTTTATATATAGTCCAATTTTCGTAATTGTACGTGGTCTATAAATGTGCAATCTGGCGATTTGATCGTGCTGTATTATTTTGCTCCCACTGTATTTCAGAAATTTTATAATTTTGTGGTGTTCTGCAAAGTTTGTGGTTTTTCGTACCTCAACGTGCCTCTGCAACATACACTGATTATTGAATTATGAGTTACCTAAAGAGTGCACGACTGTCGTCAGCAGTGAGACGAGAGTTTGAGCCTAGTTCGTTTGCCATGAGTTTATTGACTCAAAAACTGGTTGTGTCATGACGCCAACCGTACTCTTTTAATAGTAGAACTGGTGATGATCTTTACGGCAAAAGACTGGGGTTCTTAATGGTATTTTTATTCTTCCAACAACGTAAAATACGATTACTTTATTTACATAGAAATGACATGCCATTAATGACACATGTGTACCCTCTATACTTAGTTCAGAAGAATGAATCGGAAGAACTGTTATTGATGAGTGTCCTTACAACCCACCATTGACTCTGCAGCATCGGCTGTGTAGGAGAGAATATGTATCTCCGTAGTATAGAAGACTTTAATTCTGTGGGGTAATGAAAATATCATGCTATCGACCTACTACATTCGTGTTCCTACGTTACTACCTTCGTCTATCATTAATTTCTGTTTTCTACTAAATTCTTATACGAGTTCGTTGTCAAGTCTTTGTGTTATTACTGTCGTGGCAAATGGTAGTTGTCTCGTTATTTGTACCTGGAAATTCCATTGATTTGATTTTTTTCATTCACGCATACGCCTCGTGGGATATATGATCGTTGCGCTTATTCTGATTGTCGTAAAAATATATTTTAAATTCTCATTTGGATGGCATGGATGATGCACTTTATCAAAGGAGACAAAGTTAACCATTCTACCCCGATCATCATGCTCCCACCAGGCACTTGCACCAATTTTAATCCTCTGGAAGAGACGGCCATTCTTGATTCACTTTTGACTTGAACTTTGAAGCTGAAGAGCCACCTTGCGTCACCCAAGTTCCCTCATTAGGACCCCTCAACTTCCTATCGACTGCCAAGCCCACTTCTCAGATATAATCGGATTTTTTCCATTCGACTAATGCTTTCTCCTTGTTCTGTGAAGTCTCTAAATGCTTCTTTATTCTACTCTGTATTTGCATCAGCCCAATTGGCAGTGTGTACTGAACGTACGAGTGTAATGGGCAATTTTCGACCTAATTTAACTACTGGTTTTTGAGTTTAGTTCCATTTCTCAAGTTGCATTGACGTTGTGATTCTAGTGATTCGATGTAAACAATACATAGCAACTTATTTTTAAATTATTAAAACACCTATCTGAGGTTTAGAACTGCATGCTGTGAGGCATGTCTGCTGATTAAGAAACACATGCGCAGTGTAAGATGGTATGCTGTGTGGCACGTGTACAGGTATGAAAACCTGTACAATGTAAGATGGTATGCTGTGTGGCATGTGTGCAGGCAGAAAAACCTGTAGAATGTAAGGTGGTATGCTGTGTGGCATGTGTGCAAGTAGGAAAACCTCTACAATGTTAGATGGTATGCGTATGCTGTGTGGCATGTGTGCAGGCAGAAAAACCTCTACAATGTAAGATGGTATGCTGTGTGGCATGTTTGCAGGCAGAAAAACCTTTACAATGTAAGACAGTATGATGCATTGAGTTTCATGGGATCCTAAGGAGCAGAAACCTTTGTCTCTAAAAGAGCAGAAATGACGAGTCTGACATAGTGTTTTGTACATCAAATTCGTCTTCGGCTGCCTCTACTACTAAGGTATGGGAAGCAAGCACCGTAGTAGAATCAATTACTGCTAATACAGTGTTGATACTAATGAATTTTACTACGAGTATTTCTAAGTATTACACGAGGTCTAGGTTCATCGTGTGTCCCTTGGTGGTCTGAACTCTCAGATTTAAACTACTGCAACAAAGTTACTCGCATAAAAATTAGATGTGACTTGGTAATCTTTACCAAAGTTCAATCCCCTTCTAGGACGAAAAAGTATTTCCGTTAGTGCCCCACTGACCCTTGAAAATTCTTTCGTTCATTGCGGCCGAAAAGAAAGCATCAAATTTCTCTAGGAAGAGGCCCGCAATATCACTAAAGAGCGCCCAAAATACGTCGTCCAGCTCCGGTGAACACTTCTCATTTCTCAGAGGCTATCTGTTTTTTTCTCCTGCAGACGCTCACAAAGAAATCCGCGCAAATAGAGGGAATCGACTGGTCCTTATTTAAGGGTCTTTGTCGGCTGTCACTTTCCGCTGGTAGCATCTGTGGCATGTAGTGCAATAGAACTCATTGCAGCCAATGCCATCAAAGTTCATCCCCTGCAATATTTTGGCCACTGGCATTTCTTGTTTGAATTACGAGTAGTTAGTGTTACCTCCTCGTGGGATGCTCGTGTTAGTGTTACTGCACTTCCTGCTTCAAAATAAATGTTCTATTGTGAACTTTTTCATTCCTTTCAATTTGAAAGTTTCGGTCTGTCCGTCTTTAGTGGCAGTATTGAATTATGTTCTGAGAGTTATATTTATAATTATTGACTTATATGATGTCCTAGGTGTACTTTCCATTAATGACGTATATTATGTTCTAGGTGTACTTTCTACTAACGTATATCAACTTCTAGGTGCGCTGTCCTTTATTGATATATATTATGTTCTGGGCGTGCCATAGATTACTGATGTATATTATGTTTTAAGTGTACTTGCCATTACCGACGCATATTATGTTCTAGATGTACTTTCCATTACTAACGTATTTCCATTACTAACGTATATTATGTTCTAGGTGTGCTATCCATTATTGACGTATCGGTCTGTACTTTCCTGTGCAATTTTTTATCAACACAAAACGTCCGTGCAATGTTTGAATTCATTCCTCACTGTAAAAGTTGCTTCGTGAATTGTTCAAACATTTATGCGTTAATGTTCAAACATATTCACCCGTTATTGGTAGAACATATTCACCCGTTATTGGTAGAACATATTCACCTGTTATTGGTAGAACATACTACTAGTCAAACATATTTACCCGTTATTCGTTAGGCGAAGCTTGTTCAAAATGCAGGAATTTCGAGCACGATTTTGTTAAATTATTAATTTCATATTTTTTATAAATGAATGGAGCTTTCTTCCGTTAGAGGAATATGACAATACCAGTTTTAAATTTTTCAATGAATTTAGTATTTTGCAAATGTTGCAAGTCACTTGTAAAACTTTGCTTTCATACGAACACAAAGTTTTATAAAAATAATTAGCAAAGGAGCACAAGCATCGTCGTCAAAATTATTGCCAATGCCATACGAAATACTCCAATGATTCTCAGGACGTTGCTAGAGGACAATTAAGTTACCAACTATTACCATTTCTAGTTGTTACTTATATGGCACTGAAGTTGTGACTAATAAGAGCAAGAGTAGTACAAAATAAGGGAAACACATTGTTGAGTGGAAGTTCTGAAGTTTAACGAGTTGTTCCCCTTTCGGCACCAATTGGAGCTTTATTGCGTCAGGGAATTATTGACGCATGCGGGCTTCGAACTTTGTTGAAGGGAATTTGGAGCCATTCATAAAGTAGAACTTGTTCCGGCTCCTTCAGTGAGAATGGGAGAAAGGAAGCGGTTCCTAACTCGTTTGTAAAGTGTACGAGCGAAATCAACTGTAAATATCATTAATGTGAGTTTATCACTAGCTTCTTTAATTCATTTCACTTTCGAGTTCATAAATCGTAGTCAAACTGCATTCGTCGTGTGAATGGAACAGTGTTATGGTGGCATACTATATTGAATTTAAAGGAAAGATGACTGTACAATGCAATGGACGTGGATATCTCGAATGTTGAAATTAACTCTGATTTAACATGCTTTGTGAAGTATCAGAATAATAACATGAATTATTTGACACGTTTCCTCAAACTATCACAAAATCATTTTGGGAGCCAATTGATTTGACTGGTTTGAACTCATCTCCAGACATAAAACTGCCTAAATGTAGAGAAGATTGCAAATTGTTGATCATAAGCAGAAAAGTGCGTTTTTTCATAGATTAACCTATGCATCCTAATAATTTCGTTGCTATAATTTCAGTGTGTAGCTCATGATGAATTGTCTTGATTAACGCGATAGTGGAGAGGTACTGTTTTATGATTGGTCTCTTTTACTACTATAATTTTACAATTTTGAACATATTCTGTTTGAATAGATTCAAACTAAAAAATACGCGCATACAAATGTGTGTATTCAAGTATAGGGCGTCGCAGCGTATCGGGACTTGAAAAGAAGCTGATGCAACTAATATGTTGATATGGCCCGCTTGATCTCCTGATCTTCCACCCCATGATTTTATTTTGTTAGGAAATTTAAATGGTATTGTGTATCAAAGCCACCCAACAACATTTCAGGAACTTAGAGACAACATTACTCAATAGAGCAATGCTATCAGACATGATACAATATTAGATCGTGCTCATAAGTGTACATGAATGTTTAAGAGTTAAGAGTGACCATCTAAACGGAAGAGCTCATAGGAAATAGATATTTTAATCTAAATAAAGTAATTTGTTGTCATTGCTACACATATGAATTTGTTTTTTCTGACAACTGAAAGTTTTTGCGTTATTCTTGTTTGTTTTTGGGTTCCATAACGCTATTAGCGCTATAACGCTAATTCCTGTACAGTATGGAACACGAAAAAGTAAACCCAAATTTAAATGTTAATTACTTCACACTGAATGGAGATATTTTAGGTCTGTTATTTGCATTAAGTGCAGAGAAATGTTCTCCATTAAAATGTTAAGTCACATCAAATTGGTTCCACTTCTATCTCTCACCAATGAGGTAAATAATAGCTGTAAAAATGTGAGTTGCACATGAGGTACATATATTGAGATTAGGATTGATAGCCAACTTTTAAACATTAATAACTTTTGATAAAAATACTCAAGTTTCATTTGTGCATAAGAAATGGCACAGAATTGTCATCATCCTCCTTCCACAGAATTGTTCGTAATGATTTGCAATATAATCCTTACTGAGCTAAAGTTAAGCAACAGCTTCTCGGAGGAGATTATCCTCGTCGCTTAAGATTTGTTCACTGGTTCGCTGAACGTCCAGAAATTTTTACTAAATGGTTAGTGGTGGGAAATGAATGTGCATTTCATATGAATGAAGCAGTAAATGAGCAGATCTGTAGGCATTATGCGCCGAAAAACCATCCTCCTGAAGAAAATATTTATGAAATCAGCATGAGTAGTATAAAAAAATGATCCAATTACCAATCCGGTGCCGCACAAACCCAACCAAATAGACACCTTTTCTCTACTCATGCTGATTTTCTTTGGAAGGAGGATGATGACAATTCTGTGCCATTTCGTATGTGCAAATGAAACTTAGGTATTTTAAATCGAAAGTTACTAATGTTTAAAAGTTGGCTGCCAATTCTAATCTTAATATACTTCATGTGCAACTCACATTTTTACAGCTATTATTTATCTCATGGTAAGAGATAGAAATGAAACCAATTTGATGCGACTTGCCATTTTTATGGAGAACATTTATCTGTACTTAATGCAAATAACAAACCTAAATTATCTTCATTCACTGTGAAGTAATTAACATTTAAAGTTGGGTTTACTTTTTTGTGGTCCATACTGTATATGTATCTTCTTCTAAGGACCAAACAGTTTTATGTTAAGACATCCCAGCGTTTATTGAATTATGTATAATGATTCTACTAGTGAAGATATAAATGTTGAAATAATGAATGACAAAATGGAAGGGAGTATGTGATCAAGTGATCAATTTAAAATACACGTTATTTCTAGTCAGGGCTAGCAAGGTAAAATAATGCTCACTATGACAATATCATTCATACTGTCTTGATAAAATTCTGTATCTAATGTATCCAGAGTGTTTTTTAAGTTTGACTCACGTATTCTTAAGCTCTTTTTAAGATCACGTTCGTAAATATCAATTGTTCCAAACGGGAGTATCAAAATTACAAGAATGTTTCGTATATTGTCAGAAATAATACCAGTGACACTGAATCACTGTTGTCGTATGATCGTCATATTTTTTGTAATTCAATCGAAGGAGGTTATATCTTAATTCTTTATTTGATTTGTACCGATTTTTGAAGTCAGTTTAAAACATCGCTGGGCGGCAGCAGTTGAACCGAGAAGGCATGGATAGAGTACTGATAAAAAGATTGAGTTAGTTCAGTGTAGGTGGTTAACCAGTTCCCCTAGTCTTTGTGCATACAAACAAATTACTGTATTATTTTAGCGGACGTTGGGCATTTGGTCTATCATTTTGAGACACGTCACTGTTGTATTTCCGTTCTGGGCAGGCAGTCCAGGCGCTGCAACACACTTCGCTGGGCTAACTCAGGCACTCTGCCCAGTTACTTCACATTGTCCTCTCACGCTTTTGCTTCCTTGCATGGAATTTTTGGGCAGATCCTGATACGACAGCAACCCTCACATACATCGTTTCTTAAAGTTTCAGGAATGGATTCTCATTTTGCATGAAATGATTTGACGCTGAAGTGTGAACTCTCGTTACGTTCTCATCTCATTTCTGTCTGATGTACTGATGATCCATTCAATTTGGAAAGTTAAATCCTTGCGTAGCTGGTGGTGGTCAGGATCATGCGAGTTGTTCCTTACAGTTCAAAAGTAAATGTGTTTTCTTCAGTTCCTTCTCACATCCTTCATAGCTCGCTTCTTACTCGTTTGCGACATGCTGGCTTTACAAATCTCGTATTCTCCCAAAATTTTAGTAGGTTTCTGCTATTACAAGTCTGCAGAAATCCAAGCATGTCCTTGTGTCCAGCCAAGGGATTACGCCATTGCGTTAGCCAAGAGCTCATCTCTCGTGTTTAATACAGTTTTTTCTGGATTTTAGAGAAAAAAGTTTGTTGTGGTTTTTGTAGTCGAGTTTAGCGGATGGGTGTTGTTCTGCGGAACTATTTACTGTAGTGTTTGGCTGTGGCAAACCTGAACTCAATCATGACTGAGGCGCAAAGTTTATGAGCTCAATACCATTTTTTGTTGCTCGAAATCTCTAGAATGTTTACGTGGCAGCCGCTTCAAGATTCTGGTCACGCGGCGGTGTGCGAGGAGGTTTTATTTTGCGCGAACACTCGCAATATTTCAGCGAGCAACATCATTTGAGCTTTAGCTTTGAACAGCAATGTAACCTGCCTTTTATTTCCTGGCTGAGCCTCCTCTCAACCATTGTTCTTTTATGCTCAATCCTAAAATATTTAGCGGTGTTTTTTCCTATTTAATATAGGGCGGTTGGTGCTGTAAATGCAGACATTGTGTATTAGAATTTTTCATCAGCATTTTCTAAATATCTGTCATTATTATAACACTACTTAGAGCCACTCCTACAACAGTGCTACTTTCAACAGTAAGAAAAAAAGCCGGTATTTACCACGCTGAAAATGGCCTTGATAGTCCATGTTGCAGGTTTGAGTAATAAGTTTAAACTCTTCTTAAACGAATGTCAGTTTCATCTATTGCTTTCTTCGTTCCATGTGAGCAGCTATGCCTACTTTATGTTTTGTATTCTGTTTTATACTTTGTAGCCGCTATTGTATTTTATGTTCTAATATTCCCGACAGCTCTCAGTTTAGATCCCCCGTCCAGTTGAGTTTTTATTTTGATATTTTGCGTGGACTTAAATACCTTATACTTTGATTATTTGTGCTCCGCCTGAACACTGTTTAGTCTCGGTTTTGTAGTTCCATTTTTATTTTAAAATCCATAACGGCACGGCAATCTTCAGACAAAATTTTTTCAATAATCTCGTTTCATTCAAAGTACATTTACCCACAAAGGATTGAAGTTTACGCATGTCCCACAGCTGATATTTCGAAATCAATGTGAGGCTGCGACGTGGACAGTTCTGTATGACAAAATGCGATGTAAATTACGAAAAAAAGTGCTGCGCAAAAAATTAGGGCTATACCCCCACATCCGTTGAATGCTATTTATTGAAAAAGCAGTACAGGCGATATCGTATACAAGCACACATGTCGTTTTATCTTGAGGGTTTGAGTGACAGCTGAATTTTACTGATAAATGTTCGTCTTTCATATTTCCTTGCTTGGCTATGTAGGTGTTGACGAATTCTTTTCATACTCACAGCTACGTCTACTTGATAACTACTTCCTTCAATGCACTCTTAAACGTCAAATTAGGCGGGCTTTTTCTGTATCCATAATTGGTTAGTCACTAACAGGTTGAAAGGAGGAAATCATTATATGTATGTTTTATAATACCTCACTGCGTTGTGGTGCAAATGTTTACATGTACGACATTTTAGGGACAGGAGATGTTCTCATGCTTGTGCTTTCGAGGTTTTATATCTTGGAATTTCCTCTAAGGTATAATTATATGTAGAATAGAATGAGGCTATAGGAACGAACCTTAGGGCCCATTCTTGGGTCGGATAATTACTTCGATAATTATTCGGTTGTTTACCCAAGTCCCATGCCGTATTTCTAGCCGCGTCATCCATGTCGGCAGCGGGTTTCGAACCCGGGTCTTTCCGCTTGCAAGCAGATTCGCTCACCAGTCGACCAAGCTGGTTTACACCAAGCTGGTGTAAACATAGCAAAGCTGGTAGTTGCACAAGTCTGCGTCAGTTATTCCCGCACAAGTTCTTTAACCAAAGTATCATGTATACCTTAACTGCTGAAATATTTTTTGCACAAAATAGTTCGATGCTGCAGTTTCAAAACTCTCAAGTTATTTTGCTCTTGAAACAGAGAGCAGCAGTGCTGCTCTAGTGTGTGTTCTCTGCTGTGAATCTTGCAATTACAGTAGAATTAACTAAACATTTCTTCTTCGTTGCAATTACAGTATAATTAACTGAGCATTTCTTCCTCGTTAAGCGCTGCCGCCGCATGAAATACACTGAGCTTTCTCGCTGAGATTTAACCCATGAACTTAGTTCATATTTGGCGTAGGGGAAATACAGAGAATCTTCAATTTGTAGTGCAAGTCATACTTGCAACTTTTTTCGTTTATCACGTTTTTTTTCGACACACCTAGTATTATCATGCCAATACTTCATGTAAAATTAATATATATGTGGTAAAATTAGCAATTGGAATTTGACTGTCACGAGTGAGAAGATGAGATGTAATAAAATCTCAAACATGTTACTGCTTCAGTTGAAGATCCGCTCAGGTTTTGGCAAAAATAAATTTACGTAAGAGGCGAATGAACTTCTTTGCCATACTATACGATATCGAAAACTGCTGCAGGCAAGTCTTAGCTATGTTATTTATAAAAATTTAATTACCTTATTTTAGCAATACGGTTGTGAATCAAGTCTGCGTGGATGATGAAGACATTCACCAGTCTTGAACGTGGTTGAAAGTGGTATGAATAACACGCTTATAATTCGTATTTATATTAATATTGAAACGAAAAGAAGCATAGATAAATCTACACGATTGTATTTTGTGGCTAGATTTTAGAAAAGGTTCTCTCTCCACTTATTGCATTTGAAGACTTGTATTTCATTTCATGAGCTAATTAAGCTAAATGTTGACTATTGAACTGCTTTATGTACTGTGAGGGCAAAATTTACAGCTCTACGGTTCTTTTGGGGAACGGCCTCAGACTCTTGCCTAACCGTGATTTAAGGACGTAATGAATAGTCAGATTGTACAATTTAATATTGTTAATCTTACAATTTAGAAAAACGAACGATTGATAATGAATAAAATTTAATACATGAATACTCCTGACCCTAACTTACAGACCGATCGGGAAAGAACAAAAATAAATGGAAGTGTATTTAGCCCGCCTCAATTACGCACGACCACACTTGTAACCAACTATACGATCTAGCTATGTCTCTATGCCTCTATGCTGAATCTATGAATCTAAGTTCCTGTATTCCTAGACACTATCTACCTACTCCTATCTACGTACAGTGGCGGGAAACAAATATTCATACATGTTAAAATTATTTAATAATTAAATATCTGATGAACACAAATGAGGTGTAGCGATATTATATTTGCACACACACATAAAATAAGAATATGCGAAAGAAATGAACAAATTATACTAAATAATGAATTTATGTACAATTATAAATGTTTAAGGGAGAAAAATGTATTCGTACAGAACATATATAATAGATAATTCTGATTTAATATTTCGTAGTATAACCGTTATTCAATTCGACTTCAATTAATCTTTTCTGCAGTTCCTAATCAATGATTTACATGTTTCTTTAGGAATTTTACCTCATTTCTCTTTGCAGTTTTTTTCTGACCTCGAATGCACGTTGGAGCTTTTGAATAAAATTCGATTTACATATAACCACAAGTTTTCAATGGGGTTGAAGTCTGGGCTATTCTAGCAATTTTTTGATAGACTTCCCTGTGTGCTTAGGATCATTATCCTGTTGTGAAACCCACATTTCTTGAAGATGAAGCTTCTCTACGAAATCACGTAAATTATTACTCAAAATATTTCGGTACATCGTTGCATTCATTTTACCTTCTGTCTCGTGTAAATTGTAAGTGCCATTTGCAGAAAAAACACGTCATGATGTTGCTACCTCCAAACTTTACAGTAGGAATTGTGTTGTTCGGCACATAGGCTGCACCATCTCTTCTCCAATCATGATTACGTGAATTTTGTCCAAACAACTTAATTTTCGATTCGTCTCGTCTGGAACGTTTTTATGTTGTGAAGCTGATTTTAAACGGCGTCTCCATGCCTTTTAGTCAATAGTGGAGTTTTTCTAAGAGAGCGTGACTTCAATTGACCCCTACGTAGTTCATTGCTGATAGTTTGTTGTGTAACACTAGTCCCTGATGCTAATAAATTTTCTTATAACTACTTTCTGGGGATCATTGAGTTGTTTTCAACTATTCATTTGATTTTTCTTAATGATTTAAGCTAAATCTTCCATGGTGCTGCAGATTTTATTTTATTTTCAACCGTTCTTGGTATTCTTTTTTTTTGAATAAATGAAACAATAATAGAAAATGTAATTCGAAAGTTCTCTGATATTTTCCTGTAACTATTGCCAGCTTTCCACTCGTCCGTAATCAAGATTTTGACGGAATTTCTGAGTTCCTCAACTTCCACCATTATTACGACACTACTGTATGATTTCTTAGTGTTGAATGAACCATCTAGTATTTTGACATTTCAAGGTGACTACTGATAACAACGATTGGAACAAACGAGAAAGTTTTAGTCATGAAAATTTAAATCAGAAATTCACCAATTTGTTCTGTATTTGTGTGTGCAAATATAGTATCGGTATATCCTATTTTCGTTCATGAGAAATTTATTAAATAAAAAATTTCAACCTGTACGAATATTTGTTCTCCCTCACACATTGCATGTTGAACTGACACGCATAAAAAGTGCCGCCGAAGACTTCAAGCCGGACGGAGAAGAAAATACAATTGTTTCATACAAGAATAGACAAATATGACATCTAAGTCATCAGTGTTTCTAAAGTTTCGCATTATGCAGCACTCTATTACCCCTTACCAACTGGAGGCAGAAGGACCGCACAGTGAAAGTCTAAACGGGGGAAACTTAATCAAAGGATCGAAAAAATGCATCACAGAAAGAATGATCCATTTACTGACATGTACCTCATTTTAAAAATAAACGTTGCTCGTATTGACTAAACATTCTAAATTTGTATATCTTGATTTTTTGAACTAGTACTTTTTAAAAACTTAACCCTTTAGCGATCAATTTGCTTTTCTAGTTTGTACGTCTAAGCTCACAAAGACCGTCTGTACACTGATGCAATGAAACACGCTGAGAGCCAGGCAGCCAAAAGAACGACGCTGTAACATGCCGCCGCGTTCAAACCTAGTAGCAACCTCATATTGCTCACTGTTTAATTATTAGAATAATTCTCCCAAAGAACGTGAAAGACGACCGAATTGTCCTTTTAGTCGCTAAAGGGTTAATGCAGTTAGATGTTCGGATAAAATTCATGACTGCAACGGAGATGACAAATTATACAACGTGAGTTACAAGTTTGAGTATGATTATATCGTTTCATTTCCTGTCCTGAAGCCACAAATTAAATTCACATGAAGCTAAGCTGGGGCTAGCACACTTTTGATTATTTCAACGAAAAAAATTGGGAGTAGTTATCGTTTCGCTCCTTGATCTTTACGCAAGAAATTGTATTTTGCCATCGTTCAACATTGGCGACATTGCAGGAAGGTTTTTTTAAAAGGAACCTGATAGTTTTTCTCTATTTTCTTCAGATAATAAAGTTAGAAATGAGTGATGCCACCTTCGCCGCTGTGCATTCAGGCCTGTTAAGCGCTCTGGCCGAGCTAAGTTTGAACCGTGACAGGGACTGTCAGCCTCGAGTGTCCTAGCTAAAGCAATGAACTTTTCCTCTCGACTTTTAATTAAATTTTTGCTCTCGTTTGTAAGCTCCCTTTGAAATGTTATCGTAACAAAACATCTCGTGCTTTCTTACGCATCGTAAAGACCTGTTAACTCTGATTTACGTAACAAGGTCTCACTAAATAAAGTGTCGAATTCTAGTCTATGGTACAATTTTCTTCGTTGCTTTTAGCTCTGCTGTGTTGTTGCGAGTAAGGAGCAATTATATTTTACTGCTCATGATGTTACTCCAACACTCTCTGATACGCTTTGCTCGATTAATGAGATTTATCGTCTAGACCTGCCCCGAATCCTCTTTGACTAGACTTTGTCAGATCAATGCGATAGTACTCCTGTTAGTCCTTAGTGAAAATAAATCCCATATATCCGCACGACAAGTTCTCTCAACAACCAATGATCTTGGGTGTACTATTCTTTCCAATAACAGATCCGTGAGGAAACGACGTGCATCTTTCGAGAGGAAGGATGATGTCCTCCATACTGCGATAACTGCTTCATCCGCCATGTCCTCCTGCTGCGTCTGTTACACCACAGAACTTAGGACCTGTACCCTGCATTTGGAACGATCATACAGATTTTCTAAATTATTGGACCTTCTTCAAGTTTCCTAACTCAGATGAATATACACGGTGTAGTTACAAACTGAGAGTATTTTTGTTTCCACACCAGTTAATAATTTTAAGCAAACTTTGCATTGAGATTCCATGCATCCTTGCATTCAAAGGCAAATTGATAAGTTTGTCTAATGCTACTATAAAGGCACTCATGAATTTAACTAACTTTGATCCAGACTATAGGGCTGATGGACATGCATCTCTGAGGAAACCTCTTGACTGGACAACTTTCAAATGCAAATAATTACAACAGCAATACGGTCGGTAATGTTTAAAATTTGGACGAAGAAAAACACACAAGTTCCTTCTCCTAAATATTTTAGTGTAATCAATACGTTATTGTTTTACTTGTACCATGAGTTAGCTTCTCTCAATTAGTGTTGTTACCGACCCGAGTACCCAGCGTGCAGTCACTAGAACCACGTTTTTAAATGTTACCCTTTCTATATGGTCATAATATAAATAAATAAATGTGGTCATAATAAATTCAAGTTGTGTGGCAGAGAGGTGGCTACTTCACTTCGATCTTTTAGCTGGAACTCTTACATCGTTTGTCAAACTACCGAAAAACCTTTTGTTAGTTAGAAAGCTTCTCTGTCTATAAATACGAACATTATCGATTGCATCTTGATTTGATTGGGAAATTTAACCTTAGAAATTGTTTGTATAACAATACATCTAGCTATTTATTCTTGCCAGTTTTAAGCATTTTTTATTATTTTTGTCATGATGTTAGTGTTAATTTATGTGGCCAGTTATTTAGTACGACTTCGAAATCCGTTTCCGTTGTTCTGTAGTTAATTTTTTTGCATTTTAGTTCCTTCCTTCTCTAACTGAATTTGACTTCATTTTGAAGTAATTGTTCTATCTATTGGCAACAAAATTTGGTTTCATCTTT